>JAYEVJ010000124.1:0-325404 GCA_036346265.1 Melocanna baccifera
GATTCTTCACTCCCACCAACCGAATGGACTTGCTTCTGAATGGTGGGATACCTTCACTGCCACTCATGCCAACCCGCAAGCTGTGACCTGACACGAGTTCGTGCAGAGCTTCCGCAAATCTCACATCCCCATCGGTACCATGACCCTGAAGAAGAAGGAATTCCTAGCCCTTCGCCAAGGAAGACGTATAGTCAACGAGTATGTGCAGAAATTCAACTAGTTGGCCCGCTATGTCCCAGAAGATGTGGCCACCGATGAAGCTAAGCACTAAAGGTTCAAGGAGGGCCTAAATGATAATATATCGGTGCAGCTGATATCAGACGACTACGCTGACTTCCACCAGCTAGTCAGCAAGGCCATCCGCCAGGAGGGGAAGATGGAGAACTGGAAGAAAAGAATGGCTGATCAGAGGAGTAATTCTGGAGGTTCTCACAAGGTTCGCAGCATTCCCCCGCACACGAACAAGTTCTGACTGCAAGGCAGCAGCTTAAAGGCTCAGTCGAGCAGATTCAAGCCATCGGCCAGCCGCCCACCATTCCAAGCTAACCGCTAGCAGTTCCAGACCATCCGCCTCCAGCTGCCGGTGGCAAGTCCAAGCGGTCCCCGCCGGACGGGTGACACTGTTTCTCTTGCAGGAAACAGGACACTATACCAAGGCATGCCCCAAGAAAATGCAAGCGGCAACCAATCCAGGAGCATTGGGAAGTCAGAACCAGGGGCAGCAGAAGCCGCAGAACTTCATCAAGGGGAGAGTGAACCATGTGACTGCGGAAGAAGCCCGAGCCGCCGGACGTCGTCTTTGGGTATGTTCCTTGTTAACTCGATCAAAGATCAGTTCTTTTCGATTCTGGAGGTTCGCATTTTTTGTGTCAAAAGTTTTTGTGGATAAGCATGGGTTGGGCATGGTGACCCTTAGCAACCCTATGATAGTTCACTCCCCTGGAGCAGAAATAAGAGCAAGGACCTTGTGCCCAAAAGTAGAATTGCTCATAAATGGAACCCTATTCCTAGCTGACCTTTTGGTTTTGGAATCGCAAGGGTTAGATGTCATTCTCGGAATGAACTAGTTAGCCAAGAATCAAGGCTAGATCAATTGTGCTACCAGGTCCATCACCTTCACCAATGACCAAGGCATAGAAGTGATCTTCTCTCCTCAAATTCCGGAAGAAGAAGAATGTGCCCTCTATCACCTTCAAGCCTTGGAAGAAGTGCTAGTGGTGCGGGAATACCCAGATGTATTTCCCAAGGAGTTACCTAGAATGCCGTCGGATAGGGAAATCGAGTTTGTGATTGACCTAGTCCTAGGCACCGCTCCAATTTTCAAGAGACCATATCGATCGGATGCCTGCTAACGAGTTAGCAGAGTTGAAGAAACAGCTTCAGGATTTGGAGGATAAGGGATATATCCATCCAAGCTCGTTGCCTTGGGGAGCACCTGTTCTGTTTGTCAAGAAAAAGGATGAGAGTTTGAGGTTGTGTGTGGATTATAGAGCACTCAATGATGTCACAATCAAAAATAAGTACCCTCTGCCCAGGATTGATGACCTGTTTGACCAATTAAAGGGAGCTGGCGTCTTCTCCAAGATTGATCTGCGGTCACGGTATCACCAATTGAAGATCCGTGAAGAGGACATCCCCAAGACTGCATTCTCCACCCGATATGGACATTATGAGTTCATTGTCATGTTGTTTGGATTGACCAATGCACCTGCCTATTTCATGAACATGATGAATAGTGTGCTCATGAAATACGTGGACAAGTTTGTGGTGATCTTCATCGATGACCTTCTCATCTACTGCAAGAATAAAGAAGAACATAAGCAGCATCTTAGGATAACTTTGGGAAAGCTTCGAGAACATCAGCTCTATGCCAAATTCAGTAAGTGTGAATTTTGGCTAAGCGAAGTTGTTTTCCTCGGGCATATTGTAACAGCAGAAGGCATTGCTGTGGATCCTTCCAAGGTAGAAGCAGTAATAGAATGGAAACAACCCAAATCAGTGACCGAAGTCAGAAGCTTCCTTGAACTTGCAGGTTACTACCGCCAGTTCATAGCAGGATTCTCCGAATTAGCCAAGCCAATGACACAGTTGTTAAAGAAGGAAAAGAAGTTCGAATGGACGAAAACTTGTGAGCAGAGTTTTCAGACCCTCAAGAAAAGGCTAGTCTCAGCACCCGTACTTGTTTTGCTGGATGTGCATAAGAACTTTGAGGTTTTTTGTGATGCCTCTTGTCTTGGCTTAGGTTGTGTCTTGATGCAAGAAGGCATAGTGGTAGCCTATGTATCGCGCCAGCTAAAGCCTCATGAGTGCAATTATCCTACTCATGATTTAGAATTAGCAGCCGTAGTGCATACTTTAAAGATCTGGCGCCACTATCTTATCGGTAACCGTTGTGAAGTATACACGGACCATAAGAGCCTAAAGTATATCTTCACTTAAGTAGAACTCAACTTGATGCAGCGAAGATGGTTAGGGTTGATAAAAGACTATGATATTGGGATACATTATCATCCTGAAAAAGCTAATGTTGTGGTCGACGCCTTGAGCAAGAAGTCCTATGCAAATATGGTTTTATCGGAGGAAGACCAGACCCGACTTCAGGAGGGAGTCGCCTGTCTAAGCCTAAATCCAGTGAAACCAAGCATTCTCGCCACTTTAGAAATCCAACCAACCCTGCCAAAACAGATTAAGGAAGCTCAAAAAGTGGATGAGGATATTCAGGAAATCAAAAAGAATATGAGAAGAGGCAAAGTAATAGGATTCAGTGAAGACAAGCATGGCACTGTTTGGCTCGAGAACCGTATCTGCGTGCCGAATAATCAAGAAATTAAGACCCTAATTCTCAAAGAAGCTCATGACACCCCATACTCCATTCACCTAGGTCGTACCAAGATGTACCAGGACCTGAGGGAAAGATATTGGTGGGTCAGTATGAAAAAGGAGATAGCAGAGTTTATTGAAGCCTGTGTGAGAGACTATGTGGAGGTAACCCTGTGTGTGTGATGAGTAATTGACACGTGATCTAGAAAGTTTGAGTTTGTCTCAGGCATTTTGTGCAATTTACTGGTGCTAATGTTTAATTATAATATTTTCTGCGGTGCTATGTGATGTGTTTTCTTATCTGTGATGATTGTAGGACTTTGGAGCTGAGTCGTGGCGAGGCACGAGGTGACCAGACTAGGCACAAGCGGTGCTAAGGTCGGAGCGATCGGATGTGTCGAAGACGATGAGGACTCGAAGTGGTTGCGAGGCTTGGACGACAAGAAATGAGGAAGCTTCCAGAAAGGTGCAAGAGTAGTATTTTGGTAAATGCGCAAAGCTGTATAAAGGAAGCGGATTTGGTTAAGAGAGAATGGGTAAAGTTATGAGTTGTTGAGAGCTAATTGGTAAAGTGCTAAAAGTAGTTAAGAGCTAATGGGTAAAGTGCTAAAAGTAGTTGAGAGCTAATAGGTAAAGTGTGTTGTAAACCCATTAGTGGAGACTATAAATAGAGGGTGCTATCTAGTGAAATGAAAGAAGTGTGGTGTGAGAATTAGGATTTTATTTGTTGTCTCTCCATGTGCACTTGAGTTGTATGGGGGTTTAGGGCAGCACTTGTGCTCTTTCTTTTTTAGTGTTCTTGAGTTGTGTGTTGAGATGAGTTGATGTAAACATTCCTCTGTTATGATCATTCATCTCTCTTTGTCTCAATCTAAGAAATCTTTTTGCTTGAGATGTTTGGCTCTTGTGTTTTGTTTTTTCAATTCTTGAGAGAGTAAACCTTGTTCGTGCTTGTGGTGGAAATCTGTCTCAAGACCATTTGGTCAATTAATTTCCATGAGTAAATCGGTTTTCTCTGGTTTTGAGTTGATCTTTTGACTGCTCCTTCTTTGTTTTGAATTGGGAAACATCACAAGGCCTCTTGGTTGGTTCATCCCGAAAGCAAGCATTCCAATCTTTGTTGCCACTCTGAAATTTTTGTTAAATTGCAGATTTTCTTGGCTCAGAACTGGATATATTCACAAGGCCCATTGGCTAGTATTTCCAAGAGCAAAGTATTTGATTCTTACGGTCAGGAAGTAACAGGAGATAAGTTTGTGTGTTCCCTGTTTGCTGTTTTATTTTGAATTTTCTTCCAGTTCTTTTGGCTTGCTCTGCCTCTCTTTTTCTTGTTGTTTTGGCCAGGTTTCTGGGAGCATTTTTTTGTGTTCAGTTGCTGCTGCTTTTTGCTATCTATTTGTGGTTGTTTGGCTGCTGCTAGTTACTGATTTTTTGCTTCAATTTTCAGCAACTTTGTGCTTTTCAACTTTTACTTTGTGCTTTTCAGCTTTTTCTTTGTGCTTTTCAGCTTTTACTTTGTACTTTTCACGCTGTTTTGGACAATAATTTATATTACTTTCAGTTGCTGTTTTCTCCACTCTATTTTCAGCCAGCAGTGTTGTTTTAAAGTGCAGTTTTATGTAATTTTTAGTGCTGTTTTAGGATGCAGTTAAAAAGGTGTGTGAATATTTGGGGTGGATTGAGGACAACATTCACCCCCGCTCTGTTGCCATTTCGGTCCTTCACTATAACACCTGTCAACGAGTTAAAGCAGAGCATCAGAGACCCGCTGGAGTTTTGTAGCCTTTACCAATTCCAGATTGGAAGTGGGAAGAGATCGGTATGGATTTCATAACCGGACTTCCGAGAACTCAATCAGGTTATGATTCGATTTGGGTAATCATCGATCGATTGACGAAAGTAGCTCACTTCATACCAGTCAAGACCACTCCGGAAGTAAGTTGGCTGAGCTTTACATGTCTCGGATTGTGTGCCTGCATGGAGTTCCCAAGAAGATAGTGTCGGATCGAGAAAGTCAGTTCACTTCTCGATTTTGGTAGAGACTGCATGAAGAATTAGGGAGTCAGCTCAGTTTCAGTACAGCTTACCATCCACAGACAGATGGACAAACAGAACGAGTAAATCAAGTGCTCAAGGATATGTTAAGAGCTTGCACTCTAGATTTTGGAAGCAGTTGGGACCGCTCATTGCCCTATGTAGAGTTCTCGTACAATAATAGCTATCAAGCCAGTCTGCAGATGGCACCCTTCGAAGCCTTGTACGGCAGAAAGTGCAGGACACCTTTGCTTTGGGAACAGCAAGGAGGAACCTCAAGAAGATAGACCGAACCTACTTCAAGACGTCGAAGATAAAGTGAGAAAGATCAAAGACAGACTGAAGATAGCTCAATCTCGACAAAAGAGTTATGCGGACAACCGTCGTCGAGACTTGACCTTTGAGGTCGGAGACTATGTCTATCTCAGAATGTTCCCACTCAGAGGAGTCAAGAGGTTTCAAGTCAGAGGAAAACTGGCACCAAGATATGTGGGACCCTTCAAAATCCTGAGCCGAAGAGGCGAAGTCGCATATCAGTTAGAGCTGCCACCGAGCATGTCAGGAGTGCACAATGTCTTTCACGTCTCTCAGCTAAAGAAGTGCCTCCGGGTACCCACAGAACAAGCCGCATTGGAAACCCTCAACCTCCAAGGTGACCTCACATATCAGGAGCAGCCGATCAAGATCCTCGAAACAGCGGAACGTCAGACCAGAAGAAAGACCACCAGATTCTGCAAGATTCAGTGGAGCAACCACACCGAAGACGAGGCCACCTGGGAGAGAGAAGAGGATTTGAAGGCCAACCATCCCCATCATATATGAATTAATCTTGAGTACCACGATCAGAGCTAAATCGAGCGAAGCCTCACCCTAGGCGCATAAACACATCGACACCTCGCTTTATTATATTTCTGTGAATTAAATCATAGCCGACGTATTTAACTACAGGCGATAATCCAAGCCACGGGAAGGACTTCACCTGATCCTAGTTGAATCCGGATATGGTTAAATCCAGGCAAGCATTCTTTTGAGCATATGATCAGAGTATCTGTAGTAAAATAAAGAGAAGAAGGAGGAGAATGAGAAAGAGATTGAGGATGAGCAAGAGATTGAGGATGAGTAAGAGATTGAGAATATGAATGGATATTCTTATAGATGTAGAAGAGCATCCAATGCATCTTGCTAATGACACTTGTTGAGTACTTTTGTACTCACTCTTGCTATTATCTTCCTTTGTTTGGGCGTATGTTAGACCGAATGATTGCTAGAATCTAGTGAAGACTACATGAATGGATTTAAGTACTACCCGGGTAGAATAATATGGAATTGTAATAAGAAGAGTAGGAGGTGGAGGCGACGATCAGAATAGTTCCTAGGGAATCCAATTGTAATAAGGTGTAGTTATATTATCTTCGCTTTAGATGGACAATAGCTAGAACCTTTTTCATCCCCAAATATAGTAATATTCGAGTCAGGTTAATTAGGTATTTAATTACAACCCTAATTAATTTAGATGATAATACATTATTTAATCGGTACACGCTACGTTTTAATCTACTAATCATCAAAGTGAGTATTTCAATAAACATATGAAAAATCTAGTAGCAATATATCTACTTCAATCAGTGGTCGCTAATTTCTCTTTTTTGGTATACTAAAAACATGCTATTCAGCTAGTAATAACATGCCAGTTTGCTGTTAAAACTTCGTAAGGAAAATAGTGTTAGCCAGATTTTATAGAATATTCTTTTAGCATGCATTCTCTAAATCTAACTTATATTTTATCTTTACTTTTATTTTTTACTTTTTCTTTTATTTTTTTCTTCTTATTTTTTCTTTCTCTCCTTCCTTTCTTTATTTTTCCACTCTCTTTCCCATCTCCCCCTTATCCATTCAGCCGAACAGCTCTATATTCCTCATCCCTATTCCGCATTCCCCACCGCCCCCTCCTCCAGTCCTCCCTACTCCTCCCCACCGCCTCCTCCTCCTCCCCCGCCCTCCTCCCTCCTCCCCGCCGCCCCCCTCAGCCCCTCCTCCCTACTCCCCGCCCCCCCTCCTCCCTCCGCCCTCCTCCCCTCCCCGCCGCCACCTACTCCTCCCCCGCCGCCTCCCCCGCCGGCCCGCCACCCTCCTCCCCAGGCCAGATCCGCTGTCCCCCTCCTCCCGCCTCCCTCCTCCCCACTCCCTAGATCCCCCGCCACCCCTCCTCCACCTACTCCTCCGGTCCTCCCGGCGCCCCCTCCTCTTCCCACTTCCCACTTCCCAGATCCATCGCCGGCTCGCCGCCCCGCCCCTCCTTCCTCGACGTCGGCATGCAACTGGAGCTCGAGCCCCAGCCCGTCGCCGTCAAGCAGCTCAACATCGCCGGCCTCCTCGTCTACGAGTTCATGCCACGCGGCAGCCTTGGGAACCGGTGGTGGGGGTTTCAGCCGACAGCTCGACTGCTCAGCTCGAGTACGCACCTCCTTTCCTTCCCCTCTACTCTCTCTATGATTGCGGGTGTGATTGCATGTGTGAACGTGGGGTGTGGAACTGTGGATTGAGGCGGGGACGGGGGGACGCAGGAGGGGGAGCCGGGGAGACCAAGGTGGCCGTGAGCGCTGCCGTGCCCCTGTGCCAGCCATGCTCCATCGGGCCGTGCCGCCCAACGGGCCAACTTTTCAGGCCCAGCCCGGCCCGCCGTTCGTGTCGTGCCAGCACGGCCCGCCACGTGGCGTGCTCGTGCCGTGCTTGGGCCAGCCGTGCTGGGTCGGCCGGGCCTCGGGCTGTCCCAGAATAGCCCGGCCGAACTCCCACCTCTAATCCATACTAGATCGGAAATCAGTTGGTCTTCTTTGTCTTCAATTTTTTGCTAACACCGCAAAAGTCAATACTCTGCAAAAAAAGTATACAAAATAACAAAGTAGGTGGTGGGAAAATTATGTAATTTTGCTCAGCTACTTAGTTTTATATTTAGTTACATAGTCTATTTAGTTACATAGTCTACAAGAAGTTCATCCCTTGCTCTTTGGCGCCACAATTAGGTGATCGTAATGTTGAGCTGCCTGGTATTAGGGTTCAAAAAGACCGGATGAATCCACACTTCTACTAGTTTACCCTTCTCTATCTAATTTGATAAGCTAATAAAATTACCTAACTACCCTCCCACCAATTGATGAGGACATCGCTAGTAATGCTAAAGCTAGTAATGAGACTTCAATAACAGGACCAATAACAAGAGCACGAGCCAAGAAACTACAATCCCAGGTGAACCTGCTCCTTAATGAACATGTCATTAATTTTAATGAGAATTGTATACTGCCTAAAAATAATGTTTTACTTGTGCTCAGGTTTGAAGAGTCAGCGATGGATGGAGATCAAGGATATGTGGCCGTCATCCAAGGAAGCACAAATCCACAGCATAAATAATGATCGGCCCATGAATAGTGCCCACGTGAACAGTGTCGTGCTACAGTAACGGGCCCCCCGTGAACAGTGTCATGCTACAGTAAAAGGCCCATGAACAGTGCGCATGCTACAGAAAAAGGCCCATGAACATTGCGCGTGCTACAGTGCGTGTGAATAGTACCATATGGAAAATTTAATGTTGAATAGCCTTAGGGTGAGATTATATATTGAGGGATAGACCCCCATTATAAAGGGAACTACTTTTGATAATAGAATACTCTTGTTCTTTCGTTGGCCAATCCAACTTGAGAGAATTGTGAGTTCACTAAAATTAAGATTGTTCAACATTTTTTGCTGGGAATTGGGAGCGCAATAGAACTTTATTGGTGTTCGTGAAGTTTAGCACGTGAGATTGGGCGAATTATAGAGTGCTAACTCTTGCATTGGCAACGGGGGATCACTACGGTTCATCAAATCCACGTGAATATCCAGATCCTACGTCGAGAAGATCGGGCGACCCCGTATCATCTTGGTATCAGAGCGCGGTTTACTCGGTAGGATTATTTACCCTTACTCTTAATTTGTTTTACTTCTATTCCTATAGTCCATTAAAACCGAAATTTGCCACAAAACAAATCCAAACCTTTAGGTTAATCTGTTATTTTGCGTGAGTTTAATTAGGTTTTAGTCCATTAGAATTTTTGTTTAGGTGCTGATCGTTGTGTTCCTTTTGCGTCGCTTATTCATTTTGTCCACAAAAAAAAATGATCTACTACTGTTGTGGTGTGATTGCTAGTTGTTTCACTTGGTTATATCTCCGAACAGCAGTCTGTGAGCCTCATTCATACTTTTATTCATCAATTGAGACTAGCTATTGAATATTGCATATAGGGCTGTTCTTGAGTATTTTTCACAATTGCTGAAATTTAAACTTGTGAAAGCATCTCAAACAACTATAGTTCGGCCACCTACACACAAAAAAAAGGAAAGAAAAGGCAAGCCATTTCAAGAAAAAGCCACGGCAAAGAAAAAAAAGAAGAAGAAAGAAAAAGAAAGTGAGCTTTGGCCGAATTGGAGTTAGCCAATTCTAATCATAATTTTCAGATTGTGTAATTTAACTTCTGGAGCAATCTTGTGCCCTTAAATTCATATCTTTGCAATTGGCTAGCGTCTCTCCTATTACTTGATGCAAAACGAGCTATTTCATCATTATGTTCATATTGCTTCCAGCTAGCTCATTCCTTTGTTTGCATTAAGTCACATTTATCTTTGCGTATGCGTTCTTGTACTTCACTTAAACCTTTTGGATCAGCACTTGGGCAAAATTTCTAGCTTGGATTATTACTTGATCTTACAATATCGTAAAATTCAGATTGTGTAGAATAAACACTTTCATACCAAGCTCCACCATATAACCATTGTTGTGCAAGTAGTGAACACTCTTAAATTCGCTTGATCATCACTGTGATGTTGTCACTTCTACCAGGTGTAAGTTTTTATTGGCATTAATTCACTTCAGAAGGGTAAGAACTTTACTTGGAGAGAGGACATAGTGAGATTTAGTGATTTTCACAAAGCATTATTATATACACAGCTATTTGTTTCTTGCATAACTAACCATGTCAAGTGGAGGAGAACACCATGATGAGAGTGGTGGAACAAATGAAACTCAGGCATTCGTCAAGCAACATCAATTTGGGGCACTCCGCGACCATTTTCAATGTGAGCTACACCAAGGGCTCAATCAACTCCATGAGAAGCATGATGCTTTTGCTAATCAAATTGCAAGGGATATGCAAAATATGGAGATACAAGCTGATGAAAATGTGTGCCAATTGCGGAAGGACATTGGGGCCCTTACTAGGCTCATACAAGCTCGCAGTGGTGGCGATGAATCATGTGTTCAAGGAGGAGAAGCTGCTGCACATGTACCTCCTGCACCGCAACACCGAGTGGCAGCCAACGTGGTGTGTCCCCCACAGCTAAGAGGACGAGGAGGAGCCCATGGAGGGCGTGGTCAGGGACTAGGTGGAGGCCGTGGTGGGCGTGGTGGTGCTGCACATGCGATGGAAGAGAATGGTGATTTTGCTTTGCATTACAATGATCATTATCATCGTCCACGCATTGAAGATGATGGATTGGGCAAGCTCAAGTTTTCCATACCCAAGTTCGTAGGTGGGACTGATCCCGAGGAGTATCTCACTTGGGAATTGAAGGTTGATAAAATATTCCGTATGCATCACTATACGGATGAGAGAAAGATACAGTTGGCATCACTTGAGTTTGAAGGTTATGCTTTGGATTGGTGGGAACAAGTCATTACTCAAAGAGCTAAGAATGGAGAAAACCCTGTTACAACATGGCAAGAGATGAAGCGGGAAATGAGAGCCCGTTTTGTTCCTCGTCATTACAAGCGTGATCTATTTGATAAATTGCAGAATATGAAGTAGGGAATACATTCTGCGGAGGAGTACTACAAGGAGATAGAGCTAGCCACGATTCAAGCCAAGGTTCAAGAACAAGAAGAGCAAACCATGGCACGCTTCCTCTCAGGTTTGAACCATCAAGTCAAAAGAATTGTTAATTTTCAGCCTTATACCAATCTTTATGAGTTAGTGCATCAAGCTACAAAGGCAGAACGACAATTGCAAGAGGATGTTAAGTTTGCAAGATGAACGTCCTTTGCTGCACGTACACCGTCCAGCGGAGGAAGATATGGTTCCAAATCACAAATAAGCCAACGAACAGCTCCAAGTGGTGGTTCAAGCTTTCGCTCATCATCTAGCAAGAAGGAAGAAACCACTCCAAGTGCAAGGAAGCCATCAAATTCAGCAACTAGTGTTTCTTCTTCTGTGGGTTCTACAGCGAAGAGTAGCGGTATACAATACTTCAAATGCCTTGGTCGTGGTCATATGCAAAAGGATTGCCTAAATAATAAGGTGATGTTGATATTAGAGAATGGAGAATATGATTCTGCAAGTAAAGAAGAGAATGATCACCATGCTGATTTAGAGACATATGATGATGCCCATGAGGAGGAGCAAGACATAGAGTATTGTGAACCCGGTGTTGGTCCTATACTTGTGTGTGCTTCGACAGTGTTGAGTGTGCAACAAGAGCCTTCCCATGAACAGCGCTGCAATTTATTTCATACAAGAGCTCAAGTTAGCAAAGATGGTAAATTTTGCAAGGTAATCATTAATGGTGGGAGTTGTCATAATTTGGCTAGCAAAGAGCTTTGCAATAAACTTGGGTTGAAGTACAAGAAACACCCACATCCATATCAGATCCAGTGGCTGCATTTCATTGAGTGTGGGATACACTATGTATGTTCAATTTGAAATTGGCACTTATCGTGATACGGTGGAGTGTGATGTGGTGCCTATGGATGTATGTCACTTGCTGCTAGAAAGGCCATGGCAATATGATCGTGCTGTGATTCATGATGGAAGAACTAATCAATATAAGTTTTGGTGGAACAAAAAACAAGTGGTGCTGCTACCGTTGACTCCTTCTCAAATTGTAAATGATAATGTGCAGAAGATTGAAGTGCAAGTTGAGAGTGAGAAAGGAAGAGAACCAAAGAGTGTGATTCCACAAAAGGTGAGTGAGAGCCACAAATCAAACCCGAGAGGTAAAAGCGAGAGTGAGGGAGAGAAAAACTTAGTCATGATAGCCACCAAATCTGATCTAAGAGAGATGAAAGATGATCCCGCTTTGATGCACCTTGTATTGCTGTACAAGGATGCTTTGCTTTCTACTAATGATTTAACATCTCTTTCTAGTGCTGTTTCTCAAGTTTTGCAGGTTTATGACGACGTGTTTCCGGAGGAGATACCCGCTGGTCTACCACCTATTCGAGGTATTGAGCATCAAATTGACTTAGTCCTGGGAGCCCCTCTTCCCAATCGACCGTCGTACCGCACAAATCCAGAAGAAACAAAGGGGATTCAGCGCCAAGTGCAAGCACTTTTGGACAAAGGGTACGTACGCGAGAGCCTTAGTCCTTGTGCCGTTCTAGTTATTCTTGTTCCTAAGAAAGATTGTACTTGGAGAATGTGCTTAGACTGTAGAGCTATTAACAACATAATTGTTCGCTATCGTCATTCTATTCCTAGGTTAGATGATATGCTTGATGAGTTAAGTGGTTCTACTATCTTTTCTAAGATAGACTTGCGTAGTGGCTACCATCAAATAAGAATGAAACATGGTGATGAATGGAAAACTGCTTTTAAAACGAAATTTGGCTTGTATGAATGGTTAGTGATGCCTTTTGGATTGTCCAATTCTCCTAGTACATTCATGCGCTTAATGAACCATGTTTTGAGACACTTCATTGAAAAATTTGTGTTAGTTTACTTTGATGATATTCTGATATATAGCCGTTGTTTGGAAGATCATATAGAACACATCAAATAAGTGCTAGAAGTGCTTAGGAAAGAATGCTTGTATGCCAATCTTGAGAAGTGTACTTTTTGAACTAGTAAGGTTGTGTTTCTAGGCTATATTGTTTCAGCTCATGGCATTGAAGTGGATGAATCTAAAATTGAAACTATTAGAAATTGGCCAATTCCTGTTAATGTTAGTCAAATTCGTAGCTTCCATGGACTTGCTAGTTTCTATCAGCGATTTGTGAAAGATTTCAGCACCATTGTTGCCCTATTAAATGAGTTAACTAAAAAGGGAGTGATTTATGAGTGGGGAGAAAAACAAGACAAAGCTTTTGCTGAATTGAAGAAATATTTAACTGAAGCACCATTGCTTGCTTTACCTGATTTCACAAAAACTTTTGAGATTGAATATGATGCTAGTAGAATAGGTATTGGTGGTGTTTTGATACAAGAAAGAAAACCTGTTGCATATTTCAGTGAGAAACTTCATGGAGAATAATTGAATTATCCTGTTTATGGTAAAGAATTATATGCTCTTGTGCGTGTGTTGGAAACTTGGCAACATTATCTTTAGTCTAAGGAATTCATAATACATTCTGATCATGAATCTTTAAAATATTTAAAGGGCCAAGCGAAATTGAATCGTAGACATACTAAGTGGATAGAATTCATTGAGACCTTTCCATACATTATCAAATATAAGAAAGGCAAAGAGAATGTGGTAGCTGATGCTTTGTCTAGAAAACATGTGCTGTTGACTCAGTTGGAAGTAAAGGTACCGGGGTTGGAAAGTTTGAAAGATTTATATGCTTCCGATCATGAATTTGCAGCTCCATATTCTAATTGCAAATATGGGAAAGGGTGAGATAAATTTCATATTCATGATGGCTTTCTCTTTCGCATGAATAAGATATGTGTTCCGAATTCCTCTGTACGTTTGTTATTGTTGCAGGAATCTCATGCAGAAGGATTGATGGGGCATTTTGGGAGGGAGAAGACTTACATGATGTTGGCTGATAATTCTATTGGCCAAAGATGAGGCGAGACATCGAGATGTTTGTTTAAAGATGCATCACATGCCATAAGGCGAAGTCCAAACTCAATTTACATGGTTTGTATACTCCACTTCCTGTTCCTAGTGCTCCTTGGGAAGATATTAGCATGGATTTTGTGTTAGGACTGCCTAGGACGAAGAGGAGAAAGGATTCAGTCTTTGTTGTTGTGGATAGGTTCTCTAAAATGGCACATTTTATTTCCTGTCATAAGAGCGACGATACGTCGCATGTAGCTGATTTGATTTTCAGGGAGATTGTGAGATTGCATGGAATACCAAAAATCATTGTTTCAGATCACGACGTCAAGTTTATGAGCTACTTTTGGAAGACTTTGTGGGCCAAGCTTAGGACAAAGTTGTTGTTTTCAACGACTTGTCACCCACAAACAGATGGACAAACGGAGGTGGTGAACCGCACACTTTCAACGTTGCTACGTACTATGATAAAGAAGAACATGAAAGAGTGGGAAGACTGTCTACCGCATGTGGAGTTTGCATATAATAGGACGGTACATTCTACAACTTAATTGAGTCCATTCGAGGTGGTGTACGGCTTCAAACCAATCACACCCCTTGATTTACTTCCTCTCCCACTACAAGAACGTGCATATATGGAGGCTTCTAAACGTACTGATTTTGTGAAAAAGCTCCATGCCACAACCAAAGAGGTAATTGAAAAGAAGGTGCGTGCTTATGCTTCCAAAGCTAATAAATCAAGAAAGAAAATGCTATTTGAACCAGGTGATTTAGTGTGGGTACACCTTCGCAAAGATCGCTTTCCGCAGAAGCGTAGATCCAAATTGATGCCCCGTGGTGATGGACCTTTTAAAGTTCTTGCCAAGATCAATGACAATGCATACAAGATTGAGCTTCCCGGTGATGACTATGGGGTAAGTTTTACATTTAATGTTGTTGATCTATCACCCTTCTTTGGACAAGATTGTACAGAGTCGAGGTCGACTCCTTTTCAAGAAGGGGAGGATGATGAGGACATCGTTAGTAATGCTAAAGCTAGTAATGAGACTTCAATAACAGAACCAATAACAAGAGCACGAGCCAAGAAACTACAATCTCAGGTGAACTTGCTCCTTAATGAACATGTCATTAATTTTAATGAGAATTGTATACTGCCTAAAAATAATATTTTACTTGTGCTCAGGTTTGAAGAGTCAGCGATGGATGGAGATCAAGGATATATGGCCATCATCGAAGGAAGCACAAATCCACAACATAAATAATGATCAGCCCATGAATAGTGCCCCGCGTGAACAGTGCTGTGCTACAGTATTGGGCCCCGTGAACAGTGCTATGCTACAGTAAAAGGCCCATGAATAGTGCGCGTACTACAGTAAAAGGTCCATGAACAGTGCGTGTGAATAGTACCATATGAAAAATTTAGTGTTGAATAGCCTTAGGTTGAGACTATATATTAAGGGGTAGACCCCTATTGTAAAGGGAACTACTTTTGATAATAGAATACTCTTGTTCTTCGTTGGCCAATCCAACTTGAGAAAATTGGGAGTTCACTAAAATTAAGATTGTTCAACCTTTTCCGCTAAGAATTGAGAGCGCAATAGAACTTCATTGGTGGTCATGAAGTTTAGCACGTGAGATTGGGCGAGTTATAGAGTGCTAACTCTTGCATTGGCAACGGGGGATCACTACGGTTCATCAAATCCACGTGAATATCCAGATCCTACATCGAGAAGATCGGGCGACCCCGTATCACCAATTCTTTAAGTTAATACGTGGCCTATAACTTCTGTACCTTCCTAAAGATACATTTAATTGTGAATCATTTGATTTTACATGATGAACGCCTATCGTGGGCTCATGGCTCCCAAGCACCATAGAAAGCCTACCCCTTTTAGTTTTCACTAGTGTTTTGTGGCATCACTAGCTAGCCCATTCGTTACAACAGATATCAAATAATTGATAACATAAATTCTAAACTCTCAAACAAAATAATATGAGTTCTTCTACATCCATTTTTTATATAAAACTTCCCTTACATCTATGAGTTTTGTGCAAGAGACTCGAAATTTTCACTCTGAATCCATTGTACAAAAATAGTTAAAGTTTAAATTTTTAAATAGCACACATCTATTGGAAACATATCTGTCTCTTTAATTGCAGCTGCAATGTTGAAGTTTGGATGGTGTTGGTTATTTGCAGTGCCTAGTGTTATGATGGCATTAGTTGGACTTGCAATGTTTCTGTTCTTGTTTGTTGGTCCAGAGGTGATTGGAATTGAGGAGGATCTCCATGTGAAGGATTCTAAGAAGAGTGACATCGGCACCCCTTTGTTGGATGGAAAATCAGATGTGAAATAAAAGGCAGTGGAATTCATTGAGGCGTGGAGAATTCCTGGTATTGCTCCATTTGCTCTCTGCCTTTTCTTCTGCAAGCTTGTGAGTTATACATTCCTGTATTGGCTTCCTTTTTATATCAGTCACACAAGTTCGTTTATGCTAGTAGCATACTGATGGTTTTTTTCTTTGCTCGTATGTAATTAAACTTTTATTCACCATGGTGCTCACAGATCATTAATTGACCTCAAAGGTTACAAACCATATGATGACGATTCTTAATGGATGCATCACTATGACTTAACTTTTAAAAGCATACCCTCTTGGAAATGATGCTGATAGTTGATTTGGTTTGACCTTGGATACCCTCTTGGAAATGATCCTGATGAAAAAAAGATAGACTACGTGAGGAATGCCACGCCGTTGTGGGCAATAAACCTATGAAGTAATGGCAGCACAATAAAGCAAATAACCAAAGACAGAAGAGTGTCACTGCCACATTGAGTTTGATTTCAGAACCAGTTTTTTAATGACTTGTAGTCAAAAATAGGATTACTTGATTTAGACATGATAGGTGATACTGTGTCAAGATTTGAATATGTAAATCTGGACTCTCTGTGTATACTGCACTAGTCTAAGATCACGCCAGTACATACAGTGTAAACATAGATGAAATATCGATCATATGTATGATTAATAAAGAAACACTCAAATATTAATAATTATCAGAATATGACTTTATGGCCAAACTTACAAATAATAATCTGAAGGGCTTAAGAAACTAACAGCGGAAAACAAAAATAAGCATGGTAGCCATTCGATATACCCTGTAACATCCTAGGATCCACATCACCCTGGATGCCACTAAACCACTCTACAGCTAGCCAAAAATTTCAAGATAATTTATTCTAACAATAACTTCTAGATATGAAGTATTAAGCGGAAGCATAAACAACTAAGAGAACAAAAATAACGGTAACAAGTTCAATAACTAAAACAATCTCAAGCAGATTAATCAAAGAATAGTTCACAAGGTCATCATTATTAAATAAGATAATCATCCACGAATAGCTAAGCATTTGGCTAGAATTCCATCGACTTTATTACAGCATGAATTGATGAACCAAGTGCATTATTGTGGTGCCACTCTACCCATCCCATGAATGCTCAAGAATCACCTGTAGGGGGGAAAACAAAGGTGAGATAAAAATCTCAGCAAGCAAACAGTTTAACAGGCTATTTAGACTACAAATAAATATACAACATCATTAAAGTAATCACATGTCCACATCCACAATGTGCATCCACATTCGTTAACAAGCTAATTAAACTACAATGACGTTAATCATCAATATTCATTTCCCAACATGACCATAATCATAGCCTTAACCACATTTATTACCAACAATAATAAAATATTAGCAAATAAATCTTGATTAACTACTTCATATCATCCACCACTACCACTACCAATGACAATAAAGCATTAACATCTTTTACCTCATTAACTTTATTATTTCTCATATCCACAACGGCTATCAACAATTACCACAAGAGAAAAGAATCTCATGCCACAATCACGACCGCTACCATACCACAAGGGATGAACCCCAATCCACGACCACAGCTACTTTCCTCATACCACAAGTGACTCTCATGAGCCAATATCACATTTACAACTATGAAGTTGCAGTTGCTTGTAAAATAACTTCACCACAATATATTACATAAGTATGCAAATGATCTTTCCACAATGCAATGCATATGCATGCTATACTCCACTGCACCTTTACCCAACAAAGTAAAAGTGTGCATCGTGCTACGGCAATACACGATGCTGTACCGGTACGGTCGCGGCTATAAGCGGCGACATCCACAATGCAATGTCATGACATGTTATGAATGATATGATAATCATAAACCACAAGAATTTAACCACGAAGGTCAACCATATAACCCACATTCGGTTCACCAAGATTATCATCAATTGATCCATAGTGAATCCTACCATATCGACCACAATATATTCATCAAGATTGCTACCACCACAACCACAAGTATTCACTAAGAATACTACCACCAAGACCACAATAATACCAACTTCAAGGGCATCAATATGATCCTCATAAATTTATCAACAAGGAAATATCATCATATCCACCATGCATTTACTTTCGTATACCACAATTCGCTCATTAAGCAAATTACCACAATACTACCAAAACTCATCCAAACATAGCAATTGATTAATATCTTGCTATCACATTCTTACTTAGAAAATATGTAACCACGGCATATCATTTAACATTACGAAAAAAACATATAGATTGCAAGTAGTAAGAATAACGGGTTAAACGGTAGCACATCCACTACGTTTACTTGCCTCTACCGGCGAAACGACGAGATCACGCTCGATCAGAAGCAAATCTGCCTATCTAAAAAAGTACCTCTCAGCATAATACACAGCAATACAATCACGACTCTCAAAGAAAAGTGTCGCCAAAACCCTAAACCCCACAAAACCTCTCCACTTACAGTCCTACATTCGTCCCCTAGAGCAACGCCGCTTTTTTTTGAATCTTTAAGATTACTAAAACTTTTGCATAGGGGAATATATTTCTGGTTTCCTTCCTCATTTTTCTTCACTTTTCATGTAGATCAGACATTTTAATTTTATTCTTAGCATGGTGTAACTAAATGCTCAAAACAGAGAACATCCTCTGTTCTGTCAGCCAGGACAGTCAGGTTCAAATGCTTCCCAACAACAGAGTAGGGCTCCACAAATTTTGATTTTTATACAGAAGCTAGCTTACTAAATTACCTACAACTTTCTCAATGGTGGCCAAAAATATAAAATTCATCTTCTATCCCTAATTCCCATCTGAACAGCGGTCTGTCCCTATCTGTAACCCTAACGGACAGCGAGATTTCAGACCTTGGTACGTCTAAATTACATCACCAAAAAATCTAAAAAAAATACAAAGATCCGTATCGTCGTCTTCTACGTTTTTCCTTTTCGGGAGACCCTCGGGAGACCCTCGGGAGGGGGTTTATAAAAGGGGGTGCTAGGGTTTGGAAGGGGGTACGGGCCCCTGTTTGGGCTGGCTGGCCCAAAGTGGCTATCCGGATAGCCCAAAATCTCTAAATTAATTATTTTAATTCTTTTTTTTATTATTTTAGACTATTCCGAATAATTTATTTTCACCTCCCGTGATTTACCGAAAGTCCGGGCGACTTCGCAATTAATTTAAAAACTGACACCGAAACGACGTTCAGAATATTACATTGTCCCCACCATGAAGGATTTGTCCTCGAATCTAACTCCTCAACCCACGAAACAAAGAACAATCAAGGAAAGAAAAACCAGAGGATAGAGCATCCCAAGGGAACCACAACTACGGGTACTCTTCTGCCTCGAAGAGCTCGGGCTCTTCTTATTCATCCGGTCTTCAAGCTTCCACGTCACCTCCCACTCGGACTGGTTCATCCAGAGGGCCTTCACATGCTTGATGGCCCTCTTCCTCACGACCAGTTCCGACGAGTCCACAATTCACGTTGGTCTAAGCCGAACATCCGCATAACTCTTAGGCCAGCTCTGAGCGGCCAACAGGTCCTGCCATTTTCGCAAAATTTTTCTGCGACAACTATTAAACCACTTTCTAATACCATCCTCCTTCTTAGAACTTGTTTCTCTATTTATTATAATCGGGATAATACATTGTACCCCTTTAAAAGAATTTGACCACAGATTCCATTTACAATATTCTACTCAAAGCACAAACAATATCTTTTACAAATAGAACCTAATAAAATAAGAATAAAGGATTATCAAGTGACACACAGCAACTAACTTTCCTTTTAAGGACCACAATCCAAATCAAAGGATTTACCATAAAATATTTTCCACTCTCCAAGTAGGCAATTGGAAAAACCACACCACATAAGCCAAGAGTGAAAATCACTCGACAGACCAAAACAATCATTTTTTCCCCAGCCGAAAAAGAATACGCCTCAACATAAAATAATTCAATTTGCAGATGACCTCCGCCAAAAACGCACAGCATAAGCAAGAATGAAGCGAGCATCTCACTACTCGTGATAACAAATATTTCTCACTCCATTTCTTTGAAAAATTTAACTTCCTTGAACCATGGATTTCCAAATCATCGCCCAACACACCAACTCATTTAATGCACCTCAAAGATGCTATCCACGATCCTCACACTATTGGAATACCACTCTGATCCACTATTCCCACACGGAGACACTGGTCTCTAAGGTTCTAGCATAACAAAAGGTAAAGCTCCAACTCAGCTTCCAAGACTCCTACAACAACTCCCCGTATAAGATAGCGAAATCCTCGGGTGAAAACCCTACTATTCCATAATTAACATACACTCAATCCTTAACATCGATAAATTATTTGGCTCCAAGACAATCATTTTATTTAAATCATATTCTTCCTAAGGATTATTCCATAAAAACAGTATATCGTCCAATGTACCATAAACATCGTGATATTTAAGGCTCCCACAAAAAAAAATATACTAGACCACTACTATCCAGTTGACATCACGCAAGATAAAGGCTTCGTAACCCACGACAATTACCCGGATCTTAGAAGAAGAGCTAAGAAGAAATAAATTCCAACATATAGAAAATCGCTATCATTCACAGTAGCCAAAAGACCAAGAGATAAAACAAAATAGCAATGAGGTTGGAAAACACAAGATGAGATCATCTGTACCTCAAATTCTTCTAGAACAACTTTTTTTTTAATAAGAACTGATCTTGCCAGGTAAGATTTTGCTGCCGAGTAGGCTAATCACCTTATCGGAAAAGCCCCTCTTACGCTAATAGAACAACTTAATGGCAAAATCAAGTTTGAAACATGACAAGTAAATAGTTAGGTCCATCCTATAGTAGATTAATGGCGCACAAATTTAAGTCCTTAGACAATATCTAGGCGAGATATCTACATCCCAAAAATGCTGACTATACGTCTCCCTTTACTACACGATCACTTATCTAAGTGAAAATTATTTTATATAACTAACACCAATGACTCTACCCATGTCATGGTACTCACATTTTATAATTATGGCTAACTAATATGATTTATTATCTCATTAAATCAAAAATAATTAATGATATGGCATGAGGACGCGGCTGCTAATGTGGATTGATGACGTGTCTTAGCTCAGGTCCTTACTGACATATGGGACCCACTCTTTAGAGACTCGATTTATGTCGACGAGGTCTATGGAAAAATCCAAAGGGCGATGTGGTGTGGGTGACTTCAGTGCTTACGCACGTGTTGACGACAGCGAGGCACACAGCTTGAGGTGGCTCTTTGCTTGCAACTCGAACCGACGTCGCAACGAGACGGCAGGCGAAACGGGCAAACGAGACAATGGGCGATGCACATAAAGCAAGGACTGGCTTGCAGCGAGGGTAGATGGCAGAGGGCGAATGGTCCGATGGAGTGCTCACCAGCGAACACCGACAAAGAAGACCTTGGATGGTGGCTCAGCTTCAGCGAAAGCACGATGGTGACCACAGCATGGACGTTGAGGTCTCGGGTGGCTTGGTGGTACAAGGAAACAGGATGGCGGCTCAGCTTGGTATTTAAGGCATGGATGCCGAGGGCAAGCACAGCTCAAACTTTGGAGCGGCCACGGCGAGCAACGGTAAGTGTCTCTCCTGGTTACAAATCATCAAAATATGTATGGACAATAAAGTAGGAAGGTAGGCACATAGCATTATTGAACAGAGTATAAAATTTGAAGGGCTACATAGAAAAACTTTTGAGTAACCAAGAACCAAAAATGGAAACAAAAGAAGAACAAAGAACTTTACAACCTCTTGTAGTTTTCTTGACTAGTTAGAACATTGGACTCATTTTGTCGCTTCAGTGTTATCTGTTTTACCACACTGAAAAATTGTGAACATTACACTCATCTTAGCTCATGCCATTTCATAGTTATTTAATAGTACTCAACTCTCGAAATTTGTTTTTTTCCTTGTTGCAGATGTCAATGAATGCGAGAAGAATCCAAGTCCATGCCCAAAGGCTGCAGCATGCCACAACACAATAGGAGGGTACCATTGTTCATGCCCTCCAGGCAGAAAGTTGGCAAAGGAAACAAATTCCTGTAACCCAGACATCACCCTAATCATAGGTAAACCGCTAGATATTAGCATCATCACCTTTTAGCCTATTTTACCACAATTAATAAATTTAACATGCTTTTAGTATATACAATAATGTGTGGAGTCACTTTAACGGAGTTAAATTTGATATTAAATTATGCAGGCATTTGCATCAGCTCCGTTGTTCTAGTGATTATCATCTTCTGCATGCGTGTAATTTTTGAGAGAAGAAAGCTTACGAATGTCAAGAAACAGTATTTTCAGCAGCATGGAGGACTGCTATTATTTGAGAATTTGAAATCAGACCAGGGACTGGCATTTACGGTGTTTACTGAAGCAGAACTAGAACAAGCAACAAACAAGTTTGACAAAAGCCAAATTCTTGGACATGGAGGCCATGGCACTGTGTACAAGGGAACGATTAAGGATAAAATTCCAGTGGCAATTAAAAGGTGTGCATTGATTGATGATAGACATAAGAAGGAATTTGGTAAAGAAATGCTGATTCTTTCCCAGATTAATCACAAGAACATTGTTAAGCTATTGGGTTGCTGCCTTGAGGTGGAAGTCCCGATGCTGTTGTATGAGTTCATCCCGAATGGAACATTGTTTGATCTTATTCATGGCAAGAACCGCACGCTGCATATCCCTTTCAGTTCCCTCTTAAGGATTGCCAATGAGGCAGCCGAGCGGCTTGCATTTTTACATTCCTATGCAAACCCACCAATTCTACATGGTGATGTGAAAACCTCTAACATCCTTCTTGATGAGAATTACATGGCAACGAAGCCTCCATACTAACACCAACCAACGAAGCCCAGTTTGTGACAACGGTTCAAGGGACATGCGGTTACCTGGACCCTGAATATATGCAAACATGCCGGTTGACAGACAAGAGCAATGTTTATAGCTTTGGTGTTGTCCTTTTTGGAGATCCTAACTGGGCAGATGCCATTCAAACTTGAAGGTCCTGAGCTACAAAGAAGCTTGTCATCAAGTTTCCTATTGGCAACGAAGGAGAACAATCTTGAGAGCACAAAATTGCTTAGTGTAGAAACAGAGAGAGATTAGAAGAATCACCACGCCACTTGAGGGGGGTGCCATGAATATATATAGCCATGTATAGGTCAATAGTATACAATAATGCTAATACCCACCCGCAGTCGTAGCGGTAGGATCACGACGCACAGACTGGTCCGGAAGTCAGTGAACAACTGTACAGGAAGACCCTTGGTCATGATGTCCGCGAACTGGTACGCCGAGGGGACATGAAGGACACGGACCTGCCCGAGGGCAACCTCTAAAGGATTACGCGTAGGCTACGAAAGCAGAAAACAAAACTTTTCTACTGCGCACACAAGAATATCATGCTAAGGAAGGATCATGGATCATTACCACTAGACGCACAGTGCAGCGGAAGAAGAGTTGGAGAAACCGATCCAACCACGCGCGTCGAGGTAGTAGTGAAATTAGTCGATCGTCCCGAACAGATCGTCTCCTCCACGCGATCAACCACACCACGAGCGGATCCAATTGTAGGTTGTTGACACCGATCAACACCGCAACGAGCAGCGCCTCCACCGGTATCCACATGTCTGGGGCTGGAACGTCGATCGCGAGTGTACTAGCACTCGTGAGCGGCTAGGATTTGGCTCGGGAGGTGGCGGCTAGGGTTATGCTAGAGGTTAACAGGAACGAGTCCCCTCAGCCCCTCGCCTCCATATATATAGACCTCCTCACGTGGGCCTTGCGGACCGAAGCCCAATAGGAGTCTATTCGGATCTCTATCTGAATTGAGCCCACATCCGAATCATATTCGAATTAGTATTCCAACCCGTTAAGCGTGCGACCCTGTAGGTTCACGTATACTTGGTCGTGACCCGGAAACACCTTTCCGGTCACCCTGTTAATAGCGGCCTCTAGTAAGACATATTAACCCCAAAGTATGCGTAAAGATCATATCGGCTGAACCTGTAATGTTCTCATGTACGAATCCCTTTGCCTCATGATATAGATTGAGCTCAAGGCGAGACATGTGTCATCCTCTTAACAGCTCAATCACTCTCTCGACTCCGTGATGGATTATAAACTTGTGATTGACTCCTCAATCACCTTGGCATGACTATGCACTTTCATAATCCATTACATCGAGGGGCCCAGAGATATCTCTCCATAAGGAGGGCAAATTCTATCTTGATCATTCACATCCCACTACATGTTTCATGGCAAACCCGAAAACTACTTTTATGACTACCCAGTTACGGAGTAGTGTTTAGTAGTCCCAAAATAAGCTACTACGCATGTTGGGAACCATGATGATCTCAAGTCTAAGGATTCTACATAAACACTACTTGAGACCAACTGATGACACATGGAATCTCTGCAGTGTCTCATGGCAGGTCTATCCAACATATGTTCACTAACACATGTCCATATTATTGATTTGGTATCACTATACCATGATCCATGAGACATAATCATCAATCAATACATATGCTGATCTTTGTCTTTGAATCATATTTGTTCCTCACATGATATATGATCAGGGATCATTTAGAAATAGCAACATTTTAGCATTAAGAGTCTCATGAATAAGTCACATACTCATTGATCAATAATGATAATGTCTATTTCAAGGAACAAAATAATGTATCATAAACATAGTATGTGATATATACAACATCTCCATGTTGCCTCTAAGGCATATCACTAACAGTCTCCCACTTGCACTAGAGTCAACCATGTAGGTATCTAATACCCATTACCCTAGTGTGAGCCTCATGCTTTGGCTGGGGAAGCGGCTTTGTCAACGGATCTGCAATGTTCAAATCCGTTTGTACTTTGCATATCTGTGAGACCCTGGAGTAGAAACTCCCGGACCCCCTGTGTATTGCAGTACTAGTCCCAGATCAACGCTAGTACACACAGATAATCAGAAAAATGATACGTTGCCAACCACGCTTTATTACAATAATAACTGAAATACATAAGTCTTGGCCCAAAGCCTTACAACTGTGGTTCACAGAACCTCTTACACAAAAGGTAACCGCGGAAGCAAAAATATTCGAATAAACGGTCCATCAATATGCCACAGGCAATTGACTTGAGCAACGAGACCTAGTCCTCCGGAAAGAATCCATCACAGCCGCAAGCGGAACAGTAGTCGTAGTCTCCTTCCTGAGCTTCAACCTCCTCTGAGAATTATTTTGAAGTGTAGTATGTGAGTAGAAAATGTACTCCGCAAGTCTTGGGAAAATGCATTAGATGCGGGGTTGAACAAGGAAGGCTATATGGCTCTTTTGCACAAATGAGCATTTTATTTCAAATTTATATACTATTACTAAAAACATTTGGTTAAACATTGAATTTTCATAGTCTGAAATTTAATAAGTACATTAGTGAAGGTTACATCCACCATCAACGATAAAATAGGCTATCTCATAAAGATTCAAAATGGAGGTTAAAACCACAGGCTCAAGTTACATCCACAGACCAAAATTTCGAGAGTTCTATCCACTCTCTAGTTTTCCAAAACCTTTTCTTTTTAAATTCAAAGTCAAATCTCTACTATGTGAATGCATTTCTTGTCCGCCCTTGACCGTGGGCACGGCTATTCGAATAGTTTTATTACTTTGCAGAGTGTGTACAACTTTACCCACAAGAGATATGTTACCTTAAATACCAACACGCTTCCTTTGGCATGAGACCCAGATAAAATATCACAAAGCTTTTCACCTACTCTAGTATAGTTTTATATCACTCGCTGAGGTTTCACCGCTGAAGGGTTAAATCCACCACATTCAGAAGCCACCTCTTGCGCCATGTGAGTCTGATAAATCTCTACCCCTCACTTTGAGTAATCAAAATCCTCGATACCCATTTTCCAATAGTGACACAAAAACTAAACTATTATAGGTTAATTAGCTAGGTTGTACCCATTTTAACTTGTGATTGTTTGTTTTACTCAGTTGGACAAACACAAGAATCGGTCCTTAGACGACTAGGTGGATCATTCACAAACCCATTTTTCATGCTAAACCCTTTGACCAAACATTCCATCCACCCTCGTCAAATTTTACCTTGAACTTCATTTTTATTTTAAAATTTACAGTGGTAACATCTATTACCACTTTTCAAACAAAACATTAAATCCAAAACATTCATTAACCATTCTTCTCATATGAACCTTTTTATATTTATCGGCTAAACTAAGCATTTGCTAATATTCTAAAATCAACAATAGTAATACTAACTCATTACCGAGCTAAAGGTTATCCTAAGTTGACAAGATACATGGTAAATAATTTCCAAAAGAGGGCATAACAAATTGGGTGTTTATCTAAATTCTAGAATTAAAATTATCAATTTATTCAACATAGCCATGCAAATAATTTAAAATAATTGCAAAAACTATTTATAAAACATAGGAGCAAAATGGTCAAGGAGACTTGCCTTCTTGAATTAGGTCGGAATCTTCCCGAGGTTGTTCTTGAAAATCTTCCGAAAATTCAGACTCTACACGAGAAACGAGGAGAACCAAATAAATAAAATAATATAAAAACTCAAAAATTCAAAATAAATATACCAAATGAAAGTTTGGAATTTTAGATGAATTTAGAATTTTGAATGGGTCAATTTGGAGATAAAATGAGAAAGATATGACCTTTGGAAGTTTAAAATCAGAGAAAAAGAAAAAAGATAATTTCTGGAATTAAATTTATTCTAAAAATGAATTATGACGTCAGCAGGAATTATTTTTCTAAAGGAAAATCGGAATAATGATGTCAGCACGGGATTTAAATAAAATTATAGAGGCTGACAGGTGGGGCCGGTCCACGGTGGACCGAGTCCACGGAACAGTACACGCGGTGGCAGCGCTAATGCGGCAAGCTAGGGCTGACGTGGCGTGCGCTGGTGCCGCCACGTGTCAATTGCTGACGTGGCTGCTGACGTGGCTGCCACGTGGCACCTGGGGCGGATTTTAGCTGACGTGGCAGCTGACGTGGCATGCCACGTGGCTGCTAACGTGGCACGCTTGTCTTGCCGCCACGTGGCTAGGGCTGACGTGGGTGGCTCGGGCGCGGGCGGCGGTGGCGAGATCGGACGGTCGCGGGGAGTGCACGCGGCAAAATCTGGGGCGTCGGCCCAGATCCAGATGAGCGGTGGCGATGGAGTGGCGCGGGCACGAGGACGTCGACGATCGGCGACGCGTGGCGGGCGCGCGCGCTGGCGCCGCGCGACGCGTGCGCGGGTGTCGGTGGGATCCAACGGCGGAGGGGGCGCGTGGCGCCACCGGTGCCTAGCGGCCCGATCTTGAGCGCACAGCGCGATGCGAGGGCGCGAGGCGGGAAGGCGGCGCGACCGAGGGAGCGGGCGTGGACGCGCGGCGCTGGCGCGGGGACCGAGGGGCGGAGCAAGCGACGGGGACGGCGGAGGACTCACCGGCGACGACAAAAACACACGGCGACGACACGAAAACACGGCGGTGACGACGCACGCAGCTGGAACCGGAGAGGAGAGGGTGCGCGAAGGGGTGGAAGGGCTCCCCAGCAACGTTTTTATACACCGCGGAGACGTAACGCGTGCGCAAGCTCGCCGGAGGAAGCGGCGACGGTTTTCGTCTCCAACCGGCGGAAACAGGCGAAGACGCGAGGGGAAACGTCTGCTAGTTAACGCGCACGACGAGTGAATGCTCGGGAACCAATAATGGCGAGGAGTATAGGGTTTAGCTCGGGCAGCGGCAATAATGGCGACAGCGCACCGAGGAAGAAGCGGCGGGGACGACGGGCCTGACAGGTGGGGCCCACCTGTCGGTGAGAGAGAGAGAAGAGGAGTCAAGCGACGGATGAGCGACGGGTGGCAGAGAGAAGGATCTCAGCCGTCGGATCGAGTTGAAGCGGTAAGTGAAGATGGGCGGCACCGATCTGATCCGCGGCGGGACGACCGATGCATGACACGTGTCGACCATCGGGGAGGAAGGCGCGAAGGGGTAAGTGAGAGCAACGGTCGGGATTAGCGCGCGAGAGACGGATGGCTCGGATGGTTGCCACGTGTCGCCCGAAGATTAATTAAGAATTAAATTCTTTTAAAGATTTTCAGAAAACCTTAGGAAGCTTTAAAATACTCAGAAAAATACCAAATAAATTTAAAAAATTCCAGAAAAATTCACAGAAATTCCTGGAGAGGTTTTAGACTTAGGAAAAATATTTTCAACATATGTTACTATAAACTTTTATTTTTAAACAGAAACTCTTAACTCTGAAAATTCCAAACAAATTAAATAAATTAATTTAAAATTATTATTTCCAAAAGTAAAATTTGGGATGTTACAATATCTTCACATCGCCTCTCTCCACTATCTCGCGGATGAGATGAAATCGCCGTAAAATGTGCTTGGACTTCTGGTGCGATCTAGGCTCCTTGGCTTGTGAAATGGCCCCACTATTGTCACAGTAGAGGTCCATTGGGCTGGAGGCACTAGCCATCACACCAAGCTCAGAAACAAATTTTTTTGATCCAAACAGCCTCTTTGGCAGCTTAAGCTGCTATGTACTCGGCCTGTTGTAGAATCAAAGAACCGTCTCGCTTGGAACTCTTCCACCACCGCACCGCCATTTAGGCGGAACACAAATCCTGATTGCGATCTAAAATCATCTTTGTCAGTTTGGAAGCTAGCATCGGTGTAACCATTTACAACGAGCTCTTCCTCACCCCCATAGACGAGGAACACATTTTTAGTTCTCCTCAAGTACTTCAAGATGTTCTTTACGGCAATCCAGTGACTTTCACCTGGATCTGACTGGTATCTACTCGTAGCACTTAAACCATACGAGACATCTGGACGTGTACAAAGCATGGCATACATAATGGACCCAATAGCCGAAGCATATGGAATCGCATTCATTTTATCCCGCTCATTAGGTGTACTAGGACATGCCCAGAATATATGCCGCCTCTCATAAGTCTTTCATAGAAAAACTATTTTTTAATGAAGACTTAACAGATTCGAGCATAGGAATGTCATTTTCGATCAGTAATATGTCATCCACATATAAGACCAGAAATACAAGTGCGCTCCCACTAGCCTTTTTGTAAACACAAGGCTCTTCTTCGTTCTTGATGAAACCAAACCCTTTTATTACTTCATCAAAACGAATGTTCCAACTCGAGATGCTCCGCTTTAATCCATAAATGGATCTTTGGAGCTTGCATATCTTTCCAACCGATTGCGGATCGATAAAACACGTGGTTTGTGTCATGTACACATCCTCACTCGATTTCCATTAAGGAAAGCTGTTTTGACATCCATTTGCCATATTTCATAGTCAAAATATGCAGCAATCGCTAGAATGATCCGAATAGACTTTAGCATTGCGACTGGCGAAAAAGTGTCATCATAATCAACACCTTGAATTTGTTTGAAACCTTTGGTCACTAATCACGCTTTATAGATGTGAACATTTCCATCTATGTCCATCTTTTTCTTGAAAACCCATTTGCACTCAATGGTTTTAACACCATCAGGTGGATCAACCAAGTTCCAAACTTGATTACTGTGCATGGATTCAATTTCAGATCTCATATCTTCAAGCCATTTCTCAGAGTCTGGTCCCATCATCGCTTCTTCATAGGTCTTAGGCTCATGGTTGTCTAACAACAATATATCCCGTTGTTGAGTAGTCAAGAACATGTACCTCTCAGGTGCACGACGTGACCTCTCTGACCTACGTGGTGCCGGTTTGTCCACAACAGGTTCTTCAACAGTTTGTTCATCCTGTTGTGGTTCTGTAGGAGCTGAAACGTTTTCAGTTGTTTCTCAAATTTCTTCAAGTTGCACTATGCTCCCACAATCCCTTCTTGAGAGAAACTCTTTCTCTAAGAAGACACCATGCCGAGCGACAAACACTTTACCTTCTTCTTGATTATAGAAGTAATATCCTTTTGTTTCCTTAGGATACCCGATAAAGTACTTGAGACCAACTGATGACACATGGAATCTCTGAAGTGTCTCATAGCAGGTCTATCCAACATATGTTCACTAACACATGTCCATATTATTGATTTGGTATCACCATACCATGATCCATGAGACATAATCATCAATCAATACATATGCTGATCTTTGTCTTTGAATCATATTTGTTCCTCATATGATATATGATCAGGGATCATTTAGAAATAGCAATATTTTAGCATTAAGAGTCTCATGAATAAGTCACATACTCATTGGTCAATAATGATAATGTCTATTTCAAGGAACAAAGTAATGTATCATAAACATAGTATGTGATATATACAACATCTCCATGTTGCCTCTAGGGCATATCACTAACAACCTTCTCACGGACGAAGTGGATGTCGATCTCGATGTGCTTTGTGCCACGATGGTGGACAGGGTTGGCCGTCATGTAGACAGCGCTCATGTTGTCACAGTAGACAACCGTCGCCAAAGTGACCGAGATGTGTAGCTCCTGGAGAAGCTGCCATAGCCAGCAGCACTCTGCCACAACATGAGCGACAACACAATACTCCGCTTCGGCACTAGAGCGGGACACCGTGGTTTGGCGTTTTGAGGACCAAGACACCAGATTGTCACCGAGGAAGACGTAGAACCCGGAGGTGCAGCGCCGCGTGTCGGGGCAGCCCGCCCAGTCGGCATCGGAATAGGCGGTGAGGGAGTCGACGGCGCCGACACCGAGGTGAAGGCCAGCAAAGAGGGATCCCTTCATGTACCGTAGAATCCGCTTGATCAACACGAGGTGTTGCTCACGAGGATCATGCATGAACGAGCGCACTGTTGGATTGCGAGGGCGAGGTTGGGCGCGTCGGTGAGGTCTTGGAGAGCACCTGCAAATCACGTACTCGTGGGGTTGGCAACAGGGGCACCGTCGGTGGCCGACAGCTTAGCCCGAGCATCCACCGGTGTCGCAGTCGGGTGGCACTCGGACATGCCAGCACGCTGGAGAAGGTCGACGGCGTCGGGCGCTCGCCGACAGAACAGTGCCGTCATCGCCGCGCGTCCGAGATGCCGAGAAGTGGTACAGTCACCGAGGTCCAACATGGCGAACTCGAGTGAAAGGCGGTGATGTCTTTGGGCGATCTTTGAGGGCGACGCCGTGAGTATGATGTTGTCGACGTACAAAAGCAGGTAGGCAACTCGGTCTCCATCTTTGTAAACAATGAGAGACGCATCGGACTTGGAAGCGGTGAAGCCGATGCTGCGGATGTATGTGGCGAAGCGCTGGTTCCAAGCCCATGGAGCCTGCTTGAGACCTTATAAGGATTTCTGCAAGAAACAGACATGGTTAGGAGCAGCGGGGTCAACGAAACCCGGCGATACCGGGCGATGCTCGTCTCGCCCAAGTGGCGTGAAGAAAGCGTTCTTCACGTTCGGTGGTGAATCGGCCATTTGCGTGGCGGCGATGCGAGGCGATGCGAATTGTAGCGGTTTGACAAGCGGATGAAGGTCTCGTCGTAGTCAGCGTCGGCCTCGAGAAGCCCGCACAACCCAACGAGCCTTGTGCGGGCCGTGGAGCCGTCGGAGTGGGGCGGTGCTTGTCGCGACCACTTGCCCGTCACGACATTAGCGCCGGGTGGGCGAGGCACCAATCGCCAAGTGCCGTTGTGGATAAGCGCCTTATACTCCTCCGCCATCATAGCTCGCCAGTTAGGGTCCGCAAGTGCGCTGCGATAATTCGCAGGGATTGGTGAGGCCATCATGGCGGAGAGGTTGAGGCGATTGACGGGGTGCAGGCTGCCCGTCTGGAGGCGCGTCATCGGCCGCGAAGGCGGTGGCGGCGCCTAAGCGCCCACGGTCGCCGAAGGCGCTGCGGGCGGTGGTGGAGCAGGCGACGGAGGCGATTGAGGTGACGGGGGTGGCTGCCGCTGCTGGTAGACAATGCCAACGCGTCGTCCAGGCATAGGCTGCTGCCGCAGCGAGCACCGCCACACCGGGAGGGTGGCGGTTGCGCGCAGCGGTGGGGCGCAGGAGTCGCCCGAGGTACAATGGACGGCGGTCAACACCAGGGGGCCGACGTAGATGATCACCGGATCCAGGACGTCTAGCAACTCTTCCGCGCCGGAGGAGGGAGCAACCGAGGGGGTACGCAGCCGCTCAACACCAGATGGCGGAGCTACCGATGCCGGGGAAAGGCCCTGCATAAGAAAATCCAGTGATGACAGCACAGAGGCCGCCGAGGGGGCCGAGGCGAACGGAAACACAGACTCGTCGAAAATGACATGGCGTGAGATGATAATGCGGCGGCTGTACATGTCCAGGCAACGATACCCCTTATGAGAGGAAGGATACCCGAGAAACACGCACGGGGTCGAGCGAGGAGAGAGTTTGTGTGGCGTCGTGGCAGTAAGGTTCGGATAATAGAGGCAGCCGAACACACGAAGGGAGGAATAATCCGGGAGCCTCTGATGCAGAAGCTGGTAGGGGATGTTGTGATGCACGGAAGAAGACGGGCGCCTGTTAAGCACATATGTGGCAACGGCTAGGGCTTCAGCCCAATAGGGCGGAAGCATGGATGCATGGATCAGCAGGGTGCGCATGGTGTTGTTGATGGTACGAAGCATGCGTTCCGCTTGCCGTTTTGTGGCGAAGTGTATGGGCACAAGAGGCGCAAAGCTATGCTGCGACTGGAGAGGAAGGATGTGGTAGTATTGTTGACGAATTCGGTGCCGTTATCGGCTTGGAAACACTTTGGCATGGCATCAAACTGAGTGTGAGCATAGGCAACAAAATCAACTATGTGGCGGTGCACGTCAGATTTGTGGTGTAGCGGGAACGACCAACAAAAATGAGAGTAATCATCAAGCAACACAAGCTAGTATTTGTAGCCCGAAGTGCTAAGAACTGGAGATGTCCATACATCACAATGTAATAAATCAAAGAGTGTAGCGGTAATAGAGGTGGAACTGCTAAATGGTAGCCACGTGTGCTTGCCAAGCTGATAGGCATGACACAGGGAACGTGGGCTTTTATTATAGTTGATGACCGATATTTTCTGGAGAGTTGTGAGGGCGGAAGGACCAGGATGACCAAGGCGGTGATGCCACAGGGAGGAAGAAGTGGTGAGGCTGCAGCTGTAGGGCGGTGTTGAAGGTATGGTGTAGAGATCCCCGCTACTATTGCAACGAAGAATCATGCGCCCCGTCTGCTGGTCCTTAAAAGAAAAAACCCAAAGCGTCAAACTCAATAGAACAATTATTATCGCGAGTGAACTGGCGAACAGAAAGCAAATTGCGAACAAGAGCGGGAGCAACAAGGACATTGCTGAGGTGAAAGGATGTGTCTGCAGTCGACAAGGTGGAGGTGCCACGACAGGATATTGGAATGGCGCTACCGTTGCCTACGGTAATGAAGGAAGTGGAGTGAGGTAGGCGGGAGAGCAGTATACCTTCCGACGAAGACATATGAGTGGTGGCGCCGGTGTCGAGGACCCAGGAGGGGCCGCCCTGAATAGCCATCTGGTTCAGGGCGGCGATGAGGCCGGCCTGATCCCAGCTGCCGGAGCCTTGCGGTTGAGCGGGAGGCAGCGAAGCTGTCACGTCGTAGAACTGAGGGGGCACGAAGGCGGTGTGCGCTTCTGGGAACACACCGAGGATGCCAGGGGCGCTCCAGGTAGGTGGCTGCTGCGGGGGACGCCATTGCTGGTAGCCGCCCCAGGGAGTGAAACACACCCATGGGCCGCCTGGTGGTGTAGCGTCGTGGCCACCGCCTTTCTTCTTGTGGCGGTTGCTGCTACCACCGTCGCTCTGGTGGCCACCCTGACCGCCGCCGCCGTGACTGCTGGCAGCGCCCTTACTAGAGGTGCCAAAACTGAGGCCGGCCGAGCGGCAAGCCGAACCGCACAAGGATGAGCCGGCGTAGAGCGCGGTCTGAGTGACTACCTTGCCCTCATTGGCGAGACAGAGTTCCTTTAAGACCAGCTTCTCGCGAGCGGTGGCGAAGTCCGGCAGCGGGTTGGAGTCGGCGATGTTGTCGGCGGTGCCAGAGAAGCGAGGGTTGAGACCACGCAGCAGCTTGAGGATGAGCTGCGAGTTGAGGATGGGGTGGCTGACGTCGCGCAGTGCGTCGGCGGTGGCCTTCATCTGTTGGCAGTACTCATCTACGGAGAGGTCCCCCTGAGTCATGGAGTGGAACTCATGACCGAGAAAGACGGCGCGAGAGGCCTTGTTCGCTTGGAAGAGGCCCTGAATGGCGACCCAGAGCTGGCGAGCAGTCTGGTTGGGCGCGATGGCGAGGCCGAGGATGTCGTCCGCGACGGAGCCAAGGAGCCAGCTGTGGATGCAGGCATCGGCAATGGCCCACTGCGAATCCTTCGGGCGAGTGTCTGCCGTGCTGTCGACATGCGAACGGAGGCCGAACTTGCCGCAGAGGGAGAGGAAGAAGGGAGACCAGCGGTTGAAGTTGGGGTGCTTCAACTCGAGGGTCACCGGCACGTGAGACTTGACGGCGATCATCGCGTAGGGGGCGACGAAGACGGGCGGCGCGGGCTCGTGCGCGTGCAACAGGTTCCCCGAGCCCATGGCGCCACCGGAGGTTCTGGAGGTCGACATGGCGAGGGTGGGGGAGGTAGGTGGCGGCGGCATGGCAAGAGCCGGCGCCGCCGACTAGGGTTATAGATGGGAGAGGGTATCGACACGACCTGATTGGCGGCGTCGAGTGCGGCGCAGCCCAAGGAGATGAGCGGCGCGGCTAGGGGACGGGGTAGGCAGCGGCGCTAGGGTTGGATTCGGTGGGTGGCGGGGGGCGGCGGTGCAAGCTGGAGAAGGGGGGTGGGGGCGGTGGTGCAGGCCGGAGGATGGGGGGTGGGGGGGCGACGCAGGCCGGAAGAGTGGGGGGCGCAGGCCGGAGGAGAAGGGGGGCGGTGCCGCTGGCCGGGACTAGGCAGGCGGGCGGGCAGCGCTGGCCTAGCCGAGGGTGGAGAAAAGCGGAAGCTAGGGATCGAATAAATCTGATACCATGTAGAAACAGAGAGAGATTGGAAGAATCACCACGCCACTTGAGGAGGGGTGCCATGAATATATATAGCCATGTACAGGTCAATAGTATACAATAATGCTAATACTTAGAGGGCTTGCGGAGCTAGCTAGGCAATGCTTGGATATGTGCGGTGAGCCGGTGACAACAGGCGCTCAACGAAAGAGGTATCTGAGGAGCTTAGCAGACTAAGAAAGCTTTCAAAACATCCTTGGATACAGCGTGAAACTGCGACAAAGAGCTTTCTTGGTGGGCCATCAACCAATAGTATTGAAATAGACCAAAGCACGCAATACCCACAGAAGGTTGAAAAAAAATACCCATTAATCCAAGCAGTTCTTACTTTATCAGGTGAAAAAAAATTGTACAAGCCTATACTTCAGCATATCCATTAGTCCTTAAGCTTCTACTCTTTTAGTTACCTGTGACATTTTTATATTTGCAACTTGTAAGATTTTTCTCTGGGTAGAAGAATTTGGCTAGTTTAGCATGAATAAACGTACTATGTTACAAGTTGGGGGTGCATTCAGTGCTAACCCATCTCTCGAGGTAAACTTATGTGAACTTATCGGATCATGATGAAAATCAGAGAGAATGAATGATTGTAATGTGTATGAAATTTTTTCTTCAAATCTTCTATCTTCTTCTTTTTTTACCTGCTAATCACAAAAAGCACACAAAAAAAGCGAAGAATAAAAACAAAAGACAACCAAAATACTTATATGTATACATGTAGATGCACTAATGTTGGGATACGAGTAGGCTACACTAGTCACGTAAACCAGGAAACCATACGAGTAAGAGATTATAGATCGTTACCATTAGACATGCAGTGCAGTTGAAGTAGAGTTGAAGAAGCCGATTCAACAAAGAGTACGTCGGTGTAGTGAAAGCAGTCGATCATCCTCCGACCAACCGTCTCCTCCTTGTGATCATCTCAATCAGTGCCACAGTTGTAACAGCGTCTCTACCAAGGTCCACACGTCCAGAAAGGGAACAACGTGTGTGGGTGTGCTAGCACCAGCATGCACGGTAGGGGTTATGAGAGGTTGCGGCTAGGATTTTGATGGGTGTATTTTGAGATACCTCTCTCAGTCCCCGCACCCCTCCTTATATAGTCTCTAATCGGATCCTTATCTGATATAAGTAGAGATCGTATCTTATTCGGAAACTATCATCTGAACCCTTATCGTTCTAGCTCATTAAGCGTGTGCCCTTGTAGGTTCATGTATATTTGTCCATGGGCCGAAAACTTCTTTCCAGTCTATAAGTCGGTAGCGGCCCCTAATATAACATAACGACTCCCAAACATACATAAAGATCATATCGGATGAACATATATAGTGCTTTTGTATCGATTCCTTTGCCTCATGATACCAGATCAAACTCAAAACGAGAAGCGTACCATCCTATGATAGTTCGATCCTTCACTTGAATCTGTAGTAGATTACTCAGCTGTGATTGACTCTTCAACCATATTTGACATGGCCATACACTTTCTTAATTCAATCACATCGAGAGGCCTAGAGATATCTCTCCTGTTATATACGAGGGGTAAATTTTATCTTGATCGCTCATATTTCTCCGTATATTTTATAGTAAACTTAAAAATTATCTTTATGACTATCCAATCATAGAGTAATGTTTGATAACCCTTAAGTAAACTATTACACATGTAAGAAACAATGACAATCTCAGATCTTAGGATCCTACATACATTAAGTATGAGACCAACTGACACTTAAGAATATAACAATTCCTGTAGTATCTCATGGTGCGTCAAACCAATATCATGTTCTCTAACATGTGTCTACATTATTGATTTGATATCCCGTATCCATGATCCATGAAACATGATCATCAATCAATACATGTGCTAATCTATAAATTATAATTGTCTCCACATAATGATATAAATCATAATAAGATTAGGGATAATTTAGAATAAATATAAATAAAGAGTTTCATGAACAAATCATATACTTGTTGATCAATATGGAAGATATTTATTTAAGGGACAAAATAGCATATTATTCAAAAAATAATAAATATAGAAGTATTATAATCATCTCTATAATTAACTCTAAACTTTTCTCCTTGTAATGTGAATCCAGCCAACTAGTTCCAAGCACGCACTCATGTTTGGGGCGCTCGTTTTAGCGATGGCTTCTGGCTTTTGGCTGAAATTTCACTGTAGCTAGCCTTTTTTATTGTAGCTGATTTGGCCTTTTGGGCATAATTAATTTTTAAAAAATGTAAAAATAGAAAAAAATATGTTAACCCATTAGGGACAATACAAAGGAACACGGGAAAAAAAGAAAATACAAAAAAGCCTAAAATATCTAAAAAAATTCAGAAAAAGATGAAATACTGAATAGTGAAAAAAGCAGAAGTTAGAAACTGAAACCGAAAAAAAGCCGAAATGAGCGAGGCGACGTGTCTGATGCCTTGGCCAAGTGGCAATGATTTTTGTGTACACTTGGCACGAAGAGAAGGAACGACGAGGAGGCGGCAGATTCCCAATCTTGATTCATCTACTCCCAAATCACCTCTCTCGTGGCCAAAGCTCTCACTTGAGATGCACGTGCTTCAACACTTTGCATGCAGCTACTACTCCTTCACGCTAGCAATCAATGAGACAAAAAGAAACCACCGAGAATCCCTTAGCAATCACAAAAACAGAGACGAAAACACCTGACTACCCTTAAACCAAACAGCTACACACACGGTACCGTCGTAGTTTCAACACGTATCATTCATCTTTAATGTCCACACGCCCTAACTCGATCATCTCCTCCAGCATTCTTAACTCTCTGAACTATGACTTCGTACTAAGCCATCTTCCGATCTTCGTCGTAGATCACGATCGCCTCCAAATTATCCTGCATATGTAAAGACCAAACTAATTTTTTTTTCTGGCATAAGTTCTTTCTAACTTGACCGATATTACCTCATACACATCACACCCTGAAAATAACATCAATAAATAATATTGTTAATTATTTATCATCATAAATATTCTAGATCTAGGCATATGATCTAAAATATCCTTCCATAGAGGTTCCCAATTTTTCTCAAAAAATTACCAAAGGTAGGGATGAATACCAAAGTTTCTCTTTGTTTGTTATCTTGCAAATATGATTGAGTTTGACCTTAACAGGTGTTGTTAGGTAAGCAATTTACTCGGGTATGTTTCCATACAAGAAAAGGCATTTGCCTCCGAGAGATGGCTTCCACTGTTCTCCATTTTTTTTATACCCGTTTTGGAAAAACTACGTCCCTAATTTTTCTGTCCTGCTTTGAAGATAAATTTGTAGACGTCCTATTGAACTTTATGACACGGATGAGCCAGATGAGCAAGGTGAGACTGATACGCAGGGGCGGAGCCAGAGGTGGATATGGGGGCCGTCACCACCGAACTCGCGGCTTCACGGCTCGACGCCAGCGGCCGGCGACGCGGCGTCGCAACCACCGCGAGGCACGCGATCGTGGACGGACCAGCAACCGGCGCACCACCACCACGCTGCACGCCAGGCGCGCGCGGCCGGCCTCGGCTCCCCCTCCGCATCCCCGCCCCGCCCTCCCATCAACCCACGCCTCACCCCACATTCCCACAAGCACGATCCACAGAGCAATCACGAGCAAACACATGCACATCCATTCAGTGAAAGATGTGAATAAATGGTCTTACCGGTGAGGATAGCACCATCGTCGGAGTGGTGGGACTGGGATGCTTGGCGATTGCCGATTGGCACCTCGTAGCGTCAAAGGAGAACACGCGATTCCGGTGGTGAATAGCTCAGCCTTGAAGCCTCCCATGAAGCGCACATCTAAATGACAAGGTTCATACAATAACAAACATTAATATTTATTTTAAACAAAGATGTTGCGAGATAATCTAGATTGTACAAATCTAAATGACAGTTTAGAAAATACGATTGTTATCATTTGTTGTAGCTATATCTTCATTAGTCACCATACAACTTTCTTGTCTGTGTTGATAGGAATTTCAATTGCACATAACAAACTTATCCAAGCGATTCTTCAACAACACACTAAGTGAAACTAAACAATTATCCATGGCTCCTCTAGTCTTTCGAACCTTCATGCGGTTGCTTCATTATTATCATAGTAAAGACTATACAGACAAGGTTCCACTGTAAATAACAAAGTGTTGATCTTACCTCCTAATTTCCCCTAGGAGAGCTTTCCTCGTCATCAAACATTTAGAGGACATCAAATTTTCTTGCATGCTTATGAGCATACCTGGAGATGCTGATTGCAAATCTTTGTCATTCAAAGTTGCTTTTGCACCATTCACAGATGTCCATGATGGTATTCTCACATTCAGTGTTGCAAATTGACCGTTTATCTGCATGACATAAAGCAAAATGACTAAACATTGATCCTTTGCAAAGAATTATCATCCAAAAAAACTCCGCTGTCTGGCTGCCATATAGCATGATGATCTCATGTAGATTTACCTTGCAGAGATGTAAAGTGAAACTTGAAGATACTTGATCCGATGGTGAGGGCTTCATTCTTTGAGTAAAGTAAGACCTGCGGCTCCAACATTTAACTCCAGCCCTGCGGGGCCAGGGATCATTCTAAAGCGCGCTATTGTTCTAACTCCGACAAGGCAAGCTTCACGGATCGTCAATCCAGCAGAAACAGCGGAGGAGGGCGGTGGGAGGGGTAGGAGGGGGCGGCGGGGAGGGGAGGAGGGGGGGCGTGGGGAGGGGAGGAGGAGGTGGGGCGGCGGGGAGCGGGAGGAGGCGGCGGGGGGCGGCGGGAGGAGGGGGCGCGGGGAGGGTAGGAGGCGGCGGGAGGAGGGGGCTGGGAGCGGCGGGGGGAGGGGGGGACCGAGGAGGCGGCGGGGAGAGGCGGCGGGGAGGGTAGGAGGCGGCGGGAGGAGGGGGTGGGGCGGGGGAGGGGAGGGGCGCGGAGGGGGAGGAGGGGGCGGCGGGCGGCGAGGGCGAGGGGAGGTGGCGCGCGGGGAGGCGGCGGGAGGCCGGGAGGAGGGAGGGTGGCGCGGGGAGAGCGAGGGGAGGAGGGAGGAGGCGCAGGGGCGGGTCGGTCGACTCGGCTGGCTTTGATCTGCGGAGGGCTCCGCCCTGTTAGAAGTGCCAGCCCCCTGGCGCCCCTCTCTCGCCCTGCGTCTGAACAAGGACAATGCATCCAATTCATGCTAAGAAGATTTCAGGCGTGTATGCTCTGTATATTAGCACTAGGGGACTCTGACTTCTTCTCCGTGCCACATCAATAATTTTATAAAAAAACCCTCTGAATTTTTTACAAGAAGGTCCCTACCACATCAGCAGTTTCATGAAAATGCTCTCTATTTTCTAAAAATTATGTATGGATTCTTCAATTTTTCAGAGAAATCCTCCTTTTGCTTAATAAAGCCCCACGATTTATCCTTAAAATTTTCAGAGAAGTTCTCCTTTTGCTTAATAAAGCCCCACGATTTTCTTTTGCTTAATAAAGCCTCATTTTTTTCTTAAAATTATGTATGGGTCCATGATTATTTGTGAAAAAGACCTTCGACTTTTTTAGAATTACATACGGATCTGCGATTTTCCTAGAAAATCCTCTCTACGAATTGTCGGTTCTTTTATTTTAATTCATACGACAGCTACCGCAACGTGACGCCGTGCTTCTGCTACTAGTCCTTGTAACGGTCGGGGATGCACCCCCACTGCCCAAACTCGATCGGAGTTGGATAAGGGAATGGGGATCGAGGGCAAGCCGCCATCTTTGATTTCACTTGGGAATTTGGTTGTTAACAAAGCGGATTGGCGCACGCAATACCGAATATCCACAACCATACCCATGTTTGGGTAAGGTCTCCTCGTCCTCTCTCTCCCCTGTTCCCCCTCTCCCTCTCATTCCAAACTCCACAACACTGGTCACCAGCGGCAACAGCTGCTGTCCCGCTCAGAGCCGCCGCATCACCGTCTCACTCCAAGCCATTGCCCCTTCGATACGCCACGCCGACGTCCTGCCTCTTGCCACCGCTGCGCCGCCGTCCCACCTCCGAGTCACCACCTCTCCCAATTCGCTGCATTGCGGTCCCTCCTTGAGCCGCTGCCGCACCGCCGTCCCGCCCTAAGCTGTCGCCGCACCGTCTTCCCGCCGTGAGCTGCTCCCACTGTTGCGTGCCTAGATCTGCAACTACCTCCTCCCACGCCTCCATGGGACCTGCCACTGCCGGCCTCAGCCTCGACGCTGGCCCCTATGCTATTCTGCCGGCCCACCTCCTATGATCCTCTCCACCAAGAACCACTTCTGTTGAAATTAGGCCCAAGGCCTATTTTCTATAATTCCAAAGCACGCAGGTTTAGTACCATATTGCTTAGGCAAAGTGGGGAGACCAATTTATAAGGTGGAGTCCATCCCACTCCTTGAATTATGGAAGTGGATGGTGGCTTTGGCTAAACACACGCTGCAAGCACGCACTTGCAGCGTGCCAGATTCGCAGCGTATTTTCGCGTGAAAATCGCGTGACTTGTGACTTGCGGCGCGCGACCGCGCCGTGGCGTGGTGCGCCACTTGGCGCACCATGTCCACCTTGTTTTGCTAAACCTTGTACCGTCTCTCTTTTTACGGTCATGAGACTGTTTATTTTTCGGTTTGAATACGGCGATTACCGTGAATAATGGAGTCGATTACGAGGAATAATGGAGTCGCCACGGTGAATAATAGCGCGATTCTGGTGAATAATAGCGTCGATTACTAGAGTAATTGAGGCGTCTATAAAGGCACAGAGACGTCGAGTTTGAACCGATCTCCTTCACTCCTTTCTCCCATTGTCTTCTTCCACTCTTGCACGAAGTGTTGAGCTATCGAACCTCGTCGACCTTTCTTCTCGGCACCGGAAGAGAGGAGAGCGGGATCTCGAACCATTGTCGCGAGAGAGAACCGCACGGGCGGCAATAAGTTTCGGCAGCGATCTGCGCGCGACCGCTCCTACTACATCCTGCTGCGTCAAGTCTTCATCGCATCACGCTGCTGCTGCTTCTGTTCTTCATCAAGCCCAACGATGAAGTCGTTCGTGTGATCGTGCGACTTTGATACTATATTTTTCTTGTGTTTATTCCGAAGTATGATGAGTAGCCTCACGTTAGTAGTTAGTTGTGCATCACTAGTATATTGTTTTGTCTCCTACTAAAACTTGGAATTAAAATATTGCCTACATTTTCAACAATCCGAAACCTTATTGTGGAATTTGTTGCAATCTGTAAATGGTTAGCGCTTCGATGCGATGAAACTCGAGAGGTTTTGTGGTCGAACTTTCGTAGATGGCGAGACTAGAGTCAAGTTTTGGCTCATGTCTTTGGGATCGTGGTGGGTTGTCCATCCGCATATCCATTTCTGATTGAGCAATACATGCAATTTGATAGTGCAAACAATCGCTCTTGGTTGCATCTTGTATTCGCAGATCGGCTCTACGATGTGTACATGGACTATAAGTCCGCCACGAGTTGTGGAATGCACTAGAGCACAAATATGCAGAGGCAGAGGTGGTGGCTCTACATGTGTGAGCAATTTTTGACTTTAGCATGGATGAGACTAAGTCTATAGTTGGACAAGCTCATGACCTCCAGCTACTAGTCGGTGAGATTGCGCTTTGGCTGTGTGTTACCTCCTAAGTTTGTGGTGCGGGCATTGTTGCTAAACTCCCACCTTCTTGGCGGGATTTTGCCACTAGCTGAAACACAAGAGGAAGAGATTTGTTGAAGATCTCATTGCTGCCTCGATGTGGAAGAAAAGCTAGAGCAAAGGATGCACCAAGCACATCCGCCGAACAATGCAAACTTCATTGAGAAAAGACTATAGCAAAGAAGTACAAATCCAACAAACCGAACAAGACAACTAGCTTTAAGAAGAAGAAAATCGAAAAAGGATTTCAAGGACATCACCGCTTTGTGTGCGGAAAAGATGGTCATATGGCGAAGGATTGTCGATTCCGCAAAATCGAGATGGTGAGCACCAAAGAAGAAGGCATCAACGTGATAATAGGCGAGGCCTCAACCAGGAGGGTATGGTAATCCACTGTTGTTTTTCAGCATGTCAATCCACCGATTGGTGGGTGGATATCTGGTGCTAATGTTCACGTATGTTCGATATTTCCTTGTTTTCTTCTTACCAGCAGCAGGGCTTCCTCCGTCCTAATGGGAAGCGGCTCGCATGTACATTCTTGGTGTTGTACGGTGGATCTGAAGTGACTTGAGGAAGATTGTCCACTTAAAGAACATGCAAAGCATGCTCCTACAATAAATAAGAACCTCATTAGTGGTTCTCTTCTATGTAGGAATGGTTATAAGCTAGTTTTTGAGTCGAATAAAATTGTATTGTCTAAGTTTGGAAATTTTGTTGGTAAAGGCTATGAGAGCGGAGGCTTGTTCGCCTAAGTACTTTAGAGTATTGTTATAATCTGAATGTTGCAACAAATTTAAATAAATGTGAGGCAAATATTTGGCATTCCGTTTCATCATATTAGTTTTGATAGTATTGTGAGAATGTCCAAATTAGATTTAATTCCAAAATGTGAAATTATCAAAGGATCAAAATGCAGTCATGTGTGCAAGCAAAACAGCCTCGAAAACCTTTTAAGGGATTAGAGGATGAAAAGAATCTGCACCATTAGATCTTATTCATTCAGATTGTGTGAAATGAATGGACTATTGACAAAAGGAGGCAAAAGATATTTTTAACTTTTATTGATGATGCAACACGCTCATTGCTATGTGTATTTGCTAAAAACTAAGGATGAAGCTTTAAACTACTTTAAAACTTATAAAGTGAGGTTGAGAACCAACTAGAAAAGAAAATAAAAGATTGAGATCGATCGTGGAGGAGAATATGTCTCTCATGAGTTCTCCCACTGCATTACGAGCATGGAATAATCCATGAGTTCACACCACCATACTCACCCCAATCAAATGGGATAGTGAGAGGAAAAACCGGACACTAACGGACTTGGTCAATGCCATGTTAGAGAGTTCAGGTATGCCTAAGGCATGGTGGGGAAGCTATATTGACAACAACTTTCGTCCTAAATAGAGTAATCACTAAAAGGAGTGAAATTACTCCATATGAGGGATGGAAGGGAGAAAACCTAATGTTAATTTTCTGCGAACTTGGAGGTGTTTGGCAAAAGTCAATATACCATTGCAGAAAAGAGAAAACTTGGACCAAAAACGATGATTGTATTTTTCTAGGATATGCTCAAAATAGCATGACCTATAGATTGTTAGTAGTTAAATCGAAACTCCGAGATTATTGTTAATACAATAATGGAGTCTAGAGATGCTTCATTTTTGAGAATATCTTTCCTATGAGAACAGAGGCGATACTTCAACACGGATCGAGAATGTTCACATCGATAATATCGAAAATGAGAACAATCAAACTTCGAACTTTCCACCATTTCGAACCATTTTATGATATCCACGAGGAGGACAACAATTTAGTCACGAAGCTCCTCGAAGAAGCAAGAGACAAAGGTTGAGAAAACCTTTGGTGATGACTTTATTGTATACCTCGTGGATGATGTGCCAAAACTCTTTGGAAGCTTATGCATCTTCGATCTTGAGTATTGGAAAGAGGCGATCAGAGTGAGATGGATTCAATCATGGCTAATGAGACTTGGGAGATCACCAATCTTCCTATTGGGTGCAAACCTGTTGGATGTAAGTGGATTTTTAAAAGAAACTGAGGCCCGATGGTACTATTGAGAAGTACAAAGCAAGACTTGTAGCTAAGGGTTACACCTGAAAGAGGAGAAGATTTCTTGATACCTATTCTCCTGTCGCTAGATTAACCACCATCAGTACTCCTTGCATTAGCATCTTCCTATGATCTCGTATGTTCATCAAATGGGCGTAAAGATAGCTTTCCTTAATGGAAAGTTGGAGGAAGAAATTTATATGGATCAACCCGATGGTTTTGTGATTTCGGACAGAAAATAAGGTATGCAGACTATTAAAATCCTTGTATGGTTTAAAGCAAGCACCTAAACAATGGCACGAAAAATTTGATAAGACTTTGACAACCGCTGGCTTTATTGTGAATGAAGCTGATAAATGTGTATATTACCGCTATGGTGGGGGTCAAGGAGTAATTTTGTGTTTGTATGTAGATGACATACTTATATTTGGAACAAACACTACCGTAATTGATGAGGTCAAATCTTTCCTATCCCGATGTTTTGATATGAAAGATTTAGGAGAGGCAGATGTTATTTTGAATATTAAATTGATCAAGAATGAGAATGGGATTACTTTGAGCCAATCTCATTATCTTTGAGAAAATATTGAGCCGCCGGCTTTGAAAATTGTAAAGTTTCTCCAACACCCTATGATGCGAGTATTAAGCTTCGAAAGAATCAAGGGTTAGGAAAAGATCAATTGAAATATTCACAAATTATTGGGTCACTTATGTATTTAGCTGGTGCCACAAGACCTGACATTTCATTTGCTGTGAGCAAATTAAGTCGGTTTACTTCTAACCCGGAGATGATCACTGGAGGCACTTGAAAGAGTGTTGCGCTACTTGAGAGGCACAACATCTTTTGGAATTCATTATCTTGGATATCCTACGTATTAGAAGGGCATGTGACTCAATTGGATCTCGATCTTGATGAGATCAAAGCTACAAGTGGTTATGTGTTTACTTTATTGGTGCTTTGCAGTTTCATGGAGGTCTTGTAAACTGACTATATTGACGAGGTCAACCATGGAAGCGGAACTTGTAGCACTTGACACAGCCACTGTTGAGGCTGAATGGCTAAGAGAGCTTCTGATGGACTTACCGTTGGTTGAGAAACCAATACCGCAATCTGATGTCTTGTGATAATCAAAGCGTGTTGGCCAAAGTCACAAGTACAAAGGATAATATGAAGTCCTCTAGACATGTGAAGCGAGGCTTAAATCATCGTAAAATTGAGAAACTCCGGAGTAATAGCGTGTGAATTATATTAACAGAGAAAATCGCGACCCTTTTACCAAGGGATTAGCACGAGAGCGATTTCGTTGCTTCTATGGATATGGGAATGAGGCTCATTTAGTTACATCACAATGGTAACCCATGCCTTCATGAGCGGAGATCCGTGACTTAGGTAATGGGAAAAACAAGTTGATATTGTAACAAGAGAGTACATATTAATTGTACCCATATCCAAAATAAATAAAGTACTCTCAAGCTGTATGGAAGGTTGGTATAAAACCTTAATGTATTCATGAGGGAAAGGTATTAGCCTGCAGGATACCTAGAAAGAATACACCTACTTGAGCTTAATTGTTTGGTCGCAGTTCACGAGAACAGGGCATTCTCTAGAAAGCTCATGAGCAGATAAGGGAGCATGACCATATAACGCTCCGTTTAGACGTGGTTCATTGATAGCCTAGTATCGCTTGAGGTTTCAAGTGAAGTCGATTAAAAGTCTGTGAATTCAAGGCATAGTCCATTCATTAGCTGTGAGAAGATGAATCTTGCTAATCTAGGTGTAAGTTCAACCCATACGGGACTTACATTATAAGACTGGTATATTAAACAACACTTCAGTACAATTTTTCGACATATTTGTGCTTCCTGCTTTGGAATTGGTGGGGGACTGTTGAAATTAGGCCCAAGGCCTATTTTTTATAATTCCAAAGCACGCAAGGTTTAGTACCATATTGCTTAGGCAAAGTGGGGGAGACCAATTTATAAGGTGGAGTCCATCCCACTCCTTGAATTATGGAAGTGGATGGTGGCTTTGGCTAAACACACACGCAGCGCACGCGCTGTGCAGCGTGATTCAGCGTATTTTCGCGTGAAAATCGCGTGACTTGTGACTTGCGACGCGCGACCGCGCCGTGGCGTGGTGCGCCACTTGGCGCACCATGTCCACCTTGTTTTGCTAAACCTTGTACCGTCTCTCTCTTTTCTGGTCATGAGACTGTTTATTTTTCGGTTTGAATACGGCGATTACGGTGAATAATGGGGTCGATTACGAGGAATAATGGAGTCGATTCGGTGAATAATAGCGCCGATTACGGTGAATAATAGCGTCGATTACTAGAGAGTAATTGAGGCGTCTATAAAGGCACAGAGACGCCCGTGTTTGAACCGATCTCCTTCACTCCTTTCTCCCATTGTCTTCTTCCACTCTTGTGCGAAGTGTTGAGCTATCGAACCTCGTCGACCTTTCTTCTCGCGTGGGAAGAGAGGAGAGCGGGATCTCGAACCATTGTCGCAGAGAACCCGCGCGGGCGGCAATAAGTTTACGGGCAGCGCATCTGCGCGACCGCTCCTACTACATCCTGCGCTGCGTCAAGTCTTCATCGCATCACGCTGCGCTGCTTCTCGTTCTTCATCAAGCCCAACGATGAAGTCGTTCGTGTGATCGTGCGACTTTGATACTATATTTTTCTTGTGTTTATTCAAGTATGATGAGTAGCCTCGTTAGTAGTTAGTTGTGCATCACTAGTATATTGTTTTGTCTCCTACTAAAACTTGGAATTAAAATATTGCCTACATTTTCAACACTTCCCTGGGCCCCATGAGGGTGCAGTAGGCCGCCAAGGGTGCCGCGGTCTCATCGACCGTAGATTCGTCACCGAATCGTCCCTCCCGCTTCCAACGTGCGAGGTACACAAGGAAACGTAAACCTCGTCTCGAGCCTATGCGAAGTTTCTGACATAACATAAGTTTCTTGATCTTCTCTTCTGTGTTTAGACTTTGGATCCATTGCTGTTTCTCAAGTAAAGAAAATAAAATTCCAAGAAAGAAAATGTAATCAACATCATTGATTCTCGTCTACAAAGTTTACTCTATCAGTTTGTACTGAGATCCAAAACTCAATAAGTAGAAAATGAAGTGTTGTTGCTCAAACAACAAGGAAAATAGTACATAAAGTGCGTTATTATGAAAAAAACAATTTAGCGAGGTAAATCTGTCCAAGAAACAAGTTCTTGCTCCATCGTATAGCATCGAGTGCCATCCTGAGTTGAATTAACAACAGTGTCAGACTCCACGTACTGGTTCCGAGAAGAAGAGTTTGACTTGTATGGAAATAATGGCTCAGATTCAATGTCCTCTTGTATCTCTTTCTGACTTTTCTTTGTAATCTTAGCTCTCAGGAGCTGCAGTCTTAGCTCCACATCTTTCATTGTCGGCCTCTCTTCTCCTCTAAGTTTTAAGCATATATCTGCAAGTGAGGCTATCTCGTCAATTTCTCTTCGATTTGCTTCCTCAATGACTTGAGCATCCACTATTCCTATTGTAGTTTTGTCTCGTAGCCTTTGAAGGAAGTAATGACACAAGTTCTGCTTTTCACCAAAGCAATTGATAAAGATTGGCTTCTTCCTTGTTAGGAGCTCAACTAGTATCACGCCAAAACTGTAGACATCACTCTTCTCATTTAATTGTCCCGTATGGTAATATTCTGGATCCAAGTATCCAAATGTCCCTTGTACAATGGTGACGATATGTGTTTCATCTATGGAAACTGATCTTGAAGCACCAAAGTCTGAAACCTTGGTAGTGAAGTTGTCATTTAAGAGTATATTGGCAGATTTGACATCTCTATGAAAGATCGGTATTGAAGCAGCAGAATGGAGATAGGCAAGAGCACTTGCAGCCTCAAGAGCAATCCTAATACGGTCATCCCATGTTAACAAGCATTTGATGCTCAAATCACTGTGAAGAAGGTCGTAGAGTGTACCATTGGAGATAAATTCATACACAAGCAAAGGTACCTCTGATTCAAGGCAGCAACCAAAAAGCTTGACCACATTGCGATGAATGATTTGAGACAAGATGGCAATCTCATTGACAAATTGGTCTATCTCACTCTGCTCTACAATTTTGGATTTTTTTATGGCTACCACACGTTGATCTGCTAAAATGCCCTTATAAACTGTGCCATGTCCTCCGCGGCCAACAATGCGTGTTGAGTCAAAGTTATTTGTTGCCTTCTCTAGCTCCTCTAAAGAAAATATTTTTGTGCTATGTGCAACGATTTCGTCAGATGAGATCAATTGCTCTAGGAGTATACCTTTATTTTTTTTGAAATACGCCTTCCGAACTTTCTTTTGTATGTGTGTTTTCCAGCGCCGAACTAACAACATTGCACTTAGTATAAGAGCTAAAACTCCCAAACCACAGCCAAGTCCAATAGCAACAACTGCATCAAGTAATTATGTGCAGCAATATCAGGGTTAAATTCTTTTATTTTCTTTTTCACAGCCAGTTTCTCAAAAAAAAAAGACTTAATAGGAAAAGGGTGAGGTTAAGTATTGATTACATACCCAAAAGAAGGTTATGTTGCTTAGTGGGTCTACTATTGCAACCATTTTTGACATATGGATTTCCTTCATAGCCAACGGAGCACTTGCAACGATAACCAATGACGAGATGTCCATGCGTCGCAGTAAGACATTCACTGTGCGTGCTAACGCATGCATATGCAGGGTTTTTCTTTGCCATTTCACATGTTATATTGTTGATAGCCCACTTCCAAACTCCAGTTTGTTCAGAGAAGTGAAAGTCTTCTAGTTCCAGAACAGCATCTTCGGAATATCCGCCTTCATCATTGGAGCGTATTACGATCATCTTTGTATCAGCATCTCCGGAATATGGCATATCGACAAACAGGAGCGCATCACGTACCGAGATACTTGTCACTTGATATCGTGCGGGTGGTCCTCCAATAAGAACTTGATTGTTTGTGCAATTCAATTGAAATTTCCTATTTGCAGAACATCCTGGTTCGAGCCCAAAGGGGAATGGGATACTTGTATTGCCACATGATCTAGAACAGCTCAGCTTGTCCTTAGTGGGGTCATACTCTGTTCCAGTTAAGAAATATTAAGGAACAATTATATATAATGATAAAAAAAGGCTACTATAATGGGTCCTTTCAGCTTTCCCAGCAGGCCAGCAGTTGGATCGGCTTATAACAATTGTGTAGACATATGTAGAGATTTAAAAATCATTTATACATCCTAAACATTAGATATAGAAAATGATTTCTTTTGGATGGGTTGATAAAAAAAGAATAAAACAACATCGTTCGTTTTACTAAAGAATATGTGCGTTGTTATAAGAATATTAGTTACTACACTTATCCATACAGGTAACGACCTTAATAATTATAGCAAAAATTGACGGAGGTTAGCAGGAATGTTATGGGATCTGCAAATAAAATTTCGTCATGAAACTTGATGGTATGCAGGTGAATCAATAGAAAAGCAAGCTGCAAATATTTCACAAGTAAATTTATTGAAGCAGACACCATTACGAGTTGTCTGCCTACCTTGGCTGCACCCACCGGCACCGGTAAGGTAAGGATTTCCAATGTCGAAATAGTCGGAGCAGGTACAATCGTAGCCTCCGTTTTCGATATCGTTGCATTGTTGGTTACTAGCGCACGCGTATCGCTTCTCATCCAGCTGAGCCCTTGAACAATTTGGTCCGTCTGTAATAGCAACCCTAAGGAGGGCCGAGGTAGCACCGATGGTGCTTGCGTTTATCTTATCAGAAAGGAGATCTGCCATGTTAAACTGATAATCATTGTATGATATGAAAGCTTTAATAGAACTACTAGCATTTACAACGGGCTTTGCTCCGGTTTCTTCTTTCTGGATGACGGTAAACTTAATTGCCCGAAGGCGTCTATTGATTGGGATGTTGCAGCACCCCATGCCAATAGAGCAGAATCCTCCCTCTGCTTCCTTTTGCATGATCGTCACATTAGCGCACACACTTGCGCAAGTACCCATGACGTCGCCAGTATCAGGGTCAAACATGTAGTCCTCTATTCCGCAACCGACGATCACCAGAGTATTACCCAGGTAAAACTGAAGGATCCCCCCGGGGGCCTCCCACGACCTGTTGTAGGTGCCGAGTACACCGGGCGTGGTGGCGATGTTGGAGATGATAGGAGCAAATACAGCAAGTACACCACCATATGGAGCATATACATCACCATATGGATTTTGTGTAATAATCTGAATGGTGGTGTTACCCAGATAGAGCTTGGCAGGATGGGTGGTGCGGTTGCAGGTAAGCTCGAAGCCTGGCCGGAAGCAGCCGGTCCCGATGCCGAAGGGGTACGAGATGTCGACACCCCCGCAGGAATTAAGGCAGTGCGCGATATCGGTGCCAGAGGGAGGTGCTCCTGATGCCCACCGCATGGCGGCAACCGCGGCTAGGTACATCAATACCAGCCGCAGCATGCTCGCTTGGACATTCGTTGCAGCCGTGTACTATATAACAGAGCTTCGTGTGCTATGGGAATGTTTGTGTTGCACGGGGACAAACTTTCAGGTCGCTATATATGGCAATATAGCATAGTACTACTTGTTAGGAGTGGATGAGCGATGGCAAAAAGTTTCAGGTCGCTATATATAGCGATTAGGAAGAAAAAGATTACGTCATAAGAAGAGAGGACTAAATTTAAAGCCATTCTTAAGGAAAAACTAACAACTACGTAATGCAATTTGTCAAGGGATGGGAGGCTATAAACCCTGTTTGGGAGTGTGTTGGGCCCATGGACGACGCACCCTTGTTGTTGTGGCTCTCAGACCAGGGCCCAGGTCCAGGCTGCAGTTCTGTTAACGAAATCGGTTTTGAAATTTGGTGATTGGATGCCTAGAGCCGTCCTTTTCTGCCTTTAACAGTTCAGCTAACACAGTGGTGCTCAGCTCAGCTAACACTACATACTGTGTTGCACATGGACAGACTTTCAGGCAGTGTAGTGTTCCACTTCCATATATCGTGTAGTGGTAAACTTGTTATTGTGACTCTTGACTTAGGTCCCCAGTCTAGTCGACGCAACGCGGCGTTGACTCAGGCCTCCAGTCTAGTCCTAGTTAACACACAAAATGGGGCATTGATCGATGGCACCACACAAGAATTTCTGTGAGGTTTAAATAGGATGAAAACATCATTCAAGAAATCAATGCATGGTTAGGTTCTTTTGGGCTATGGTTTATATTTTTTTTGACTTATAACTTATGAATTCTAACTGTTTACAAAAGAAAGAATAGAGAGACACTCATGTGTGATTTTAGACGATATAAATGAAGTCGGTACAATGTGTACTGCAATTGACTTTTAGATCTCATCTTAAAAAAAATACACCGTTTAACCGCGAGTGACTGTAGCTCCAGTGAAAAGGCAAAAAGCCGAAGTGGATTCGAACCCACCCGATATGTAGTTGCCCCCTTGACGCGCCAACATGAGACAATTTTATAAAAGCACTTTTTCTATATTCTAGTTTTCTTTGAGAATTTATTCATAACCTTGTGTTAACCCTTGATATCAAAAGCAAAATTGAGAAAACTTTTAAAAACAAGGTTGATATCAAAAGCAAAATTGAGAAAAACTTTAAAAACAAGGTTTAATTCAACACTATTTGCTTCATATAACCACTACTCTCAAAAACTTTGAAACAAAAAATGTACTCTCAAATGAGCCCAGGGCCCCACCTATCATAGGAGAAGTGATATATGTTGTGGCTACTTAGCCAAATAGTACGTAATTGGGAGCTTACAGGAAGACCCTGATTGGGCTACTCGAAGTCTTACCGCGCGAGGAAGAGGCCGTGAGGTACAAGTGAGGTAATCGGGATCATTTCTTGGAAAAATGGATTTTTCTGCCCTCATGGTGTCTCGAGGTGCGTACTTATAGCCATGGGGTGATTAATTACATGACTACATACAGGGGTAGGAGTGTCCTTCCCTAACTAGTCATTGCAAGAGTGCACTTATCTGGCCCTATGCTTACAGGGGTACACATGCCAATCCTCAGCTGTAGGTCATTCGTAGGTAGCTTGACCGGGCCTTTGGTCTGATGGGCCTTGTGGGCCAAGGCGAGGGCCTCCCCCCAACAGTAGTCTCTTATGGTTAATGGGCCACGGTGTCCGTGGGCCGAAACTGTTTTTACTAGTCTTTTGGCCCCCTTCGTCCCTTCGGCTGGCCCATAATGATGTTGCTGCTTTGATTCCTGCCGAAATAGAGCTGCACACCTCTTCATTTACGTCTGCCAAAATGAGGGCACATGTGGCGATAGTTGATTGGAATGTTGTGCAGGACGAGGCTTCGTGGCTGGTTTTATGCGACGTGTGCCGGCTTGGACTTCACGCCCGGTGGTCGAGCGTTAATTGCCGATTGTGACCATTTAAGCATTGTTGTGGCACCGCTTTGATTTTCTACTCTTTTGATCGCCTTCCTTCTTCGTCACTTTGCTGCATTGCTTGCATTCCCCATTGCTCTTGTCCTTGCTTGGTTCTTTTGCCGTTCCTCTATCAACGTCGATGGCTTGTGGAAGTGATCGCGGTAGTCGTGGCGACGCATCGGTGCCGTTGAGAAGCCACGTCGGTGGGGAAGAGGGCTCTGAGGTCGTCGCGGGCAAGTGCTAGAAACCTACGGGGAAGACTGGTAGTGTGCTTGTTAATGCCCTGGTCCCCTTGATCATTTCAAAAGAGCTGATTCAATCCCTTATGCATGACGACAAGATCTCCTCTTGTGAGGTCGTTCAGCTTTGGTAGCGGTGGCCGCCGAAGATGGTGAAGAACGGTGGGGCGAGGGAGCTAGAGGTCAGTGGGGCATTGGACAGAAGATAGCAGCAGGGGAGGAAGGTTAGTGGGGCAATGGGCCCATGGATGACACAGCCTTCTTGTTGTTGTGGCTCTCAGCCCAAGGACCAGGTCCAGGCCGCTGTAACATCCCAAAATTTTATTTGTCTTTTATTTATTTTTCTAGATTTTATTTCAAGCCTTGAGTAAGAAAACTTAATTTACCTAGTTTATAAATGCCAAAAACTAGCTTATTTTATTTTTCCTAAGTTATTCTATATTTATAGTATTTTTCAGAATTTTCTAGAAATTAAAAACGCTCTTTTTAAAGATAATTAGTATTTTGTGCAAAAACTAAATGTCTTTATAGGTTGAAAATATTTTATTAAGCCTAGAATAGTTCCAGGGAATGTTTTGAATTTTTCTAGAATTTTTGGACTTTATTTGATATTTTCTAATCATTTTTGGAACTCCCAAGTTTTTCTGAAAAGCTTAAAAAAGATTTTAAACCCTTTTTCCCTCGGACCGACACGTGTCATGCCCGGATTCAAGCCCCACCCGTCGAAGCTAATCTCAGCCACCTGTAGCCACTTACCCCTTCGCTCATACTTGGACAGCCCGATCATTCACATGTGCCACGTGTCGTAAGAGGAGCTTGCTGATTACATCAGAGATGAGATACAAAGATTTACATAAAATCAGCAGGCCACCGTCGCTCCTGTGCTAGCCAGCCCCCCAACCGTCGGAGTAGCTGCGCGTCCAATCCTACGACGGAAAGCGAGACCAGATTTCCTGTGGACGACATCCTGGTAATAATTATTATTTCTAGAATGCTCAATCCGTTGATAGGCCTATTGGAGTAGCTAATTTTGTATCGTTATATAGAAGCCTACGAAGTGCAAGCTCCAAGTGAGATATGCATCCGTTGCCTTGTGCGCTGCTTGGGGCCAGACATATCTGTCCGGTCACGGGCCAATGTGCACGGTGCACCTTTAGCACCAGGCTTCGAAAAAGTGAATGTGGATGGTGTGCATGCCAATTTCGAGGTTGTCCCGCTACCGAATCCCCCAACGACGAGCTCATGACTCTAGGGCAGGCTATTGGAACCTTCATCCAGTGGCCCAAAAGCGACATCTGCCTAGAGGCTTCTTCACCGGTGGCAGGTCCACAAAGGGTAATCCGAATCAGAGCTACATGCACTAGTGCCATCTCCACAAAGCCTATCTCCACCACCGCTACCTGCACCGGTGTTATGTCCATGGGAGCTATTCCCAGTGTAGTAACTTCCACCGGTGCTACCTTTACAGTTGACCTCCAGCCGAGGCAACATGGGCAAATCAAAGAATACCGATGATGATATCCCGTATCTGTCATTGGCCCACAAATTCATGCTAGGCGAGCTGTTGATCGTCTCGGTAGAGCGCCTCCTAACTGTCGAGACCCGAATATGCAAATTCGGTCTCTCTGTGTAAACTGCACTAGTCCAGGATCACGCTAGTGCACACAGTCAAACATAGATGTCATCACAGTCATACACACGACAATAATAAAGGAAAACTCGAATATTGATAAAATATCAAAGGTACGACCTTATGGCCAAGCTTACAATATCTCTATCCGGAAGAGCTTAACAAAATAGCAAATGAAATCCAAAATAAAGCGTAGCGACCAATCGACAAGCCACAAAGCATCGAGTGGAGAACGAAGCCTAATCCGTGAAGTCGTCGTAGTACTCTCCTTCGGAACCTCCTGCCGATAGTACTCCTCTCCTCAATCGAGCAACATAGGCGTAAAGCCGTGAGTACATTGGTATTCAGCAAGTCATTTGTAACAAATGAATGCAATATATAATATGCAAGGCTTACCAAACGAGGGCTGAAAGGTTAATTTACATAAAGGCATTTCATAATGAAATATAATAAATAACTTGAAAGCGAAAGTTAACTGAAAACAATAATAATAGATAATCAAAGGAATAAACATGAACCACTTGTGAACACCAATTCACAAGCTAAACCAACAGTGAACTACCTGCCCACTTCCCAACATAACCACCAAGTTATAAGTGAAACACTAACCCTCGTGTGAAATCCCCGAGCAATGTCCATGACCGAGGACGCGGCTATTCGAATAGTTTTACACTCTGCAGAGGTTGCACAACTGTACCCACACGATGTGATTAGCCTCGATCTCAGGAAATCACAACAAGGCCTTTACAATGCTCTACCTCAACACAATCCTACCCGCTAGGGTTTCGCATCGCACCCCCCTTGCGCCACATGGAAATCAGCAACTATGTCCATCACAATGGCAGAATTGAGTTGAAATATTACAAATTAGTCAGTCAGGTCCATCCCATAATAGACATGTGGTTTGCACGATTAAGCTCAGATCAATGGCGCACAAAGTTAAGTCCTTAACATTACCCGGGCGAGGTTACCACATCCTCGAAGTGCAACTGCACCTCCCCCTTTACTGCACGATCACTCGCCCGAGTGAAAACTAATTTGTATAACCAAGACAACGTCACACCAATGACGTGGCACAAATTTTAATACACGTGGCACCAACCACAGTTCCACATGTCATTAAGTCAAATTAATAATTAACATGTGTGATGAGATCAATCGTAAATATAAGCCGGCTAAGCAATCTAATCGTACCAACCCATGTGACAAATAATCTAGCATCACTAATAAATTACCCAACCTATGGTGACAATGGCATCATGGTATTCCAAAGTATCAAGGAGGTATAATTTCAATTGGGACGATAACTACCAGTTACAACGGTTGAATAAAAGTAGCGATGCAATTTAATTTAAAATAAAATAATTAAATAATAGATTGTAAAACTGGGTTCAACATTATCAAAGGTTACGACTTGCCTTCATTATGCTCAGCGGGGTACTCCTGGTCTTCGGGCGCGAAACCTGCTCCTCCGAAATCCGAATCTAACGAGAGAGAAAACGACCAAAAATAAAGAAACACATAAAATGATAAGCAAATGAATGCCAAAATTCACAAAACCAGAACCTACAGCTAGAGCTCGATTTTAGATGAATTTAGAAAAAAGAACGGGGTCAATCGGAGCTAGGACGGAGGAGAACGGGCTCTCGAAAAATTAAACCTAAACTTAAATCGAGAAAATCAGAAATGTCACTGTGCTGTGGACCCGGTCCACGAGATGTCCGGTCTATGGTGGACCCGGCTCACCAAACAGTGCGCGGGAGGGGACGCCGACGCGCAGGACGCTGGCCGGCGTGGCGGCGGCATATGCCGCCACATGGCACGGTGACGTGGCTACCGACGTGGCGGACGCGTGGCGCCACGTGGCACTGGGCGGTCTCGGCTGACGTGGCATGCCACGTGGGATGCCACGTTAGCTAGGGCTGACACGGCTCGGCTGACGCGGCACGGCGCGGCACGGCGCGGCGCGACGGCGGGGATCCGACGGCGGGGATTGAGCAGCGGCGCGGGCGGCGGGCGGATCGGCACGCGTGGCGGCTCGTCGTGTGAAGCATCGCGGGGTTAGGTTAGGGTTCGATCGCGGGCGGGAACGGACGGCGAGATCGCGCGGCGCGCGATCACGAGATGCCGCCAGCAGCGTCAAGCGCGCGATCGCGGCGCGCGGGCGGCGAGGCGGGATCGAGGAGCGGAGCGGCGAAAGGGAAAGGAATCTGCGGCGGCGAGCGCGGGGATAGGCGACGCGTGGCGGTGGCGGGATCTGGCGGCGGGGAGGATTTCTTTTTCTTTTCTTTTTTCAGAAATTCAAATAAACTTCCAAAAGCTCTAGAAAATAGCAAATAAATCCCAAAAATTCCCCAAAAATACCAGAAAAGTCCTTGAGACCTGAAGAACACAAATAAAATATTTCCAACTTATGTTAATGTTTATTTTATTCATATTAATTCATCTAAAACTTTAAAAATTCATTTGAATCTTCAATTAAATTCAAAAAATTCCAGAAAATTCATTTTTTTTAAATTCCCGGCTTTAAAAATCTCAGAAAAACAGGATGTTACACTAACCCTAGGATATAGTTGCTAGAAATTACACTCTTAGTATATGGAACAGGCCAATAAGCCATAGGGAGAACGACGCTCAAGTATTACTGTCAAATTCAGGCCGGATTATTTACAGCATAATATTCATGATTGTGTCTTCGTGGTGTCCTTTGAGGATTTATTTGATCTTTTCACGCTCAACGCTCTTGATGCCTCACTCATTCGATACTGGATGCTGTAAGTGTGTACAATCACAGTCTCCATTCATGTCATACCGATAAATATCATATATAATTTGTTGCTTTTGTGTGTATATATATAGATACATGATGACTGAAACTAGATCATCTAAATCATCAATTGGTTTCCTGGATCTACACTTGGTCACCATGCATACCATCACCAAGGATGCATCTTTCGTCGAGAGGTACATTACAGCAATACTACTGGCTCACCGCGATATGGAGTACGTACTTATGCCCTACAATCAGGGGTTCCACTGGATTTTAATAGTAATTGTACCAAAGTGGAACAAAGTAATATATCTTGATTCCCTAAGTAAGAATAAAACCGATTACACAGTTATCGGCCAATTAATCGATAGTTACGTACATTTTTTTTCATACATAACTATATTGTACTCTTTTTTTCTTCCGAATGACTAAGGTTAACTTTTTCGAATCATGTAGGTCATTCACCCTGTACGTTGCAAAGTCAGGTTTCTCGACGCAAGGGGCCAACGGCCTGAAACATGTTCAAAAATTTTCGGTATTCACTAGTACACATTAATTAATCCTATGCAACAGTCGGTAGTAATGCCTCTTGAATTAACATATTCTATTTTTTGTAGTGCCACCAGCAGTCACCAGGAAACACATGTGGATTCTACGTTTGCCACCATATAAGACTACTCCTCGATTCCTCGAAGATAAAAAATTTAAAGGTTTGTCAATCTTTCCATAATTATTTCATACTTATCAAGTTATATATATATATATATATATATATATATATATATATATATATACGCATTGATATTCCTATCGACAGACTACGTCCATCTCGACAATTACATTACAACAGACCGACCTTGCACAAATTCGAGGAGAGTGCGCGTACTTTGTGGTGGCTAAAGTCATAAAATCAGATGAAGAGTTCCACAACGTAGAATGATTTTTTATTGCTCTATCACTCCGGAATCGAGGTCTCACAAAAGGAATAATCCATAATCAACGACTTGTCAAGCTGCACAAGCAATACTTGGATGGCAATCATGCACCATCCAAGTATTGCTTGTGCAGCCTGACAAGTTCGTTGATTATGGATCTGTTCCTTTCACGAGATCTTGATTCCAGAGTGATAGAGCAATAAAAAATACAATATTACTATCTAAGTGCAAATGCATTGTAGATCTTTTGTAATTGTGTATTTGTTAATGGATATATTATTTCATTTCAATTAATTGATTTGCGAAATGGATGTTTTATGTTTGTGAAATGAATTTAAATGTGAATTGGATGTTTTATATTTGTGAAATGAATTGAGATGTGAATTGTATGTATACATGTACATATTGATCTCCTTTTTTTAGAGGACATGGCTAGCCAATAAACAGAAATAGATTTAGGGGTAGATATATCATAGACGGTTTTTAGTTAAAAACTGTTTGTGATTATCAGCTATCACAGACGGTTTTTAGTTAAAAACCTAAAAACCGTTTGTGATATTTACACCACAGACGGTTCGAAAGCTCTCTGTGATGACCTCATATTATCACTGACCTATAAATTCAGACGGTTCAGAAAACCGTCTGTGATGATGTTTTTGAATCATTTGTGATGATGATTTCTGTAGTAATGTATATAGTAATTTATCTTTTAAAATTATCTCTAAATATTCTATCTCATCTAAAGATAGCACTAAAGACAATCTCTTTGATAATAAATCATATCTCTAACTATTTTATAGTATTTTTGTTATAACTTTCTGTCTTGTACCATCTCACTATTTATGAAATAAAAAATAAGCTAAAAGCTGGTTGCAATCGCTGAAACGAGCTGAAAACCTAATCAGCAATGTGTGCAGTTCACCCAACGTTATATAGGTTCCAATTGCACCAAAGTGGCCAGCTTTATCAATTTTGAACTAAAAGGCAGAAAGAACTCCATCCGTGAAAAATCGCTAGCTCACTACACACATACGGCGTCGGCGAGCTTGTCGATGCCACCTGCAAACCCGCAGCGGCAGGCGTTGGCGGAAGATTTGAACATTACATACAAAAAGCATCTGTCGTCTAATTTATTTATTTAATTTGACTGCATTTTCTGCAGCTATCTCTATCGTCACCATCGCCGACGCCGGCTGACGGCAGGTGCGACGACCTCCATGCCCATGCGTGTATTGAGGAAATTTTTTTAGTGGAAGTTGAACGATGGAAGTTGAACGCCAGCATTTCTTAGTGGCCCATTAGGGCATTCGTTACCCGAATGTGGTGCTGGTCTGCCTCGGGTAGGCCTGGTCCACCCCATTCCGAATGTGTTGTGCCTCGATTAGTATCTTCATCGAAAATGAAAATGAACATGCAGCGCTCAGTGTCTTCATCGAAAGCAACGGGTGGGTTCTTTTTCATATATGCTTTGGCTCATATTACTACAGTAACAAACTTTTAAAAGGTATGATTTTTCAAAACGAGGTATATTGAAAAATTGTAGTAGACACTTGCCCATCATGATTTAATGGTATATATTGATGCATTTGCTCGGTTTGAGAACTGTGGTTTATTTGGCCTTTGAGGAGATATTTCTGTAAATTTGAAGTTCAATACAAATTAATTGTAGTAAAGAATCAGCATATCATGTTTGAAGTTTTATGTACAAGTTTCAGGTGAAGTTATAGATTTGGAATAGAAAAAAGTTTTTATTGAAAAGATAGGAAACAAATAAAGTTTTCAATGTGCAAAATTAAAGACTATATTTTCAAACTAAAACTTTAGTATGCACATCTCTACTAATATAAAAGATGAGTTTGTCCATTCATCACATCCTCCTTCGTTCTATTGAAAAGATAGGAAACAAATAAAGTTTTCAATGTGCAAAATTAAAAACTATATTTTCAAACTAAAACTTTAGTATGCACATCTCTACTAATATAAAAGGTGAGTTTGTCCATTCATCACATCCTCCTTCGTTCTCCCTGTCGCAGCGCACTCTCGCATCTCCCATTGACATACACTGACATGTGAACCTGTGTCATTAGCCAACCCTTTTGGTCCCTCAGCCCAACCCCACAGAGTCTCCGATACTCCTTCCTCCCATGCGCCACCATGCTGCTGCTAACTAGGACAATAAAGAGGAGAGAGGCAGAGCGGTACTCGGTGGTGAAGAAGAGGAGCACACCGGTGTAGACGATTGGGCTTTGGTGTACACCACCGATAATGACGATGGAATGGAAGTGTACACCGTCGAGATCGACGACCATGGCATGGAGTACATCAGCATGGATGACGAACAAGGAGGTAGAGTACATCGACTTGGCTAATGTGTACACCGCCGGTGGTAAGGAAGAATTGTGAAGCTGATGGAGACAGGAAGGGTAGATCCAGAGTAGCGATTTCAGCAATGGCGGATCTCACTGTGTTGACCTCACTCTTGATGATAAAATGCCTCCCTCTTTTAATGTTTATTGTATAATTTGAGCCATATTTGATGGTATGTATTATCTTCTTTTGAAATTCTGTTGCAATGCACGAACATCTTACTATTTAAATAAATTCGGATGTTAAAAGCAAAAATACCTCTAAAAGACATTATTCAATGCTCAGGTTGACGACGAGTTTATAACATAGTTAGAAAAAAAAATCGACTGGCAGCATTATGTGGCACTGACACGATTCAAATTTTCAAGAAATTAGCAGTTGCACGACAAAAGTTACAATAATGAGAAAACAATCTAGGAGATAGGACTGCCCTTGTGAAATGGGGAATTAGGTACTACTTCGACGAATATTTAACGAAGCTGAAGAGGACAATGTACCTGAAATCGTTTTTGAATCGGCAACAATGTGCCTGGATATTGAAATAGCTACTTCTAGTGGTGTCACCTTGGGACCAATTCCCAAAATGAGACCCAATTCAGAAATCTATTGGATTGTTGACAAAAAAAAAAGGATCTAGGTAGTGCTTAGAATGAAGGTTGTTTATGGCTTTTTCTTTAGTGTAACTAACTTATTTTTCATTATTGTTGATAATAGCTTATTTGATATAATTAAATTAAAAAAATAAAAATAGAAAAAATAGGTTAACCTATCACGAACAATGTAAAGAAATACGGGATAAAAGAAATGGTAAAAAAACCAAAAAACTAGAAAAGACGAAATAATGAAATAATGAAAAATAAGCTAAAAGCTGATTGCAATCGCTGAAACAAGCTGAAAACCTAATCACCAATGTGTACAGTTCACCCAACGTTATGTAGGTCCCAATTGCACCAAAGTGGCCAGCTTTATCAATTTTGAACCAAAAGGGAGAAAGAACTCCATCCGTGAAAAATCGCTAGATCACTACACCACATATACGGCGTCGGCGAGCTTGTCGATGCCACCTGCAAGCCCGCAGCGGCAGACGTCGGCGGAAGATTTGAACATGTACATACAAAAAGCATCTGTCGTCTAATTTATTTATTTATTTGCGAGGACGTTTAATTTGACTGCATTTTCTGCAGCTATCTCTATCGTCACCATCGCCGACGCCGGCTGACGGCAGGTGCGACGACCGCCATGCCCATGCGTGTATTGACGAAATTTTTTTAGTGGAAGCCGTATTGAGAAGGTAACTAAAATGATGAAGTTGAACGCCAGCATTTCTTAGTGGCCCATTAGGGCATTCGTTACCTGAGTGTGGTGCTGGTCTGCCTCGGGTAGGCCTGGTCCACCCCATTCCGCATGTGTTGTGCCTCGGCTATAACGACTAGCACTTGCCCATCATGATTTAATGGCATACACGCGCTTGGAAAAGTGATATGCGATCTCGCGTGCGGAAGAGTCGGAGCCACATGCATTGAGGCATCGTGCCATCGTGCTATGGCAGTATGCGTTACGGCCATCGGTCACGTCTTGGTCTAGTATCACCAGCGCAGCGCGCACTAGTAAATGACTGATTAATCATACTAGTTCATAATCTGTATTTATATATATGTCCGAAGACATCCAAAGTATAGGGCTAAGAATTACTGTCTACTCCATTTCTTTTCCTTAATCCTACAAAGCTATGTTGTTGTGTTGTGCCGTTTGAACCTCATCGATTTTTTTTCTCAGCATACACCGTGAAGAAGGAGAGCAGTATCTCCAAACTGTTGCTGTTGTGAAGACATGCATAGAAGCAACAATAAGGTTTCTAGGCAGTGCACATCTACGTGACTGCTTACTTCATTGCTTCATCTATGTTCTGAACTCATCGAATCTGCGCTACTTCCTATTCTTCATCAGATCCAACTGTAAGTCCTTCGTGTGACTAATCAACTTGTTAAAATTCTATTTCTGCATATATTTTGAAGTACAATGAATTGACTATTGTTAGTACTGATTTATGTATTATTAGTTATTTACGATAGTTACCTCCTAGTTAAATCTGAAATTAAAATATTGACCACATTTCCAATAGCAAGCTGATACGGGGTCGCCCGATCTTCTCGACGTAGGATTGGATACTCGCGGGAGTCTTGATGAATCACAATGATCCTCCAATGCCAATGCAAAGGACGAACACTCTTTAATCCGCCAAAACACACTTGCGTCGATTTCACCGACCATCAAGCGAAGATCTATCGTGCTCCCAATTCCCAGCGGGAAGGTTGAACGATCTTGATTGAAGAACACTCTTAATTCCCTCACGGAATTTCAACAGCAATGATAAACTCGAACAAAGTTTAATAGATTGATTATTCTCAAAGGTGGTCTGAGCCCTTAGGCTGCCAATACATGGCTTATATAGGACCTTGGGACGTTCATAGAGTCCACAAACCTAGTACAACTTAACCCTATATGGTTTTAGATACGAACTCTCAAAAAAAGGAAACTAGATTTTATAGCTGTCACATTATTTCGGCCATAACTTTTTATCCGTGACGAATTTGATGTTGGGACTAGATCCATTGCGTAGCCCTTGAAAATATCTTTCCAAGGAGTACAAGAACACCCAAATCGGACTCCGTTTGTGAAAGTTATGACCTTTTTAGTAAGTGCTTATCAGGCTGTCCCGAACCGAATCCGAATTGAATTCTGAGTTGAATCCGAGTTTGAATCCAATTGGCCTTGTGAGAGGTACGAATTGGGCTTGAAAATCTTATCCAAAACTTGTAGTTTAAGTCCTTGGGCTTCTCCCTTTTGCTCTCCCACTGAATGAGCTTACTTCCTTCATGTCTTTGACACCTAATGTGGTTATCCTCTTTCTTTTGCATCTTCATTGCTTTGCCATCGACAAACCTAAGAATGCACCATTTAATGACATGAGGTAGTATTCTATTCTTATGCATAACAATATTATATTTAGTTTGGAATGAGTTCACCTGGCAATGTTTGATGCGGCTCAATAGCTCTTTCCAGTTGAATAATATATTTAACTGAAAAGTACAAGACACATGCGTATCTGCATCAACTACATAACAATGTCTTCCTGGAAGTCCGACCCATTTGGAGTACCGGAGTGGCATGACCGCCCGAAGTGCCATTGCGGCTTTAGGACGATGTTGCGAGTCTGGACGGATCGAGTACAACGAGCCAAATACGGCCGTAGGTTCTTCAAGTGTCCAGACCTAGATGACGACTTCGTGGTAACGACAACAACTAAATTATTTGTTTCTCGTTATCATTTTTCAACTTAATCCATGACATCTACCACGCCACACATATGCTTGCACGTTCATCGAATGGATGGATCAGGTGTCGTCGGCATGGCGGATAACGAGGCAAAGTGCGGTGGAAAACAAAGGACAATACTTTGTCAAGATGACTCGAGCTCGCGAGGTGGAGCGATAGATGCGGCGAGCAAGAGCGCGCGTGAGGGTGGACCAAATCCGTCAAGGGCAAGGAGGATGAGTGCAAAGGAGGCGGGAGCGATTAAGTGCGTGAGGCAGCCATCAAGCGTCGGGAGGAAGAGCTTCAAGCTCGTGAGGCAGCTCTCAAGACCAAGAGTGACAGGAAGAAGGATGCAGCGGAGCCATCTTCAGGGCGCGACAAAAAGGGGAAACAACCATGCTACATCCAGTAGACAAAATGTAATAGACCCAGCAAGTTATTTTCCCCAAAGCATGCATGTTAGGACTAGTGGTGGAATTCTGAACATTAGAAGTACAGAGTTCCACACATGCCACATGCCACTGGTCACATCACTTACCACTTTATGTATCGAATCGTTCCTAAAAAAATTTACCCAAATTTTTTATGCATCTACAACTTACATTGAACATAAACTTCTATTACAACTTTATCTTATTTTTCCGCAGTTTATAACTACAAAATTGACAAAACACACAAACATCACGCGGATTGCAAACCCTTAAAACATACCAAACCCTAAAAGTCACTTACCACTTTATATATCGATCGTTCTACGCACAATCGTTCCTAAAAAAAATTACCATAATTTTTTATGCATCTACAATGAGCCAATCAACATAAACTTGTTTTACAATTTTATCAGATTTTTTTCTGTTTCACAACTACAAAATTAACAAAACTTATAATCATTACAGTTCCTGCACTCATTCCCACTTGTTCAATATCACTTTCATTCATTTCGTCCAATTGTTCATATCACATTTGTGCTCAAAAAATTTTTCATTAAATTGCTTCTAATAAAACAACATACCATGATCGAAATTTGTTATTGTCACTTCAACACATTTTTCACGGTCAGCAATATATGAAAATCACAAATACACTAATCGTTACTTCACACAAATTTCGTTCGTACTCCACCAAACAATATTTTAAATTTTCAAAATTGCACAAAAATTTACACAACTATTACAGTGGACTCCACTTCAAATTTATATGTTTCCACTCATTTTATATATACACATAAATTTTTTTAAATAATTACTTTATATATGCATAAGTAAATATATATTTTGGGTGGAGAATGAATTTCTGGAGAAGGAATCGCGGTCGGTGCGCAAAAATCGGATGAATAGTGGGTCGTGCGCCCGGGGGCCGCACCACCGCGCGTGAACAGTGGGTGGTACGGCGGGCGCACCACCGATTCAAGCTACGATGGGTGGTGCGGCCCCGGCGCACCACCGCCCACGTGTCACTCTCTCGTTGTTCCGCGGTCGGGAAGGGGGCTAGTTTTGGAATTCTGATGATCTGGGGGCTATTTTTGGAATTTCGGGGAATAAACAAGTCATATGTGTCCAAAATTCCATTCCCATCAGCAATCAGCGTCACGTTCGTCGGTTCAGTCGTCCGCGCTGGATCGTTTGCCTCGGTTCCACCAGAAATAAGCCACGCAGAAGAGATCGAAGCAGCCATGCAGGCAGGTCGCGTCGACCGAGGCAACAGCGAGCGCGCAAAGCAATGCCAAGAAAAAACAGAGAAGCGGCTTCACTTTATTTTTTTGTTCCGTCCGTACGAAGAAAAAGCTGTCAGTATCTATGTGAGAGAGTAAGGAGGGATTGAGAATACAGAAATTTGGACACTGTTGGACCCATGACTCTCCGAAATTCCAATTTTGGCCCCCTGAAGCAAAAAATTCTGGAAATGGACCCCGTTTGAGCGGCGCACGGAGGCCGCTATGTGCCCTTGATGCGTGCGGTCCGTATCGCCACGATCGCGATCCATTCATCGGTCGTGCGGTATCGGATCGCGACGACCGGCGCGACGCGCCAGCGCGCTGATCGTCCGCCCGAGCGCGCGTATGCCCCGGTGAGTGCGCGCTTTGGCGCCCGAGCGCGCGTCTGCCCCACCGACCGCGCGACCTACCTCCCCAGCACGCGAATAATTGCCGACCGCGGGATTCGCTCTGCCAGTCCCGTCCGTCCGCCGAAAGAAGGAAAGGCCCCCAACGCGCATTACTTTTTCCTGTTCGCTCGCACACGTGTCTTTAGGGCAGGAACGGCCCCCTCTCCATGAGTGCTGAATGCACACTTCAAAACCCGGAACCACAGTGCAAGGGAGGAGAAAAGCGTTGTCGAGCGAGCGCTCATTTGCAGCTGAAGTGAAGATAGAGGGAGGGAGAAAGTGAAGGCAAGAGAGGAGTGAAAACACGGAGATTTGAGTAGTTTTTGTTTGGAATCAGCGGATTTTACAAGTATAAAAGTTGTAGATCGTGTCGTGAGCTTCAAGAAAAGGTAAGTCTTGTGCCCGCGAAACTAAATTTTTATGTATGTGATTAGTCCGTAATTAGTCGATTAGCACAAATCATCGTTTGGTAATGTTATTTTATGTGAATGTGTGATGCGCCATGTCAATATTTGGTACGTTATGTATTTGTAGGTAATCTTTATGTGAACATACGTATTATAAGCCAATGTGTCATACAGTGTGTATGTGTACGTAAAAATCCATATATGATGCATGCTTTATTGTAGTGTAGATAATGTCGTATTAACTCTCTCAAGTTACGTATTGTAGTGTAGTTAGTTTTTGCTGAAGAAAAGTGAGGAGCGAAAGCCGGAAGAGTTGAGTTGTTTTCGTTTGGAATCAGCGGATTTGGCAAGTACAAAAGTTGTAGATCGTCTCGTGAGCATCAACAAGAGGTAAGTTTTGTGCCCATGCAACTATAATTTTATGTATGTCATTAGGCCTTAATTAACAAAATCATCTTGTATTACTGTTATTTTATGTCAATATTTTATACGCTATGTATGTATAGCAAATCTTTCATATGTTTAGCATGATGTATTGTAGTGTATATAGGGTTTCATTTTTTTGTGAACATACGTACTGCAAAGTAGTTTCAGTTAGGTGGAAAATATGAAGTTGTAGTGTGTAGACGTTGAGAAAACATATATTTATGTTAGAGCAATTGTAGGTGATAACAATAGTACTAGGATTAAAATAAATTAGAAATAAATTTGGTAGATTAGAATTAAAAAGTTAGAAAAGACTATATTAAGTAAAAGTTAGAAAAGATTGTAGTGTAAATAATGTGTATGTATTGAAAAAGTAAATATTTATGTTGGAGCATTTGTAGGTGGTAAATTTGTAGATTAGAGACAATTTGTATAATTAGTATGCTTAGTGAATGACCGTAGTCTGAAGGTCATTTGATGGAAATAAAAATGATATGTGTATTTAATTTGATGTATGGTACAATTTGAAAGTAAAATAGTTACGAATAAATCATAGATTTAGAAATACAAAACATATACTAATCGAAACTGTTAATTACATGATACGATTGTTACATGCTGTATACTAAAATGGTTGATTATGCACTTATGTTAGGTACGCAATGGCTGGCATTGAACACCAGCAGCTTCCTGCGATTCCATGACAAGACGATTTTTAAACATACCACAACGATTTGAATGAACCCGAAACAATCGGACTCACCAAGTGATGGGGGCACTTGTAGTAGTGTCGCCCAGGATTCGCGGCCGTCTGTGATGTCCTACGTCTAACCACCGTGTTGCAATTTGGGCATATCACCGTGGGTGCCCATGAAGACGTGCTGAGCTGACTCATTGCCTAGTCTGGGGGAGTGACCACGAAAGAAACCTACAAAGATTGCGAACAACTAACTCAGGAGGTGACTGATAACATGGCAATGGAGTATGTGAGGGATGGCTCCGTTTTATAGGCTGTGTGATAACAAGGCACGAGACTAGGTGAGGAATGGCCCCCTTTTATAGCCTGTGGGGGGCAGCCTCACGCACAAAACATGACAAAACGGGGCAGCTTTGCTCAGTGAGATGACAAAACATGCCAGCTTTGCGCAGTGACATGACGAAACGGCGCAGCTTTGCTCAGTGGGATGACAAAAGATGCCAGCTTTGGGCAGTGACATTACTAAAGAGGGCAGCTGTGCTCAGTGACATGACAAAACGAGGCAGCTTTGCCCAGTGACTCGACAAAACGGGCCAGCTTTCCGCAGTGACATGAGAAAAGAGTACAATTTGCAGGCTCTGACAAGCCTTCATAGGGACGTTTATTGCTACTGCGCTATCGACTATCCTCAAAGCTTCCCATGTCGTCCTCTCCATGGACTATGCCCACGCACGGATAACACCGCCTACATAAAGGCCTCCTATGTCTTCCATACCACATCTCCTTCTCAAGCCATCACAAATACTACTACATAACAATGTCTTCCTGGAGGTCTGACCCATTTGGAGTGCCGGAGTGGCATGACCGCCCGAAGTGCCATTGCGGCTTTAGGACGATGTTGCGAGTCTGGACGGATCGAGTACAACGAGCCAAATACGGCCGTAGGTTCTTCAAGTGTCCAGACCTGGATGACGACTTCGTGGTAACGACGATAACTAAATTATTTGTTTCTCATTATTGTTTTTCAATTTGATCCATGACATCTACCACGCCACACATAGGCTTGCACGTTCATCGAATGGGTGGATCAGGTGTCGTCGGCATGGCCAGATAACCGGACAGTGCAGGTGGAAAACAAAGGACAATACTTTGTCAAGATGACTCAGGCTCGCGAGGTGGAACGACAGATGCGGCTTGAGCAAGAGCGCCGCGTGAGGGTGGACCAAATCCGTCTGAAGGGCAAGGAGGATGAGCTGCAAAGGAGGCGGGAGCAGTTAAGTCTGCATAAGGCAGCCATCAAGTGTCAGGAGGAAGAGCTTCAAGCTCGTGAGGCAGCTCTCCAGACCAAGAGTGACAGGAAGAAGGATGCAGCGGAGCCATCTTCAGGGGACGACAAAAAGGGGAAACAACCACGCTACACCCAGTAGAAAAAATGTAATAGACCCAGCAAGTTATTTTCCCTAAGGCATGCATATTAGGACTAGTGGTGGAATTCTGAACATTAGAAGTACAGAGTTCCACACATGCCACATGCCACTGGTCACATCACTTACCACTTTATGTATCGAATCGTTCCTAAAAAAATTTACCCAAATTTTTTATGCATCTACAACTTACATTGAACATAAACTTCTATTACAACTTTATCTTATTTTTCCGCAGTTTATATCTACAAAATTAACAAAACATACAAACATCACGCGGATTGCAAACCCTTAAAACATACCAAACCCTAAAAGTCACTTACACTTTATATATCGATTGTTTTACGTACAATCGTTCCTAAAAAAAATTACCATAATTTTTTATGCATCTACAATGAGCCAATCAACATAAACTTGTTTTACAATTTTATCAGATTTTTTTCTGTTTCACAACTACAAAATTAGCAAAACTTATAATCATTACAGTTCCTGCACTCAGTCCCACGTGTTCAATATCACTTTCATTCATTTCGTCCAATTGTTCATATCACATTTGTGCTCAAAATTTTTTTCATTAAATTGCTTCTAATAAAACAACATACCATGATCGAAATTTGTTATTGTCACTTCAACACATTTTTCACGGTCAGCAATATATGAAAATCACTAATACACTAATCGTTACTTCACAAAAATTTCGTTCGTACTCTACCAAATAATATTTTAAATTTTCAAAATTGCACAAAAATTTACACAACTATTACAGTGGACTCCACTTCAAATTTATACTTTTCCACTCATTTTATATATACACATAAATTTTTTTTATATAATTACTTTATATATGCATAAGTAAATATATATTTTGGGTGGAGAATGAATTTCAGGAGAGGGAATCGCGGTCGGCTGCACAAGAGTCGGGCAGGGCGGACGCGCGCTCTGGCGGGCGGGCAGCGCGCGCAGGCGGGCTGGACGGGAGTCGTGGCGGCGAGGAGGCATACGCTTTCGGGCGGACGGATCGCGCTTCGGGCGCGTCTGCGAGCGGTCGTCGCGATCCGTACCGCACGACACGATGAACGATCTTGATCGTGCGGTACTGACCGCACGACCGGGCACGTGGCGGTCTCCGTGAAGCAGCGCTCAAACGGGGTCCATTTCCGGAATTTTTTTGCTTCAAGGGGCCAAAATTGGAATTCTGGAGAGTCATGGTTCCAACGGTGTCCAAATTTCGAGAATACGATTGTTTATGATTTTTTATTATAGTTAGTTTATTTTTTATTATAATTGAGTTTATTTATTTGATGTAATTAAATTTTAAAAATTTAAAAATAGAAAAAATATGTTAACTCATTATAGATAATGTAAAGAAAAACAGAAAAAAAATAAAAATAAAAAATAAAAATAGAATAGTAAAAAAAGCCAATGCCGGCGTCAGAAGCCGGCTTATAAGTGCTTTTGAGCGCTGTCTAAGTGACTTTAGTTTTTTTGTCCGTCTGTGCGGAAAAAAATGCATCCACAGTAATGTGCCAGTTTTCCTTCCGTCCGTGCGAAGAAAAAGCTATCAGCATTCGCACGAACATGAGCGACTTCAGTTTTTTTCATCCGTCTTTGCGGAGAAAAAAGTAGACCCACAGTAATGTGCCAGTTTTTTTTCGGTTCGAGGCTCCAATTAAAGATAGAAATCAAACGACGTTCCCAACAGACGAGAATGAAAAGTAGTGTTTTATTTCAGTTTCTTAATTCAAGTAAAAAGAAAAAAATCTAATACTTAACAGCTGTCTATCTTAAAATCGTAGATAAGGTTATATTATTTGGTCTGTGACAAAGAGCAAGTCTGAGTTCTTGATCCGTGTCTAAGATCACACCACATTTTTCGGAAAGTTGTGTTATCGGTAATGAGATATCATCCAGTGTGATGACAAAGATAAGTTCCACAGTTTAGCTGCATCATCCGATGCTCATGACGAGTAATGATGCAGCATGGACAATCGAGATAAAGGTATACATGAAGGCTCAAGCTGAGTGAGAAGTTCAATCATCGAAGCGTGAAGGTAAGAACACTTCCAGCAGTGGTGGCCAAGGCCATCAGAATCGGAAGATTGATAAGGTAAAAGCGAGGTGCTACAATTATAATGCTTATAGACACTTTGCTTCAGAATACTGCAAGCCGAATATAAAGAAAGTACTTCTTGCTAAAGCTCTCAGCGATGATAAAGCAATACTGCTCTGATGGTGAGATGAGTCCAAAACAATGAGAAGACGTGTTCGTCACATAAATTTGAGTACGTAAAGTTGAGTTCAGAACGTTGAAGAGATGTGTCACCATCGTAGATGGGATCGACTGACTCAACGAGTTAGAATCTTTACATCTGGATGAACCCGTATCAGTTGAGGTAGAAAGTTATGGTGAGAATAGTATAAAATAGTTAGCGAAATAATTTACTAATGGAGAGGTTATCTTTAACACTATTTTTAGGTAAAATAAAAGTATTAGATATAACCTTAAGAAATAAACTATTATACATGCCCCTAATCATGAGGGATGCACAAAAACACCACCGTCATCTCCATCACCTCAAGAACACTATTTTCACCATCATCCACCGTATTCTACCACAATTTTTATCATTTTTTTTGCATTGGCATCTTGTAACGATACATTTCCAAGTGATCCACGGAGCATCGCGACGTTGTGGATCAATATATTCTTTATAATCAGATGGCTGACACCATATTATTCTCATTTTATTCTTTGTTGTTTTATCACTATGATTATGTGTGGGTAGTCCCCAAGGGCTACGGGTGGTAGGTGATCTTGTGGCGATACAAATGTAGCGTAGAATTATGATTTCATGCATGCTTTTGTGTTCCTCTTTCTACAAGTGTTCATTGCTCGTCTCAATATTAGGTCTAGATGGGCTCTGAGATTGAAGGATTATGTAAGAAGATTATGTTTAATGGTGTGAGAAATCATTGTAATATTTGTGGAGTAGTCAATCGGTTTTGCAAATAGTGTATTTGATTTAGGCTATTTTCTAGAAGTGTCAAGAAAATTACAAGACCGCAGGAGTAAATGCGGTAGTATTGCAAGGTGGAAGTACCGACAAAGCAACGGTATGTTTTTTCCAGAGAGATCCTGTTCATGCTAGCAAGGTGCGGAAGTACCGCTTTTGGGAGCGTAGTACCAGCATTGTATGTGAGTACTACTGATCTTCCTAGAAAACAGGGCTTTGGTGATTTGAGTTATGAATTGAGTTAGGATGTCCAGGTCATTGGATTAAGGTTACATGATGCATGTCTTGGCTAATGTAGGTCAAGTTGTAAACAACTTATGTCCAGAAATAATTTCTTTATCTTTGGATATACAGGATCGATTGAAGTCAACTGTGATCAACGGTGATCATCAGGGCTAGACTCATGGAGGAGTTGAGGGCCAGAACAATTGAAGATGTCGGGTGAGACGGTGAGCTTAAGCATGACACGAGAAAAACAAGAAATGTTAAAGGCAAGTTCACATGGGCCAAGTGAGCTGTGGTACGGTGAAACTAGGATGGAAGAGACTTAGCGACATGTGACAAACTAGTAGTGCACCTACACATGGCAAGCATAACGATTACCTGCAGCGGTTGGTGATGACCGGGTCAAGAAAAGATATTTTGGTAGTTTGATCAAAATACCGAAAAGCATCTTGGATCAAAACTGTGGTGCATAGACGATGCGTTGGAGAGCGGTTTAGGTCAAGATAGAGATGGTTTGATCAAGGCGGATCAAGATTAAGGATTTAGCGGATGTACACTTATATGCGCTTTGAAAAGTGTGTATAAGTGAATTTATGTGAGTAAAATTTGTGTGTGTGGGGTTAACGTGTTTTTTCTATTGTAATAGTGGATAGTATCCATTAAGATGAATAGATGAATGGTTGTCTACCTATAAAAAGGGGTTGGGATAAAGACATATGATTAACCATCCAACTCATCTCTTGTGCTCTCTTATCTAGCTTTAAGGTTAGGGTTTGAGAGTGAATACCTTGGGTGATCTTTGTCCTTTAAGGTAGAGTGATTGTAAATCTACCTTATCAAATAATCAATATATTAATTTTTGTGCATTTCTTGAATCCATTTTGTGTTTGATTGATGCGCTTGCTTTTTGATTAGTTTTGATCTCTCTTTTTTCCTTCTTGTAATCTTGCTGTGCCAAGGAAATATAGGAGATGGAGATAATTCTTAGGAATGTATCTTCACCCATATAGACACTTTGATAGTAAGATTCACGAAAAAATGATTTTGCTTCATTTGGCCTCAAGGTGTAATTTCTTGTTCTGAGAGTTTTTGACGTGATTTCTTTCGTGTTTGTGCTTGTTGGATATGTGGGAATATATCTAAAGTCATCTTAACCATCATCTATACATGAGCAAGTTGTATCTAACAAACTAAAAAAGGTTTCAATTTGGGTCATGATTTTCATGATAATTTATTGAAATAGGTTCCTGATATCTTAAAGTAGATTTCTGCAAAATTTCATATCATTTGGATTTACAGATCAAAAGTTCTCTCGATTTTGGATTTTGAAATCATGCTAAAAATACTGTTCACTCTGATTTTACTACAACAACGGAAGTACCACAGTTACTGTAGCGGTAGTACCGCAGTTACTATAGCAAACGTAATACCACAAGTTTAACTGTGGTAGTTTCGATTTTACTGATTTTTTTTGGATTTTTGTTATATCGAATCGCTGATTTTTGTGGTGATTTTTCATCCTACTTTTTATAGCTATAGGATCGATTCACACTAAGATAGGCAATCAGAGGGGGGGTGAATGATTGCGGAAGCTAAAAATAAATTTTAAGACTCCCTCTTAAACACAAAACCTATTTAAACCTTATTTTAAAAAATCTGGACAGAATACTAAACCCTCACTAAAATTGATCTCGATCAAAAACCGTAACTCCGAATTACCCCAAACTTTGACAGAATAAACTAGACAAAATTATTGAACTAACCCAACTGGAATCACGTCAAACGGAGGTCTAGAACTCGAGATATAAAATAAACAAACTCGTTGGTGCAAATAGTGACGCAAATTAATCAAGTCTTAAGTATGTGATTAAGTAAAATTTAATTAATCAATTTGGGGATGCTTAGGCGTAGAATAAGTTCACAGCATGCATGCATACAAATATGCTATTCTTAAACACATAGTATCAAAACATCAAAAGCCAGTCAACTTAATTGATGATGCTAAACACCTTAATTAATTAAAGAATATTAGACTAATTTATGATGCTTTGAGCAAGTCACAAGATGGCAGAACAAGTACTACTTATCACGTGGCAGGAAAAGTAATGCGCAAATGCAAAGATCTTGTCAACTGCTCACATGTAGACAGATAGTACCTGAGTCATGCGCATGCGATGGAAATTTTCTTTCCTTGCCGAAGACCAAGTCTGCTACCTTCTTTTCTTTTCTTTCGCACAAGGAAGGCTCTTGCCTGTTCTTCCAAGACTGCACCAGCGCCTGCTGCCTTTTCTTCTCAAAACACAGAGCGCACGGACCTTCTTTCTCCTGGCGTCGCAAGCACAGAAAAGGCTGCTGCCCGCTTCTTTTTCTTAATCTCCCAGCGCACGGCTGCTTGCTCTGCGCCTTCTTTTCTTCCGTCGGTTCTGATCAAAAATCAAAGCGCCAAGTCGCAAGAACCGCCGCACAGCACTCGCCTTTTTCCCTACGATCGGAACAGCCGATCCGCTTTTTCTTCACTTGTAGGACTTTCGAACAAACCGCCGATTCGCTTGCATGCAGTCCCGAGATCGCGTCGCGCCGCCACTCGTTGTTTCTTCTGGAGAGTCACCACAGCGCCATGTATATAATCTAGTCACCGATCAGTTTCCTTCTTTTGTTTTCAATCAGTTGTCGGCCAAGCGCTGCAATCTCTTTTCTTCCAAAAGTCACGTATGCATGCACACCAAAAATCACAACACGCAAAGACAAGCCGCCTGCTTTTCTTGCTTCCACGAAACAGCGTAGCCGTCCTCCTGAGAATCACGATGGAAACAAAACAGCCACCAATAATCTTTTTGTCTGTTTCCAAAAGCACGGCAACAACAAAACCGCACGCACTCTTTTTTTCTACCAAAGCCGCACTACTAATCCACGGCCAGACTCCCCTTTTTATAGTCCATCCATCCGAACTCAATTAACATGCTCGGACTCACTCCAACACATACTCTAATACGAACTCATACTCGAATACGAACTCAACTCTTACCACCTACGAACACAACACTAATCCGTATACAACTCGTATACGCCCCGTCCGAGCACATGCAGCCTCACCGTATGCCTCCGCCATGACACATCTCCGTGTCTCCAACGCCGCGTCATCTTCATGTGCATTGTTCTCTAGTCTGAACATCCCGCATGACATCCTTGACCGATAAGACCTCAGTTCCTCCCTGAACTTAGTCCCGAAACCTCAGTTCCACCCGAACCTAGTTTCAGTCCCGTCATCGACCATGTTCCGCCTCAAGCAACACCTGCACATGAATAAACAAACAATCTCATACGAGCACAAGTCCACGACTTGACTCAAGTCAATCCGTACAATACCTCACACGAGCGTATCATACAACATACAACAATCCGAACACGTGAACGTCAATCCGCACACGCAACACACTATAAGTAAAACTATAACCAACGTTGTCAATTATTCATCATCTCACCTAGACCTGGCCACATGGTCTAACAATAGCTCTGTAGTTATTGAAGTGAAGAATTATTATATATTTAAGAGAAAAATTAGAAAATAATATTTATCTATCTCTGTTATTACCTTTGATCCTTCGGAGGTTTTATAGGTTGGCCAAAGCAAAGGTAGCGACAAATGAGAATCAGAAGAAGGATGATAGTCTATGACAATTAAAGCGGCAGATTTCGGCTTCGCGAGCGAATCACTTGAGGAGTTACGGTACAACCACGAAACGGAAGGTGTTGGTCTAGCAGAGTGACACGCTATGGCGTTCACGGAGTATAGGACTATAGATTCTTATTCCAACAATCTCTCCTACCTCTCACAAATCCCTTGGATGCCTCTCCACTGTCTCCCGTGCCTATCAGTTTTCCCACCAAACGAGGTAAGCAGTGTGACACGAGTGCGCAGGGCTAAGCGCCACCACAGGGGCATGGCATGGGCTATGACGGAACTGGGCCAGGTGCAAGGTGTAGCCTCAAGGGTGGGCGCAGGACAATCATGGTGGTGGTTTGGTGGAGGTGGGACACAGACTGAGCGCTAGGTAGAGCCAGAGGCGTGGCGTACGCCTAGCATGGCAAGCTCAACGTTTTGGCAGTAATATGATTTGTTTTATCTATAACAAATTAAAGCGCGTGTATGTAACTAGTCTCACAAATATTTGACGCTTGTGTATTTTGGTTGAGATCTTCATTTTCATGCCCCATTGAAAAAAATGGTAAGTTGAGTTTTGTTGATTAATTATCGACATAAAGAATTACAGTAATGAGCAGCCAATTGTGAAAAGCTCATGTGTTAGGGCATCCCCAATGCACGATATCTTATGCTGTACCTTAATGTTTCATATCATCTAAATTTGATTTTAGATACCTCTTCAACCCTTTTATCTCCCACACTATTTCCAACATCTTTTTTTTCTAGTACTAAACACTAATTCTCTTGTACCGGGTGCAGCCACATCATCCCTATTGTTTTCAACCTTTAGATGAGTATCGAGTGGTACAGATGGTTGTCCAATTCATTTTAGCTAAGCCAGCCAAAAATGCCACCATGCCAAAACAACACACCTTAACCGTGAGCCAACTGCCCAAAAAGGCCATGCCTCCATGTTTAACTAATAGCCTTCCGATTATCAAGTTATCAAATATTGAGGCAATTCTTATTGAACAAAAGATAGTTCCTCCTACATATTGATACTTTAGCTTAATAAAAATAATAGATTTCTTTCTGCAAACAAAATAAATTCAAAACAAATGTTACATGCAATAAATTAAATTATATTGCATCTTGCAGCTATCATATTGATACTAGCAGAGGCAAGATAGACTTACTCAAGTGGTGGAAGAACAACAAGCGAATATTTCTTGTGCTGTCATATTTCGCATGGGATGTTCTCCTGGTGCTGATATCCACCGTATCCTGAGAAGTGACGTTCAGCACGGTAGGGAGAATAATCGAAGAAAGAAGATTATCCCTCGCGTCTAAGATGGTAGAGGCAATCACATGCGCCAAAGACTGATAATTAGCAAAGAGCAGCAATAACATCAACTAGAGGATCTTGAAATCATACAGGCGTACGCTGATCTCGATCGTATGAATGACCTAGACATTGATGAGTATATACTATATATGTATGTTGTTATAGTTAGTATGTACATATATTATTACTATATTCTTTTCCTTACTTGGAGAGCCCCACTTTAGAGTGTAAGATTTTTAACGAGTCAGTAATATTGTATTTTAAAATATTAAGAAAATTCCACTATTCTCCGAAATATTTACGTCATTGCATGCTCATATTTTTATGCAACTAATTCAATTTTAATTAGTTTTTAACGAAGTGGATACGAGAGAAAAGAAGATAGCGGCCACCGCCACCATCGTCATCGTATATAGTTACTTCGGGCTCGGCTTGGACTGGCATGAACACCGGCACGACGGGCCTTGGGCCATGCTTGGGCCTGACCGGAGGCGAGACGGGCCGACACAGCACGGCGGGATGACTGGACCGAATCGGCATGACACAAAGCGACCCAAAGTACGATGGACCCAGGCCGTGCTGGCACGACCCAACTCCCAGCTCTGCTACGCTGGTCACCAGTGACAACAGCAACATTGGTCACCGGTGAAAGCATCTAGGCCCTTAAAATTAGGGTTTTGGTAATTAATGACGATTTATGAATATGGGACTAATGTGTGTGCAAAAATTGTATAGACAAAGTTTCATGTGTGCAATGGACAAGAACAAGCTATATGGAAAAATAACGTTGAGAAGGATCAAAATTGAGGTACATAAAATATAGGATCTCTTTTTGATTTTACCGGTCTTAGGAGAAAAGGCGGAAGATCAAATTATAGGTTAGATGCCGTACTATTAAGAGGGATCCTTGAAAATAGCTTAATAACATGTTTTGGTGTACATTGGATCAACTTAGGATCATACATGTATTTGAAAACAAGTTTGAAAACTCACTGTACTCTCTCAGTAAAATTGGTAGTACCGCACCAACCAGCGGAACTACCGGCGTGCAGTATTCCGGTATGTAAACTGCGAAACTACCATAGAACGGTAGTACCGGATTTTAAGCGGTACATTTTTTTCAGAGAGCACCCTTCCGGGGACTTCAACTCACAGAAATCGGTAGTACCGAAATTTCAATGGCGGAACTACCGCATGGCGGTAGTACCGTATGGTACTGCGGAACTACCGATTTTTGGTATGTATTTTCCAGAGAGTACCCCCTGAAAAACTTAACTGGCCAGAAATATGAAGTACCGAATTTAGCATGGCGGAACAACCGCAGTGCGATAGTACCGCACATACTTGCGGAACTACCGCACAGCGGTAGTACCGCGGATACAACGGCCGTAGTTCTGCTCTGAAATTCAAACGGCTAGTTTTGACCATCTGACATAGTCATTACTGTGCAGTGCGATAGTACCGCACTTTGTATTGCGGTAGTTCCGATTTCTCTGAATTTTTCAGATTAATTTTTAACAACAGATAGTTTTGGTTGGTGAGGGTACAAATACCCCTCCACCTGCCCAAGAGCAGGTTGCTGAAGTTGCATTGATCACATTTGAGCCTAGAGCATTCATTCCACTCTCTTTTTCTCACTAGAGCATTCTTTTGAGTTGTGGAGAGATTTTCAAATGCATTCAATTCTAGTTGATCCATTTGCACTTGAGCGTTATCAAGCGAATTCTTTGGTCTATTCTCTTGGTGCTTACCGGCACCTAGACGGCGAGAAGGTGGATTGCACGGTGACTTCTTCAAAGAAGATTGTGAAGAAGTTCGAGCCGATTTGTGAGTGATTTGGAGCTCACCATCTCCGGAGCGGAGGAAGAGCTACCACTAGTGATCGAGGAGCAAGGCTTAATTCGTGGAGCCGGTCCAAGGACGCTTAGACTTTCCTCAACGTGGAGGTCTTCAATACCACGGGAAAAATATCGCTTGTCTCATTGTAATCATTCCTTTGCCTTCTCTAGCATTTGTATTTTTGTTAAGCAATTTGATATATTGATTATATTTGCTAGTGCTTGTGATTTGTTATTGTATCAATTGCCTAGTATTGCTAGAATTGAGTAGGTTTAGTTGACTTAGCTTATTTGCCTAGCGATTTGTGTGATAACTTGTTTTAATTAGGCAAGAATTTTTAAAACCTTCTATTCATCCCCCTCTAATCGGTTATCTTTGATCCTACCACTGGTGACAAAACCATCGACCTACCTAGAGCCTCTGCCCCGCCCCAAGCCACCATCCCTTCGATCCGCCATTCCGTCATCCTGCCTTGAGCCACCGTCGCGCCGCTATCCCACCCCGAGTTGCTGCCTCTCCGATCCACCACATTGTGGTCCTGCTTTGAGCCACCGCCGCACCGTCCACTGCTCCACTGTCCCACCCCAAGCTGCTCCCGCTGTTGCGCTACCCAGATATGTAACTACTGTTAAGGATATAGAATTGTAGTAGGATATAGAGTTTGTATTCTATTCCACATATGCCTTATCTCTATATGGCATATCTCTTTGTACTCCTATATATATGATCCCTTGGACCTCATATCAATACACACAATATTCATAACATGGTATCAGAGCTAAGGTTCATACCTCTCTAATCCTAGCCTCTCCGCAAGTCTTCTACTGCCGCTGCCCCCGGGAGGATCATCTATACTCCCGGGGGCGGCCACCTCGTTCTTCGGGCGACGACCTCTCATCGAATCGGTCGCCACCGACCTTGCTGTGGCATCTCGGGCTCTGGCGCCATCGCGCCTGCTTTGCGACCGCTCGTCCGACCCTAGCGCCGACCTCTCCTTGTTCCGAGCCGATCGGCCGTCGCCGTCGTCGCCGACCCGCCGCCTCCACCCGCCATCGGATCTTCGTCGCTGGATCTTCGCCTCCGGATTTAGGAGGTTCTCTAACCTCTCGTCGCTGCCGCCCTAAGAGATCGAGGGCCCGCCGCCTTGGGAGTTGATTCGGCACGGTGGCGGCAAATCGTCGGCATCCAGATCCGAAGCCGCTGCTTCCTTCGGCATCCAGATTCGAAGCCGCTGCCTCCTCCAACGTCCGGCCTTGGTGGATCGTCGGCTGCCGCCTCTTCCGCCTCCGGGCTCCCTGCGCCGGATCCACGCTGCTCTCACCGGATCTGGTCTCATCTACAGTCGCCCTGGCCCTTCTTCGTCCGATCCGGTTCCGCTGCCAGTTCCAGCTCGCTGCCTCCGTCGGGCTCTTCATGTTCGTCGGTGCGGCTCTTCTCGGTACGGACGACTTCTTCATGGCCACTCCGGCTGGCGTGGGCTGGATCGGAGCGGATCTCCACCACTGCGGGCATGGCGGCCCACCTGTTCCCGAGCCGCGCATGGGCGCAGAGGATGGTGGCGTCCTCCTTCGCCGTGAACGGCCGCCGCTCCACCTGCACGCGAGCGTCGTCGCCTCCGCCTCCGCTGCCGGCGGCGCCAAAGCCTCTTGCCACTGCTCTTCGACAAGATCCGGCCGGATCGGGCCTAGCTCGGCCGCTGTCGTCTCCCGCACCTCCACCGTGCCGCTTCTTCTGGATCTTATCGCCCGCCGCCGGCTTCTTCCCGCACGGTTGGGGGCGCTCGCCCTGCGGGAGAGGACCGGTGAGGAGGAGAGAAGCCGCCGTTTGCCGTGAGGAGGCGTCGAGTTTGAGGAGGAGAGAAGAGAATTGCTATGCTACTGTTTGCTGGTTTGCCCTCGGGTGCCTTGCTACGGTTTGAGGAGTCGGCGATTTGAGGTTTTCTAAGGAGATTGATCAGTTTTCAAGACTAATCTTTTATGTCTATTATTTAGGATTTTGAATCTGTTAGAATTTTGAGTTTTCCGCTGCGTCCACTCAAATCTATAGTCTTTATCTTCAGTTCGTCTAAACCATGCGAGTCCACAAATTTTTGTGTCAATCAGTCAATTGCTTTGCTAGCCATAGTCCATCCTTTAGGATTTTGTATGGTCGGTGCCGCCCCTCTCGCGCCTGTATGGCTCTTCTCCGGTTCGTCTTCGCCGGATCTGGCCTTGCCCCGTTCGGATCCAGCCTCATTCGTGTTGGATCCGGACTCCTCCATGGGCGGCCTCTCTCGTCGCATCCCCGAGCTTTTATGGCCGTTGCGCTTCTTGTGTACTGCGTTTCTATTACGCTTCTTGTGCACTGCGCCGCCGCCGTCTCGGTCTATGATGCAGTCGCTCCTCTTTCTGAGCCGCCGCCCCGAGCTATTAAAGCCGCCACGCTTCTTCTACACTGCGTTTTTCTTGCGCTTCTTGTGCACTGCGTCGCGCCGCCTCGGCTTCGACCGCTTTATGGCTACCGCACGACCTCGGATGGAGATCTTCTATTTTCGATACAACTTTCAAGAGCCGCATGCTACGACGACGTTTCAAGACTTGGATTTTGGATTTTTAGTGTTAACTCTTTCAAATGCAATGCAATTGCATACGCCTTGCATTTGAGAGGGGGTGTTAAGGATATAGAATTGTAGTAGGATATAGAGTTTGTATTCTATTCCACATATGCCTTATCTCTATATGGCATATCTCTTTGTACTCCTATATATATGATCCCTTGGACCTCATATCAATACACACAATATTCATAACAACTACCTCCTCCCACACCTCCGCGGTTGCGCAGGACTCGCTACTGGTAGCCTCATGCTCGACGCGAGCCCCTACGCCACTCCATTGGCCCACCTCCTTTGACGACCCATCTTGTTCGTCCTCTATACCAAGAACCACTTCTTCGGCCCTTGTGTGTGGAGAGTACAGTAGGCCACGGTCTCATCAACCGTCAATCCATCACGGAATCGCCACCGACTAGCAGCTGGCAATACCCTGAGCCACAATCTCTCTTTTTTTTATCCTCTCTTACCCATTGCGTGGTATATTTGGGTATGGGCTGGGTAAACCAAAACCCTCCCGAGGATGCGGCATGGATGCCGAACACCGGACGCTTGAGCACTCCTCCCTCCTATTGTCTGAGCAATCGGCGACTCGCTGTGGAGGCATGGCACGTTTGACTTACGGTTAGGTCAACCCTGCTTGTTGCTTCCAACACTCGAGGTACAGAATGAAACATAAACCTCCTCGAGCCTAAGTGAAGTTGCTGACATAACATAAGTTTCTTGATCTTATCTTCTGTGTTTAGACTTTAGATCCATTGCTATTTCTCAAGTAAAGAAAATAAAATTCCAAGACAGAAAATGTAATCAACATCATTGATTCTTGTCTACAAAGTTTACTCTATCAGTTTGTACTGAGATCCAATATTCAATAAGTAGAAAATGAAGTGTTGTTGCTCAAACAACAAGGAAAATAGTACATAAAGTGCGTTATTATGAAAAAACAATTTAGCGAGGTAAATCCGTCCAAGAAACAAGTTCTTGCTCCATTGTATAGCATCGAGTGCCATCCTGAGTTGAATTAACAAGAGTGTTAGACTCCACGTACTGGTTCCGAGAAGTAGAGTTTGACTTGTATGGAAATAATGGCTTAGATTCAATGTCCTCTTGTATCTCTTTCTGATTTTTCTTTGTAATCTTTGCTCTCAGGAGCTGCACTCTTAGCTCCACATCTTTCATCGTCGGCCTCTCTTCTCCTCTCTGTCTTAAGCATACATCTGCAAGTGAGGCTATCTCGTCAATTTCTCTTTCATTTGCTTCCTCAACGACTTGAGCATCCACTATTTCTATTGTAGTTTTGTCTTGTAGCCTTTGAAGGAAGTAATGACACAAGTTCTGCTTTTCACCAAAGCAATTGAGAAATATTGGCTTCTTCCTTGTTAGGAGCTCAACTAGTATCACACCAAAACTGTAGACATCACTCTTCTCATTTAATTGTCCCGTATGGTAATATTCTGGATCCAAGTATCCAAATGTCCCTTGTACATTGGTGATGATATGTGTTTCATTAATGGAAACTGATCTTGAAGCACCAAAGTCTGAAACCTTGGTAGTAAAGTTGTCATTTAAGAGTATATTGACAGATTTGACATCTCTATGAAAGATCGGTATTGAAGCAGCAGAATGGAGATAAGCAAGAGCACTTGCAGCCTCAAGAGCAATCCTAATACGGTCATCCCATGTTAACAAGCATTTGATACTCAAATCACCGTGAAGAAGATCGTACAGTGTACCGTTGGAGATAAATTCATACACAAGCAAAGGTACCTCTGATTCAAGGCAGCAACCAAAAAGCTTGACCACATTGCGATGAATGATTTGAGACAAAATGGCAACCTCATTGACAAAATGGTCTATCTCACTTTGCTCCACAATTTTGGATTTTTTTATGGCTACCACACGTTGATCTGCTAAAATGCCCTTATAAACTGTGCCATGTCCTCCGTGGCCAACAATGCGTGTTGAGTCAAAGTTATTTGTTGCCTTCTCTAGCTCCTCTAACGAAAATATTTTTGTGCTATTTGCAACGATTTCGTCAGATGAGATCAATTGCTCTAGGAGTAGACCTTTATTTGTTTTGAAATACGCCCTCCGAACTTTCTTTTGGATGTGTGTTTTCCAGCGCCGAATTAATACAATTGCACTTAGTGTGAGAGCTAAAACTCCCAAACCACAGCCAAGTCCAATAGCAAAAACTGCATCACGTAATTATGTGCACAATATCAGAGTTAAATTCTTTTCTTTTCTTTTTTCACAACCAGTTTCTCAAAAAAATTAGACTTAATAGGAAAAGGGTGAGGTAAATTATTAATGACATACCCAAAAGGTTATGTTGCTTAGTGGAACAACTGTAGCTTCCTTCCCAATTGTGGCATGTTCCAATATTACAAATGTTGGGTATCAAACACTCATTAGTATCTGCAAACAGTGTCTTCAAACGTGAGTTGAAGTAGATAATAATATCATACATGCAGTCTAATATGTTAGCCTTCAATTAGACGCTAGTTTTCTCGTCAAAAGTTCAGTGGTAAATCTCCATATTTTGGCTACCTAATTAATTAAGAATTTTTGAGAAGTTCAGTTTGCCATGAAATTGAGAACGAAATGCGTATGATAGAGATAGAGTGGGTCTACCATTGCAACCATTTTCGACGTAAGGATTTCCTTCATAGCCAACGGAGCACTTGCAACGATAACCAATGATGAGATGTCCATGCGTCACAGTAAGACATTCACTGTGCATGCTAACGCATGCATATGCAGGGTTTTTCCTTGCCATTTCACATGTTATATTGTTGATAGCCCACTTCCAAACTCCAGTTTGTTCAGAGAAGTCAAAATCGTCTATTTGCTGAACAGTATATCCGGAATATCCGCCATCAGCATCGAAATTGAATGCCATCATCGTTGTATGAGCATCTCCAGGGTTTGATGGCTTATCGACAAACAGGAGCGCATCACGTACTGAGATATTTGTCACTTGATATTGTGCGGGTGGTCTTCCAATAAGAGCTTGATTGTTTGTGCAATTCAGTTGAAATTTCCTATTTGCAGAACATCCTGGTTCGAGCCCAAAGGGGAATGGGATACTTGTATTGCCACATGATCTAGAACAGCTCAGCTTGTCCTTAGTGGGGTCATACTCTGTTCCAGTTAAGAAATATCAAGAAACAATTCTATATGATGATAAACAATAGCTACTATAGTGGGTCCTTTCAGCTTTCCCAGCAGGCCAGCAGTTGGATCGGCTTATAACAATTGTATAGACGTATGTACAAATTAAAAAAAATCATTTATACATCTTAAACAATAGATATAGAGAATGATTTATTTCGGATGGGTTGATAAAAAAGAATAAACAGCATCGGTCGTTTTACTAATGAATATGTGCGTTGTTATAAAAATATTAGTTACTACGCTAATAATAATTATAGCAAAAATTGACAAAGGTTAGCAGGAATTTTATGGGATCTGCAAATAAAATTTCGTGCTGAAACTTGATGGTATGCAGGGGAAACAATAGAAAAGTAAGCTGCAAATATTTCACAAGTAAATTTATTGAAGCAGATACCATTACGAGTTGTCTGCCTACCTTGGTTGCACCCACCGGCACCGATAAGGTAAGGATTTCCAGTGTCGAAATAGTTGGAGCAGGTACAATAGTAGCCTCCTTTTTCAATATCCTTGCATTGTTGGTTACTAGCGCACGCGTATCGCTTCTCATCCAGCTGAGCCCTTGAACAATTTGGCCCGTCTGTAATAGCAACAGAAAGGAGGGCCCAGGTAGCACCGATGGTGCTTGCGTTTATCTTATCAGAAAGGAGATCTGCTATGTTAAACTGATAATCATTGCGAAATATGAAAGCTTTAATAGTACTACTAGCATTTACAACGGGCTTTGCTCCGGTTTCTTCTTTCTGGATGATGGTAAATTTAATTGCCCGAAGGCCCATCCTGAGTGGGATGTTGCAGCACCCCATGCCCATAGAGCAGTCTTCTCCCTCTGCTTCCTTTTGCATGATTGTCACATCAGCACACACACTTGCGCAATAACCCATGACGTCGCCAGTATCAGGGTCAAACATGTAGGCCTCTATTCCGCAACCGACGATCACCAGTTTATTATAGAGGTCAAATTGAAGGATCCCCCCGGGGGCCTCCCACGACCTGTTGTAGGTGCCGAGTACACCGGGCGTGGTGGCGATGTTGAAGATGATAGGAGCAAATACATCACCATATGGATATGGATCTTGTGTAATAATCTGAATGGTGGTGTTACCCAGATAGAGCTTGGCAGGATGGGTGGTGCAGGTAAGCTCGAAGCCTGGCCGGAAGCAGCCGAGCCCGATGCCGAAGGGGTACGAGAAGTTGACACCCCCGCAGGATATAGGGCAGTGCGCGATATCGGCGTCAGAGGGAGGCGCTCCTGATGCCCACCGCATGGCGGCAACCGCGGCTAGGTACATCAATAGCAGCCGCAGCGTGCTCGCTTGGACATTCGTTGCAGCCATATACTATGTGACAGAGCTTCGTGTGCTATGGGAATGCTTTTGTTGCACGGGGACAAACTTCCAGGTTGTTATATACTACTAGTGTGGCGTTCCACTTCCATATATCGTGTAGTGTAGACGAGGCGTTCGGAATAGCGATGGCTTCTAGCTAAAATTTCACTGTAGTTAGCTTTTTTTACTATAGCTGAGTTGACTTTTTGGGTATAATTAAATTTAAAAAATGTAAAAATAGAAAAAACATGTTAGCCCATCACGGACAATGCAAAGGAATACGGGGAAAAAAGAAAATACAAAAAGCCCAAAATATCTAAAAAAAATCAGAAAAAGACGAAATATCAATAGTGAAAAAAGTCAAGCTAGAAGTCAAGTTTAAAAAAGTCAAACGAAAGGTGGTTATTATTGTGACTCGCCAGTCTCCGGCCTAGTCGACGCAACGCGGTGTTGACTCAGATCTTCAGTCTAGTCGACGCAAACATCATGCAAGAAATCAATGCATACATAATTGCCTCCCTTGACGCAACGCGGCGTTGACCCAGGTTTTGGAGGGCCACACAGGTTACCTCTTTGTAAGATGAATGCTTAACACGCAATGTAAGGATTATCTTCCATAAGTTAATTATTCTTTGTTAACCAATTGACAATATCATCATTTTAGCAATAAACATCGTCATCATTATTCAACCATAAGCATCATTCTACTATAAACATTGTCATCATTCTATCATAAACATATGAGTATTATAAGAACAAGTATAATTATGTGAATAATCACGGCAAGTATTTATTTAAGCATATCAACAAGTTCAAACACTCAAATACCATTCTACCATGCATTTACCTTTTATAATTGCTCAGAAGATGACATCAACCTTGATGCTACTCCTCCGACAATAAATACCTAAGCTCAGTCCAAGCCACAACAATACAAAAACTATAATTAAATGATATCGCTCCAACACACTTCCAAAATGTGCAGTACCCTCTTTACCAGATAGTCACCCCCTACTATCTCGCTATTAAACAATAGCATAACTTTCGATTCTCAATCCTATCATGGAAAACCACACTAGTTCTAGAATCTACAAAAAATTCCCCATAATTTCTTAGTTGACCATAATTCCGAATTACATCATTTAACTCCCCATTTTTTTACCCAAAAGACAGTTCTATCATATTCATATCTAATCTACACATGCAAATACATTAAAACATAGCATTTTTAGAAACTATAAAAAGTTATCTACCTTTTTCTAGTTATGCCTAATTTTTAATTTTGCAATTTACCAAGTTAATTTAATAGATTCACACGATTATGTCCATCAACAACCGATCTCCGTACAACAGTCTTTCTAAAATCATAATTTTTGTTTTACCCAATCAAAATTTATGTTCTTGGAATCTCTTAAATCCTTATATAATTATCTACATTTTGCATGTAGAGCAAAGCCATTAATTAAGCCATTTAATAGTTTTAATCTACAGTTTACCACGATGTTGCCCAAAGATGACAACTCTCTTGACAGTAGGCTTACAAAATCATAAGTTTTAATCTAGCCTATGAATTGATGTAATTAAGTACTATATAGAAAACTAACAAAATTCTCTACAACCATATGGTAGATTGCACGTTCATAGTTGACGAGGATATAATAATTATCTTATTTATTACGTCATCATATTCTATGAATATACCCCTTAACAATAAGAGAGAAATTGTATAGAGCAGCCATGAGTTTTGCTACGACTACTCCATAAAATCTTCTACGACTATCTAGTCGTAAGTTCTACTACGACTATCTAGTCGTAAGTTCTTCTATTACTACCCATTCATAAGATGTGCTACGATCACATGGTCGTAAGTTCTACCACGACTACTTGGACGCGAGTCCTACTACAATGGGCTGATTGTTCTCCTGATTCTGCTATGGCTAACTTGCTCTCGCAGTAAGGAAGTATGACAAGGCACTGAAGACGTGCATAATTGCACATGATCCTACCCATGTTTCATTGACAACAACCATCCTACGGTGAACTGCTGCCCATGTCTCTTTGACAATAACCGTCATCCAAAAGTTAACTCCCGACGTATAAAGACGTCTTCTAGCAAGAGGCAGTCGCCGCTGCTTCACTGGCGATTGTAAGATCAAGGATAACTGACTAGAGAGGATGAATAGGAGGTTAGGCAATATTTCAATGTAAATAAAACCTACACAATTCTAGTTAACTTAAGGCACCACAAGAACTAGTCTCTACAAATATGTCTAATATAAGTAAATTTAAACTATCACAATTACCACAAAGATGCTAGATATATAAGTGTGAAAAGAAAGACAAGGAACTAACCACATGACACGTGATGTTATACCGTGATGTTCAGAAACTTACATGTTTCCCCTAATCCATATTGAGGAAAGCCCAAGTAATTTGGACCAGCTCCACGAATTAAGCCTTAACTCCTCAATTCACTTCTGATTGCCCTTCCTCCGCTTCGAAGATGGTGGATACCAAACCACTCATAACTTGACGTTGGGCCTCCTCACAATCTTCTTGAAGAGGTCACCTCGCAATCTTTCACCGAGCCGTCTAGGTGTCGACAAGCACAAAGAGTAATAAATCATAGCTTCACTTGACAACGATCAAGTGCCAATTGATCAATCTAGAGATGAAATGCACTTAATGATGCTCAACTACCTCAAATGAATGCACAATAAGAAATGGGGTGTGGAAAGATTGCTCAAAGCTCAAAGATGTTCAATGAAATCTCTTCTTTCTGCCTTTGAGCAGGTGGGGGGTATTTATACCCCCACCAATCAAATATAACTGTTGCATAAATTAATCCTGAAAAATCAGAACATCAAAACATCAGAACCGCTGTGTAAACTGCGGAACTACCGTACTGTACTAGTCATTTGAAAGTCATTTGAAAGTCAGCGCGGTACTACTGCCATTGAAATCATGGTTGTTCTGATCATCAGTAGTTTCAATTTCTGGGCGTGGTACTACCATTAGCTTAGAGACTAGAAGTTGGTCCTATCTGGAAAAAATGTATCGCCCCAAATTTTCGGTGTTTCTGAGTTTTGATAGTCCGAATTAAAGTGCAGTCATACCGCTTTGTGGTATTTTTGCCATTCAAATTTCGGTAGTTTTGATTTCTGGGCACAGTACTACTGTTAGCTTAGAGACCAAAATTGGTCCTCTCTGGAAAAAATATACCGCCCAAATATTTGGTGCTTTCGAGTTTCGGTAATTCTAATTTGGAGTACGGTCATACCGCTATGCGGTAGTTCTGCCATTCAAATTCTAGTACTACCGATATCGACAAGACTAAGTCTCAAAGAGGGTGCTCTCTGGAAAAAAAAGTACTACTCAAGGTGTCGGTGCTATCGAGCTCTGGTAGTACCGCAGTGAACACGTCAGTACTTCCAGAAACCGTTAGTTCCGCAACATATACTCCGGTACTTTCAATTTTTCTGACAGAGCATAGTTGGCTTTCAAATTTAATTTGAAGTGCATGTATGATCCTAAATTGATCTAAATGAAACAAGAACATACTATGAAGTTACTTTCTATGATCCCTCTTAATAGTACGATGATTTAACCTATAATCCGGTCTCCAACCTTTCCCCCAAGACTGGCAAAATAAAAAGGATTCCTATACTACTAGTACCTTTGTTTTGAACCATCTTGATCTTCATTTTGACTTTTAGCATACTCTTTGACATACCCGATTAGGGACTTAACCTATGTAATATTCAACAAATATATTAGTCCTATATTCATATATTGTCATTAATTACCAAAACTATTTTTAGAGACCTAGATGCTTTTAGCAATATAAAGGACAAGTCTTGAAAGATGGAGGAGAACGGAGAAGAAGAGATCAGATCACAGGAGATCAACCAGAGCGTAGGCAGTAGTGATTCCTTGTACTATCCACGCTTGTAAGCTTTCGCTCAGTAACAATAGCACAGGATGTTGGGTTATTATTTTCTCAGGAGAAGGCCTAAACCTAGATAAAATCCTTATATCTTTGTTCTGCATGTCCATACAGTCTCTAGTAAATGCATCAGTCAAATCTCGTGCTTTTGTGAATAAGAAATATCACCAAATGAAAAGTCTTTGTAATTTGAAACAGGATCACGATTGTATGAAAGGTCTTTGTTATTTAAAACAGGATAACCACTTACATGAAAAAGTCCAAGAAGTTCCCTCGCATCGAGGAAGAGAAAGAAGAGTCCACATAATTGAAAACAACATCACGAGCATTTGTTAGGAGGATGGAGGAGAAGAGATCAGATCACAGGAGATCAGTCAGGGCATAGGCAATAGTGATTTCTTGCACTATTTATGTTTATAAGTTTTTTCTTAGTAACAATAGCACAGAATGTTGGATTATTATTCTCTCGATGGAAGACCTAAATCTAGATAAAATCCTTATACCTTTGTTCTGCATGTCCATACAGTCGCTAGTAAACGCTTCAGTCAAATCTCGTGCTCTGTGAATAAGAAATATCACCAAATAAAAAGTCTTTGTAATTTAAAACAGGATCACGACCGCATGAAAAGGCTTTGTTATTTAATACAAGATAACCATTTACATTGAAAAGTCTAAGAAGTTTCCTCGCAACAAGGAGGAGAAAGAAGAGTCCACATAATTGAAAACAACATCACGATCGTTTGTTAGGAGAAAGAAATTAATACTTGATTGACCCTTTACACGCCACTGACGCCAGTTCTCAGTCTTGTGCCAATCAAACGTACAAGCCGGTAATGCTTGTGATGCATGTGGCCAGCTCTGTCTTGTCCCTGACATGATATTTATCTTCAGGTCTCTACCTGTAATGTTTGTGGCCAGGACAAAACCATTGATGCTACGAGAAGATATTTATTATTCTTAGTAACACAATTCTACACCTGAAAATACTTTGAGTACAACAACTTTAGGATTATCAATAACAATTAAAGAGATAAATAATTATACCGTCTAGCGGAAGTCTTTCTCACAACTACAGAAGAACATAAAAAATACAGCAAGAAAAGAAAAAAATATGTTTTCTAGTACTGTAGCAATAATGTTTTGGGATAACGCAGCTACTGTTTATATACTGTAGCAACCGATTGAAAGTAGACTGTCTCTCCCCTGCATGAAGCCTTCCTTTGCTCTGCCTTGACGCTGTGATCTGAGAGACAACGCAGCGCTAGTCAATGAAGATTTGGCACCGTTCAATGTAGCTTTTGATTTTTGATTTTTGCTTTTTTTACTATTCATTAATTTTATCTTTTTCTATTTTATTTTTTGGGCTTTTTTGTTTTTTATTTTTTGCCGTATTATTTTGTATTGTCTGTGATAAGCTAACATGTTTTTTCTATTTTTAATTGTAAAAAATAAGTCATTATGTTATAGTAAAAATAAGTCATTTTGTATTATCCGTGATAAGCTAAAATAAGTCAGTTATAGTAAAAATCCATAAACCAACGCCATTCTGAACACCCCCAAAGGTGCACGTGGACCAAGGCATTATGTTATGCTGATGTGATGACCGAACGAGGCATGTGCTGAAATATTGCAGCTCTCAGACTCTAACATATAAATTGCATCTCTAAAGCCTCACCTTTGACTAAAGTCTTACCCCTATTTATATATTAGGGTCTAAACCATGATCTTATTTCCAAGACTACGAGTTCTTATCAAATTCCAATAGCAAATGGACCCGAAACCTTTTCTAACAAGGTTTTTCAAAATTCTAACTTTTCTAACTCATTACGTATCGAAACCTCTAAGACCGCACCTCCTGTAGCTTCTTTACGCATCATCCACCTTTGATCTCCACGTGTCTGGCATGAGCCCAGCCATCTCGTCACATTCTCGACCATCTAAACCTCGGATCTCTCCATCCTAGTCCCAGTCTACCTCGTCATCGATCACAATTACCTTCATACTCAACTTGCACATGCGAAGACTAAAAAATATTTTTCTGGCACAAGTTTATCCTAACTTGACCAACATCAGTCCGCACACACACCACGCCTCAAATAACAGTAAGCAACGATATTAATTATTCATCACAAATTAACCATTGTCAGTTATTCATCACTAAAATATTCTAAACCTAACCACATGGTCTAACACTTTCGCATTAGGAGATACCTTGGGGTCATTTGTTTGCTATGGTTTATGCTATGTCTTAATTTTTTGAATTTTAGTTGTTCTCTAGAGTAAAGTATAGAGAAACACTCACGTATGATTTTAACCGATATAGCTTAAATCGATACAATGTGTACCACAATCGACTTGTAAATCCCACATTAAAAAGATATTTTATTTGAAAGCTAGTTACTATAGCATAAACTATAAATTAGAAGCCGAAAAGAATGGCCCCGACTTAGCATGTGCCTTCCGATTTCACATGAGAAAAGAAAAGTATTACTTCTCTATTCTCCTTTTTGCTTTAGCTTGAACACAAACTGTAGGATGATGATGATAATTAGAGGGGGTGAATGATTTTAACCTATAATGGAAACTTTTTTTCTCAAATCTACTGATTTCAGATTGTCTAACAAGCCAACACATCAAGAACACAATAGTGAGCGAATACTGTAGCAGTTACTATAGCAATAGTGGATAGGCATTGCTATCAGAGATTAACAATGTGTGTATCATGATTCTCTCTCTCCCGGTTAGCAATAAAAAAATATAGAGACATCACTTTCGATATTTTTTTCCTGTCGCCGCCGCCTCCTAATCATGGCAAGCCAAAAAGTTTAAGGTTTCGATCATGGCAAGCCAAAAAGTTTAAGCCAAAACTCCCTCAAAGTTCATGTCTTATGCAATAACAAGTCATTTCATGAAAAAGAATTGTTAAGATGCATATATAATTAACAATTTTACCATAATTTGCCACATGTATTTATATAAAAGCTAAAAGTGATTCAAAAAAGAACTAGAATGGTTCAAATTAGACTTGACATAAAATCAGGATTTAACTAGGTATTTAAACATGACACATCTAAAGATGTAATCACTCTAATTAAAACTTAGCCAGAGAATTTAGCATTGCCCTGTTGCTTGTTTAAGTTGGCAAAATTTAATAAATAGCTAATTATAGTATTGTTAAGTTACATATGCAAAATCATGATAATGAAAGCTCAAAATACACATCATGACTTGTTTCATGATTACTGACTTAAATAATAATTCAAGTTTTAATTATATCTCAATCCAACATATGAAGCAGATTTAAAATCATCATAAAAGTTTCCTAAAAACATAATTTTCGCATTAGTTTTAAGAACAAAAGATGTTGCACGTTTTTGTCTTAAGTATTCAATCTTTTCTTCTTCTCTTTCTTAGGACGTCTAAAGCAAAATTTATGTAAGTGCACATCTCTTTTATAGTAGGTGAAACGAAATTTAATATAACTAGAATTCTTTTGAGATGATGAGATATCACGTACAGTTTATTCAATACACTTTGCATAAAACCTGCAGATTTAAACAAAAATTTATAAGGCTCATTTTTTGTTTCAATTAGCCCACTTCCAATGACCTTAACAATCTTAGATAGATTATTATTAGCATACTTAGTAGCATTAAACCCTAAAACATTATTTTTAACACTTGTTTTTGACTTATCTAAAATCATATTTAGATTTTTCTTACCGAAAGAAAATCTTTCTAAAATGTCCTAAAGGTACTCATTTTCTTTAGCTAAAGTGGGACATGTTATGCATTTAACAGGCTCATTCACAAAATTCTTAAGAAGCACTAGATTAAGTCAATCTTTCTTTTTCAATAAAATTATTAAGTTATCTTATCAATTCTTCTAATTTTGTGTTAAGTTTAGGACATTTAGTGTAAGAAAGTGTCTTATGAAATAGCATTTGTTGAATTAATGTTTGAGATAAATTAAGTATAGTTTCTAGCAATTCACAATTAGAGCAAGTTTTAGATTGAGCATTTGAAATACTTGACTTTAAACGTGTAGGAGAACTAGACTTGAGCTTTTCAATTTTATTAATGGTACGTTTTAATTTTTCATCACAAGAATCACATACCAATCTTAAGTCATCAAGTTTAATAGTTAGATCAATAAGTTGAACTAAATTTGTTGTATAAATTATTCTAACAGTTTCCAACTTATAATGTAAAACCTGACATGACTCACAAGATTTATCATCAGAAATAGAAACTCTAAATCTATTAATTTCAGAATTTAAGCTCTCAAGTATAATATCATGATTTTTAAGTTTCTTTTTATACTTTTTGAGCTGCTCTATCAATCTAAGCACAACATGAGATAAATCTGTATAAGAAAATTTTACCTCATCAAGATCACTATCAAGATCATCATTGTTGAGTACCTCACTATTTGTCATCAAACACACCTCTATGAAGTCCACTTTCTTTGTTTTCTTATCATTGCCCTTATCATCGTTTCCAAAATCATCATCACTCAAATCAATCTTATTAAGTACTAAAAGTATGTTGTTAATTGTCTTGGTCACCCTGTTAGAGAAAAGTACAAGCTATTTTTCTGGAATCTCGTCTAATTGTTCATCTAAAATAGAACATAGTGTAGATAAGAAAATAATAGAGGAACTAGAAGAATAATTAGTTTAGTTAGTCATTGAACCAAAGAATTTGACTTGTTTATCCTAACTAAAATATTAATCTCATGTGTTTTTATTTTAGAATAAACATAATTTAAAATGAGTGTTTCCATGTTAACAAAATGATTAATAGTAGTAACTAACATATTCCAAACATACATATTCAAAAGATTTAAGATTTGACAAGTATTGTCAGAATTAGAATATATGACATCAGTAGATTGCAAATCACTAATAACTTTGTTGAAGCGATCAAAAAGTGCATCTACCGATTCTTCAGGTTTCATCTCAAATTTAGAATACAACTTTTTAAATTGGTTCTGACAAACACTTTTAACACACTTAGAACCTTCAAGATAATTAGTTAGAGTAGTTAAAATTTATTAGCAGATTTAATATGAGTAATTCTGATAAATATGTTTCTACTTAGAGCTTACAACAAAATATTTTTAGTCTTAACATTAGTTTCAACATCAACAATATTTCTAGTGGTAACAAAATGAGGCACTTTATATGGATTTTTGTTTTGCCAAATAGCATCACCTTGTGCTTGTAGGAAAAGCTGCATGCGTGTTTTTCAATAGATATAATTGATCCATCGCAAAACAGTGATTTACCTGAAAAATGATCTCAATCTGATACCATTGCAACATGATCTGATACCACTTTTAGCATCATTGATGGTAATCAGAGAGAGGTAAATGATTTTAAAAGGCAGCATAAAGTTTTTCTCAAATCTACTGTTTTCTGATTGTCCTATGTGACAACACAGCAAGAACATAAAAACAAAGGACAGCAAAATGGGGGAAAATTTTTTGGTACTGTAGTAAATCACTGTAGCAAATAATGCAGCTACTGTAGCAATAGCGCATGAATACTGTAGCAGCTATTGTATCAATAGTGTGTAGGCGTTGCCATCAAAGGTTAATAATGTGTGAATCACTGTAACATCCCAAATTTACGGGACTAGTGTATTTGCAAAATTAATAAAAATCTATGCGATTTTCTGGGTATTTCAAAATTTCGTCTATTTAAGTTCTTGATTTGGAATTTTGGCGGCAAAAATTTACTTAAGAAAATCAAAAACTTCAAAAGTGAGAGTGTAGATTTCAAAAATCAAAGTTCTCATTCTCAAAAACTCTTGGCAAATCCTAAATCCAAATTTCAGAGTACTAAGCTTTTAAAGCTCCAGGATTTAAATTTACATTTAATCTTAATATCCAAATTTCTCAACGCTTAATTATCTTAATCAAGGAGTTAAGTGGTAAAAATTTCGAAAATCTTCAAGAATCAGAAAATCCTTTTCGGCCCATCTGGCCCATTCGACCGATCCCCTTGCCCCACTGCCCTTCTCCTCATTTCTCCTGCCCCTTCCTCCTCTTCTCCGAAACACCGCCGCCAGGCTCCTCCCTCTCCTCTCCTCTATCTCTGCCCCCTTCCTCAGCTCACTCAAGCGCTCGAGCCTCGGCTCCAGCCCAGCAGGCCCTTCCCTCTCGCCTCCAGTTCAGCCCGGCTCCAGCCCGCCCCTCTCCTCCCCTCTTGCCTCTAGGCCGACCGGGTCCTCCGCCCCTCCTCCCTAGCGTGAGCCCTCGCGCTCGAGCGCGGCACGCCACCGCTCCACGCCCCCAGCTCAAGCGCCTCGCATCGCGCCCTGGTTTCGCGATGCCCCTGGTTTACCGTCGCATTCATGCCGCCTGCGCCTCACCCGGTTTCTTTACTCCCCGTCGCTTCACCAAGCTAGTTCTGCCGGCCTTGCCTGCACTCACCGTTCGGCGTTACTCCTCACTGAGCAAGTCTTCAAAGCGCCCTTGGCCTACCACCATCCCTCACCGGCCTACGCCCGTGCCTTCAATGCCCAGCGGCCAACCACTTCTCCTGTGTGTAAGTAGCCGTGAGCTCACCCCCTCACCCCAGTGCCTCCCCCTTCTTCTGCATACTCCTTCTCGGTAGCACCAGCCACCACTCCGTTCCAGCTACTCCGGCGAAGCCGCGACAAGTCACTCGTGTCCCGTTGCGCCCCTGGGTGCCCCCGGCATCCCCCCAAGAGCAATCATAGTTCGGCTGGCAAGATTCGCCGCTGTGGCCATTTTCCTCTGGCCTAGTCGACGACACTTCCGCCGCGGCCAACTCCCCCACAACCGATTCCCCCTTCGATTCCTTGTCAAGGGAGCAGCTCCACGTCATCCCAAAGCTATCTCCACCGCCAATTGAGTTCCTCGGTGGCCTCAGCCCGCCACCCACGGAGGCCTCTCAGTGCTGCCCGTGGCCGCCAACACCCGCCCGCCTCCGTGACCTTCTGGCCAAGCCGCCGCCGTAGGTGAGCTCCCTACAGTCTTCTCTTACTAATGCCCACGCTAATTCCTCTTCCTCCTCTTTGGACGCCGCCACCCAGGTCCTCCTTGCCCTGGCCGCCTCAGGCCACTTCGCATCCTGCTCCGCAGGAAGACCTCATCGCCACACTGTGCTTCCCCGAATCACCCGGACTCCGATTGTCGCCTCTTCGGCCGTTCCCCATCACCAGCGCCGACAGCACCGCCTAGAGGCATGCCGCGCCCCTCCCTGCCTTCTTCGGCCGAGCCCCCTCTCCTCCCAGAAGTCCCTGCCTTGCCCTCTTGCTTTGAATGACAGTTGGGCCCCACCAGGTAGAATCTTCAATAGGTGATTGGTATTGATAGCATGCACTTATTTGCCAAAATATGAAGATTGAATCTACAAGTTATGCTATGATGTAATTGGATCAAGCTTGGTGCATAGATTCTTCTGAAATGAGAATGAGATGTTGAAATCAACTAGTTATGCTTATGCCAACCAATTGCAAATTCCTCTTTGTGCAAAGATATCAAAGATAGGATTCTGGACCTAGCATTCTTAATGAAAACCTAAATTGTTTATAAACAATAATAAGATCCAGTATTACCATGCTCTGTAACTTGCTCACTAATCTTGGTATTTTAGCTAAATAATGCCTGATGCAATTGTTTTACATCTTATATTTAATTCAAAATTCAGATTTGCCAAAGTCCCCAATAATCTATATACAATCTACCAAATTAAAAATATTTATGCAAATCAATTAGAAATTTGAAAAGATTCATTAAACTCCTATGACAAGAATTCCATATGGCAATGTTTAGTCTAATCTTGCTAAATTTTGATAATTAAATTTTAGTAAACAATAAGATTTAAGATAATGCCACCTAACATCAAAACCTACCAGTAATCGGATTAACTACACCATGTCTTTCTCCTGGTATCCATAATCCATTAATACAAGGCAAGGTTTCTAATTTAAGCTATCTTTTGGACACATAAATATCAATAGCCTTCTTCAATAAAATCAAAAAGACTCTTGCATATAACCATTTAAAATGATCCTATAGTCTAAAGTCCAGAGCTTGTGTAAAATAATAACTATTGAGCAATTACGATCTTATTTAAGAAATCTTGCTAAAACACAGTTTTGCATCCAAAATAATCTAATTGCTTTTCCAGCAATTAGAATAATTAATATTGTGCAACTTTACCTTATTAAATCATGTTTCTAGCAAATCATCACCATCAACCCTCTTTAATAAGTTGTAGAGTATTAACTTGCTGCTAACCAAAATTTGATAAAATACTCCACTTCATTCTGTATCTAAAACCTTAAAATGCATGAATCAAGTATCTACCAAATCACCCCAGGCAGTCTTCCATAGATGCATAATTCCTACCTGGCTCTTGGAACTTCCTTGATAAATAAATAATATTACGAAAGAAGTCTTAAAGAAAAATATCAAGTCCTTTATCTTGAACCCTGCAGAAGAATCCTGCGGGTAATCCTTTGTTCAACTCCTTCCTATCAGATGAATCCATTCCAATCATTCTCTCAATTCATAAGCAATGTTAATAAAACTCAATTAAATTAAACTAAGCTTTTACCGCTGTTTGGATTTATTTGGTTTTCCCTTTGTTGCCATGTAATTAGAAGCTGCAGTCTAAAGACAACAAGACCAAGCGAATTCGGGCTACAGTGAAGATTCAACATTTATTGCGACTGACTGGTTAAGCAAGCTTTGTTTTAAATCAAGGCTGCGGTAAATAATCGAGGCAAGTCATCACTTTAATCATATTGATCCCACATTTTATAAAAGTTATGTTCTTTCAAATTATCAAAATACATACTTACGTTGTTATGCAAATTATATCAAATGTAAGGTAGATATTGCGCTGTTATGCTACCAATATTATTAATATGATATCCTTTACCATTTGATTCAATTAATCCTTTTCGCCCTAGATAATAATGCTATTAACATTAGCTAAGTCATATGTACTGCTAAAAGAGTCCAGAGCTAGGGCATTAAATTGTCCGGCTCATCATTATTCTTCAAACAATCAAATTGATTTTAGGCAGTCATTGGATGTAGGTGACTGATAGTTTTGGTACAAATTATCTTATGCTTCTCAAAACCCTAAAATTTGCTTACCTGTCTGAGCGGATGGTAAGAGTGGTTGGTGGATGTAACATTGGGCTATGGAAGCCGTCTGGACAAATTAAGAACTTAATCCTGTGTTGATCTCTCCATGTATAACAGTACAGACCACAAGCTGGCACAGTGTAGGCATGACTGAATAATTTGTACTCGCCAGTAAATGAATGCATTTTGGGGGAAAGCATGATTTTTCTCGCTAGACGCAAAGTGTTCTGGAGATGGTCATGTCACTGGATAGAGGTGGGCGCAAGAGGGGGTCTAGCTAGCGCCTAAAGGGCCATCCTGTAGACGGAAACCTTAGCGAGTGCATTCTTTTACTAGATACATTGTAAAGGTCATGTGATAATCTGGTTGATCTGCATGTCTAAGGAAACATGCGGAATATAACAATTGGATTATCTCTTGTGGGTAAAGTTGTGTAACTCTGTAGAGTCTAAATAACTATTCGAATAGCCGTGCTTACGGTCAAGAGCGGACATGGGAACTTCCTCGAGTTAGTTCTATTTCAAAACCTTTTTTGGGTGGGATGAAAACTAAGTAGAGAGAGGTACTCTACTTTTTTGAACTTTTCCTGGAGAGATGTACTCTAGCGGTAATTAGGGTGAATGTAGCCCAGTAATCAAAATTAGCATTGGTGGAGGTGACCATGCACTGTAAAAGGTGGATGTAACCTGTGCTACTATTAATATTGCACCCTCTCTTTACAACTGCATTTTGGTGAAAATTGCTAAGTCTCAAGAATTTTACCTATTGTATTGGAACTGCTGCTTTAGCAAATAAAATAACATCGAGCCTCCTTTCACAGCCTTGCATATAATAGTTATTAGTGTTGCATTCTGTGTGGTGGCTTGTTGAGTACAATTTGTACTCACTGTTGCTTATTACCCTCCAGTCAGTCCAGGACAGAAGAAAGCCCTGCAATGCTTTAAAAAGGGTCGACAGAGTTGGTATTCAAGAAGGCCATGGACATAGGTCGCGAAACCCCAGTTGGCTGCCTGTGGGCAAGTCTTGTGGGTTCCACTTGTGTGAAGATTTTCTCACGCATTCTCGCTTTCTCACCTAATCGGCCTATGTAAGTTATTATCAGATTAATTATGCTTTCGCTAATATGTTTTTGATATACTGATGATGTAATCGTGAGCACTGCCACGATCCGCAGAACAAAGGCAGTAAATCACAGAGGAATTCGGATTTCTAAATCCGGTTTTGACAATCACTCTCGAGACATCACTTTCAATATTTTTTTCCTATCGCCGCCTCCTGTTAATCCATCAAACCTCTGTATTCTTCTCTTCAGTCTCTTGGCCGAGTTACATGCTACAGCATCTTTTCTCTATGACATGCTGAGGTGATGCTCCTGGGACCCATAGCCCTCCGACGTGACCTGGCCCTTTCTGGATAAACTGAAAAAAAATCATTTTATTTATTTATTCAAAAAATTATAAACCATAGTTATAAGTTGGAAAGAAAGTTCGTTCCCACCTCAGGGCATTGGAGGTACCGCATCCATGAGGAGCTATCGGAAGCACTTCGGGTTAAGAGTAGGTGTTCACAAATAAAATGAAATAATTCAAAGAAATAAAGTACATGATGAAATGCACCCCTGTAAGGTAGCGTTTAGGGGGCGCTCGTTTTAGCGATGGCTTCTGGCTTTTGGCTGAAATTTCACTGTAGCTGGTTTTTTTTACTGATTTAACTTTTTGGGTATAATTAATTTTAAAAAAAGTAAAAATAGAAAAAAACATGTTAACCCATTAGGGACAATACAAACGAACACGGGAAAAAAGATAATACAAAAAGCCTAAAATATCTAAAACAATTCAGAAAAAGATGAAATACTGAATAGTGAAAAAAATCAAAAGCTAGAAGCTGAAACCGAAAAAAAGCCGAAACAAGCGACGATGACTTATGGCTTTTTACTACAGTTGGCTGATTTTTTTACTATAGTTGAATTGGCTAATTTGATATAATTAAATTTTAAAAATTTAAAAATAAAAAATATATTAACTCGTCATGGACAATACAAAGGAATATGAAAAAAACAAAAAACATAAAAGAAAAAAAATAAAAAAATGAACAGTAAAAAAACACTAGAAGCGAATGCCGAATGCTGGCTTCTCTGTCGCTAAGCGCGGACTAAGATAAATGACAGTAAATGACGGTTTGGCAAGAAAACTAAGAACGAGCCAATCTGACTGAATAATATATTAATAATTGGTTTCATAGAAATAATAATGGAAAATTTAATTACAATTTATTCTACTAACTCTATAGACGGTCTCCCTAATGCTTCCAGTCCTTCACTTGTGGGCTTCGTTGTCCACCGCACAACACATCCACGAAAACCGTTTTAGTATATTAAGGCTATAAACTACTAGCCAGCGCCTTAAGTTTTATGGATTAACCATTATTCTACAGGTAAGATATGCTTCCTGAAGAGGGGGTGGCCCGATCTTCCGATGAGAAGGATAAGTTCGATTTGATATGACGTTGACGAAGAGACTACTTGACCGAGACGACCAAGTCCGTCCTGCAATCGCTACACCACACCCTAGTCACTATCAACCGTGCCAAGAACGCGGTTGACCTAAACACGAGGGTCAATTCCTGTAAGCAATCGAAGAACAAGCAAGAACAAGTGAAAGAGCAATCTTATTGCGAATATGACTGAGAAACACAAAGGGGTTGAGGCCTGCAATCGTAGTTGTTGGTCTAGTCGACACAAGAACACACGATGAAGTTTCACGATGGAAAACTAATCTAAACAAGCCTGAGTTACATGGCCAATGAGCCTTTATTTATAGGGACACGCAGGTCCTTGCATATGGAAAGTTCTCAACACATGGAAAGTATTCAAATCATAGCTGATTCTATCTCTGTTTCCAAAACTGAAGATTGTTTTGTTGATTGCGTCGCGCACAAAAAGAATTTTTGGATGGGGTCAGATCCGTTGGAAAGAGGACGGAATAAGCTTTCCATGCTGTACTCACACATTCCAATTGGACTCTTGATGCGAAATCTATGAGCATTTAAAGTGGGACCTGTCAGGCTGAGTCAACGTCGCCTTGTTTTGGTGATTCCAATGCGCACAGAATGAATTTGGAGGTGGGGCCAAATCCATTGGAAAGTGGACGAGCTCTTCTTTCTTTGCTGTACTTGCACACCTCAAACGGAGTTTTTATGCAAAAGTTATACGCATTTGAAGTCCGACCTATCAAGCTGACTCCGAATTGATCCGGAGGCCGAATTGAATTCTAAAATATGTCTCACTTGAACTCTTGCTTAAATTGATCCAAAAGTAACGTGGTGACATTGAGCAAGAGTTGGGGAAGGTGTTGACTCGGTCTTGATATATTGGTCGGCTTCCCTTTTGGTGGACCCCAACCACGAGCGCATAGCGTTGATGCAATCCTCCTTATACAGCCAGACAAAAATACATTTTCATCTTTAGATAGCATTATATTCTCAATTAAAATAAATTGAAACCGAAGAAACGAATTCACCATTTGTTTATTCTTGGGAGCTTTGGTTGTATGAGTATGTGGCATGGTCACATCATCCTCCCTTCTTGACGTAAAAACCGTCCTCGGTTTTAATAGATGTGTGGTCTCACGTATTGCATGATCTTGATCATAAATCTCTGTACATGACAAAGAACGCAACAAATTCATATTATGTAATATCATAAGTTTTTATCAAACAAAGTAAGCTTTCTTAGAAACGATTGTACTGATTGGTAGTATTATCACTAGATGGCGTATGTTCTTCATCTTGCTCCCATTCTTTAGAAAAGGTTGTATTGGATCGTGACTTGATATTGATGATCTCAATGAGAGGCAAATTCTTTTTCTAGCGCAAATAGGAAATGGTTGTGGTGTATGGAAGCACCTACAACACTCCCTTCTTGAAAGGTTTCAGTAGCTTACAAACAGCAGAGATAAACTAGAAATAATAAGGTTAGTGCCATTAGTTTCTCTACATGATTATGTTCCTCCTCCAAAGTTGAACATTTCAGTTCTGAATTTATCCAAATTCGATGAACTATATAATTTCCTTTTCATCATACTCGCCTATTAAGTAAAATTTATAACTAAATAATGAAAGCTAATTGGGAATCTCAAATAACTTCTTTGTTAGACAACTCAGTTCACAAGGATGATCAATCTCAATATAACCGAAAGTGTGCGAAGAAGAAATCTCATTCAGCTTATCTATAGCATGGATCAATTGCATATTGACAAAATCAAAACCATTTATTTCAGCATATGGATTTAAAATTAAAATAGAAGAATCAAGTTTAACTTCTGGTTGTGGCAAAGATATATGTAAGAAATTAGCACACAACTCATTATCAATACTTAAATCAATGCAGTTGGAATTTTGTACTTGAAACATGTGTATATCAGAATAACTTTTCACAATGTTTTGCTCTAATGTAGCATGAACAGTGGACAAATAGTTGTTCTTGACAGGCATACTCACCATGAGTGATGATAGCACCATTATATTTACCTTTCTGTCTCTCCTCACATGATGTAGGGGCATCCATCATCTCATCTTCCTTCTCAAGTAACGGAGTCGGTAGCTCAAGTAACTCATTCTTCTCTTCCGCATTGTTCTCAACTTGCTGCAAGTTGTTAGTCACAGAAGAAGGCATAAACACATGTTTGCTCTCATGTGTCCTATTATCAAGTATTCTCAATTCTTTCTTAATCTGACTCTCAATCTTACAAGTAAGTATAAACAAATGAGAGAGAATTATATTCTTTGTGAACAAGAATTTTCTGAATTTCCTGATTAAGCCCACTTAAGAATCTATTCTCTGTAGTTTCAGCATGTTCTTCAAAACCACAGCGTAATAAACAAGTTTTCAATTCATGATAGTATTCTCTTACAGTTCTACTACCTTGTCTTAAATGTTGCAATCTAGCTAGCAAATAATCGGCATGATTTTTAGGAACAAATTCATCTCTCAAAAGTTTCTTCAATGCATTCCAAGTTTGGGGTACTCTACCATGTTTACCAAGATACTTCCACCAAATTATTGCATTATCACTGAAAACACTAGTGACAGCTCTAATCTTTTACCTATCCGACCAATTATAATATTCAAATTCTTTGTCTAATACTATCTCCCAATCAATATAGACATCAGGATCAAATTTACCAGTAAAGAATGGAAAAGCATACTTGACTTTAGTTAATGCATCATCATCATCATTTGGAGATGAACGGTTCAGAGGAAATAGCGCACATCGAGTAGCTGGGGATGAACGTTTATCAAGGTTCTCAACTCTGTTGTTGATGGCGGTGAGGGTCTTATTAAGCCGATCCAACACGTTGTTGGTCTCACGAAAATTCATACTATGTGATCTTGAACCTGTCATGGTTAGTAGAAAAACAAGGAAATATACGAGAATTATGTAAGTCCCTATAAACTACTAGGAAGTGGAGCTTGACAAGTCACACATCTCTCAAACTTTTACCAAGCTCTTACAAATTCTTACCAAAGCAAACAGGTGGTGCAACCGGTGGCTGGTTCGTGATAGTCTTGACTTGAGTGATGAGTATAGCGATTACCGGTACGTCAAGGCCTGTAACGGTTAGTAGTAGGTGTAGCTTGGAAGGCTCTAGATATGTAGCAATGGAGAACAATCGGTTAATTTCGGAAATTGCATGCAATTGAATTATAGTTCGTATATAGCACTTAGCCTTATGTTGCTGATCAAAGAAGGATAGATGAAGGCTAAAACAAGTGGATATCAAAATATAGGAGTGGTATAAACACAAGATAATTCAATTGACTCCAATTGGAAGTGGAAAGCACAAGTATTGACTCAAAATATTAGAATGTCAGATTTCTGTCCACTGGACCAGTTGTCGGTATTTTAGCCGTAACTTTTTCTCAGTTGCCTCTTTTTTGATGATTCTTTTTTTCCTGGTTTACTGACGACGTTTTCTACAACTTTTCTTTTGGGGCCAACTTCTGAAAACCGACAGACAAATTCGCACAAAAATCACAAGTGCAAACTGTTTCAGATTCGAAACAGAAATTTGGGTCAACTTTCACCGCATGTATCTTTTACTTGCAGTATTGGAATGAAGCGAACTTTTGCAAGAAGATGGATAATGAAGTTAGGAGTCTAATGGAAGTGGTCTCACTCAAAAAGGATCAATGAATCAAAAGTTATGCTATTTTTGGTGGCGGTTGCACAAGAGGAAGTCTTCTGGCCGAAAATCGAAAATAGAGTTTGATGTGTTCTTGATGGTGTTGGACGTGGGGATTTTTGTTTTTGGTGTTTTATGGGACCAAGAATATGATCAGAAACAAGACAAAGCTAAAACGGACACAAATTCAATTTAGCAAACCGAAACTAACAAATTGAAAGGCAAAACGGGGTTTGGACAGCGGAAATAACTCTTTTTGTAGGGCAATTTTCTGGTTATAGGTATGAAAAACAAATCTAAATGGATAATCTCACCAGGCAAACTATGCTCTGATACCAACTGATGAGGGGGTGGTCCGATCTTCCGATGAGAAGGATAATTTCGATTTGATATGACGTTGACGAAGAGACTACTTGACCGAGACGACCAAGTTCGTCCTGCAATCGCTACACCACACCCTAGTCGCTATCAACCGTGCCAAGAACGCGGTTGACCTGAACACGAGGTTCAATTCCTGCAAGCAATCGAAGAACAAGCAAGAACAAGTGAAAGAGCAATCTTATTGCGAATATGACTGAGAAACACAAAGGGGTTGAGGCCTGCAATCGCAGTTGTTGGTCTAGTCGACAAAAGAACACACGACGAAGTTTCACGGTGGAAAACTAATCTAAACAAGCCTGAGTTACATGGCCAAATGAGCCTCTATTTATAGGAACACGCAGGTCCTTGCATATGGAAAGTTCTCAACACATGGAAAGTATTCAAATCATAGCTGATTCTATCTCTGTTTCCAAAACCGAAGATTGTTTTGTTGATTGCGTCGCGCACAAAAGGAATTTTTGGATGGGGTTAGATCCGTTGGAAAGAGGACGGAATAAGCTTTCCATGCTGTACTCACACATTCCAATTGGACTCTTGATGCGAAATCTATGAGCATTTAAAATGGGACCTGTCAGGCTGAGTCAACGTCGCCTTGTTTTGGTGATTCCAATGCGCACAGAATGAATTTGGAGGTGGGGCCAAATCCATTGGAAAGTGGACGAGCTCTTCTTTCTTTGCTATACTTGCACACCTCAAACGGAGTTTTTATGCAAAAGTTATACGCATTTGAAGTCCGACCTATCAAGCTGACTCCGAATTGATCCGGAGGCCAAATTGAATTCTAAAATATGTCCCACTTGAACTCTTGCTTAAATTGATCCAAAAGTAACGTGGTGACCTTGAGCAAGAGTTGGGGAAGGTGTTGACTTGGTCTTGATATATTGGTCGGCTTCCCTTTTGGTGGACCCCAACCATGAGCGCATAGCGTTGATGCAATCCTCCTTATATAGCCAGACAAAAATACATTTTGATCTTTAGATAACATCATATTCTCAATTAAAATAAATTGAAATCGAAGAAACGAATTCACCATTTGTTTATTTTTGGGAGCTTTGGTTGTATGAGTATGTGGCATGGTCACATCACTTCCCCCTTGATACCTCATAGACACACAGTGGCGAAGCTAGGATGAAAATGTAGGGTGGGCTCAAAACCTCAAAGGACTAAGGTAGATTGACACAAACATAATATTTTACTCTTGTGCAATTCAAATTTATATATAAATAGAAGAGAAACAAAATAAAAAAAGAGAAATACAACGAAAGTATCTCAGTGAAGGAAAAGTGCATCCTCAATCCTCACTACCTAGCAATAAAGGCTCACTACCTCGTTGGCGCTCTGCCGGCCGCCTCCACTCCATTGTCGGTAAGTCTAGGAGAGGATCAATTTATTTGCAGTATCACAAATAGAGAACAAGATTACTCAAAGTGCACATATCAAATACTAAAAGTACATCCTCATATCTAAACTCAGCCCTTAGGCATGCTTTGTTTGATAGCTAATAGAAAGAAAATAGGCTTGTGAACAGTCTATTAAATCGTGAAGGAAAGGGGAAAAATTAAGGATTCATTCAAACAACATGGTTTAAGATATTGGTTTAGGGAGAAAAGGAATCGAGAGGACTACCTCATATCATCTCGATTTGACGGTGTATGAGGAAGGAGCTATGATGCCAGGGAAATATAGAGCCACTGAGTAGGGGATGGCCATGGTCTCTAGTGCTTGCTCGGCCGCCTCCACTACTCGTCTGCTCCTTGCCTCCGCACTTCCGCAACCAGCCGTCTCCACTGCTCCTCGCCTTTGCAACTGGCCGGCAGCCTCCGAGCTTTCCCCCCTCCACTCCTCTGTAGCTCGGCTAGCTCTCGGCTGCTCCACCTGGCTTCACACCTCCCCAGCTTGGCTATCCCTGCTCCTTGCTAGCTCGTAGCCATACTTCCCTAGCCAGTTTGCCTCATCTGCTCCCTGGGCGGCCAGATTTGCTGGTGCGTGCTCTCTCGACTCTCAAGTCTCCGGTCTCGCACATATCCGGAATGGGTGTATACCTTTGTGTGGTGAACGAAATTTCTGATGGTAGTTGGGCAACCCATCTTGGGGGATTGGGGGTGGGCTGGAGAGTGGGTTAAAGCCTGATGAAGCCCATCCGGTGGCTCCGCCCCAGCAGACACACACCCCTATAGGTTGCCAGTTCATTCATACCGCAAGGCGCTATCTAGGTTGGTTTTTTTATAGTTTATGATTTAAATTTTAAAATTTTAATTATTTATAAGAGACAGTATGTAGAGAAAAATAGTCATATATAATTTTAACCGACACAGCCGAACTATATTTTTTACTATAATCTTTCTGTTAACTCTGTTTTTTTAAATATAATATTTAAAAACTAATTACTATAGATAGTATAAATATAAACCAACTTAAAGTCCAACCGAACCGAGCATAGTCCATGTGAGGTCTAAATTCTATAAATGAATAGGACGCCTCCAAGAACTAATTGACATAAGTAACACCAAGATAAAAATGGTAAAAAGTAATGCCACCGACCCAATTATGAGCAAGTTATGAGCCTCCGTTTGACTGTACGAGCTGTGGTGCAGGAGGGCCGTACCATACTGCATGTCGGCCAAATCTCGGTTTGCATTACTGAGTGGTTGTTGTCTTTCAGAAGCCATAACATTCTCCTGGCGAGTTCAATTTGAACAAATGAGCGGTTCAGATTGTAGCCCTATACGATCTCTACGAGACCATTTTCATTTGTGTCCATTTGGGTACCCAAAATACGTTCAAGTATCTTGACATAATTTCATTCATCTGGTTTCGCGCAAACTTGAGTCCTTTAGTTAATCATCGTTCTTGGTATATATTCTGCAAAAAAAAAAATAGAAACTAATAAATATGATTTTGAAGGACCATACGAGAAAATATATAATTAATTATTGATAAACAATTGGCACATTTATTGAGTTAGAATTTGATTTTGCAAAAGTTGGCAAAAAAAATTAGTTCTATTAGCGTAGCCGGTCTGACCGGTATGTAGGACCGGTTAAATCGCTGGGCATGTATGGTCTGACCGGCACATGGGGTGTGCTCAGACTAGTGGTTGTAGTGTGACTGGGCTATGGCAGCCAGTTGCTTTTTAGCTAAGCATGTTTCGGAGTTGGGGGTGGCAATTAGACCAGCAGTGGGTTGGCAGTTTGACTGGCCTGATGATGACAGTTTGACCAGTATGGATACTGTGGTCGGACTGCTCCCTTGTTATCGAGAATGTTTTAAGTCAGTTTAGGCCGGTAAGACCGGTTAGTGCTTAACAGTCTGACCAGTGGTAGTCTGATCACCATGGGAACAACAGTCAGATCAGTGGTTGACCCAGAAAACAGTGAGAGGTCATTTGAGTGGTTTGAGTGTGTGCACGACATGGAGCTGATGGATGGTTGTGTTGTGTGGCATGATGCATTGTTTTGACTAATGTGAATCGGGTGCATGTAATTTGTGCTCGAATGGTTGATTGGTCTTTAGATGTGCAAGTGGCTTAGAGAACAATAGTGGTCAATGGTAAGTGACCAGACTAGGTGGGAGAGCTGAGGTCATATAAGTCCAAGTGAGGCTACATGGTTCAAGCAAAAAGTACAAAAAAAAGACAAAGATCGTGAAGAGACGAGTTAATGCATATGATGTGTCAAGTGACTTAGAACTGGTGCAAATAGAGACGATCTGGGAGAAGCTGGATGTATGAAGACTTGACGACTAAGTCATTAGGCGCCACGGCTACGTGTCAAAGCGTACGAGATACTTTGATGTGAAAGTAAAGTCAAAGTTAAGGGAAGGTGTCTATAAGCTTCATCGATAATATTTTGATAGTTTACCAAAATACCAGGTTCAGCCTTTGACAAAATTGCGACGTAGAGAGGCGTAAAGGAGAAGGAGTTTAGGTCAAGATGAGTCGGACTAGCTAAGTGGATCAATCGCTAATGGTTTAACGGGTTGAGTTTTGTAAACTTTTTGAGAAGCATGTGTGAGTGTGTAAAACCCTTGTTAGTAGGGTTTACGAGTTTTCTTCATTTCTTAGCAGGTTGAGATCCACTAAGTGGTGCTGGTTATATGAGGGAGGAGAGAAGAGAGCTAGGGTTGATGTGGTGAGAGAGACATTGATAGATTATCTGGTGAGAGAGACATTGATAGATTATCTAAGTCTTTAGTAGTTTATCCTCTCCTTCCTTGTATGAGAAATCTTGTATGTTAAGGGTGGTGCTTTGGGAACACCTGTTAACCATCCATGTACTCGTGAATCACCTACTCTATTGGTAATATGATGGAAGCAGCCGGGCCCGACGCCGAAGGGGAATGAGATGTTGGCACTCCCGCATGATTTGGGGCAGTGCGCAAGGTCAGAGGCGGAGGGAGGCGCCCCTGATGCCCACGGCGTGGTGGTGGCCGCGGGTAGGCACATCAACATGAACCTCATGATGGTTAGGACAATAGCTGCACCCATCTGAGAGTTTCCTACGCTATGGAGATGCTTGTGTAGTTGTGTTTGTCGAAGTTATGTTGGTCTCCTACCCAAGACGAATTCCGGCAGCTGAAGGTGGTAGCGATTGATTATCTAGGATTTGTACGTTCTTAGTGGGAACTTGTAGGCTTCATGGTGGGCAATAATTTCTTCTTTTTCATATCGTTCGCTGTCGTTCTTCTGTTCTTTCGTTTTAACTGGCTGGTCAGCTCTAGCTACTTGGGAGTTTGTACGTAACCTTTTCTTCTCTCTCACTCGGTACAAATAATAGGTACTTACGCGTATTCTCGAAAAAACTTTCTGGTCGTAATAGAAGGCAGCCCTCTTGCCCAATTTCAAAAAATAAAATACCAGGAAAATATTGTGAGGTGGAATAATGGGAGAGTTGTTGGTGCCAGGAATTCGCATATCGAATGTTTCAAGAGTGCCCCGCTAGATGTATGGTTACGGTTGAAAGCACGAATAGGCGTGATGTACCCAGCAAAATTAAAATTTAAGAATATTAATCTTGAGATATAAGTGCCGATATATTTCTAGCCTCTGCACGTCTGCTTCAACTAGTGCTTTATAAAATTAACCATCATTGTTTGCGGATTCACAGGCATCACCTGTGACTGGCGATGGCTGCACATTGTCGATCGGCCTCAGCCTCGCCAACATGAACATCTTCGGCTCAATCTCCCCAGCCGTTGGCATCCTCTCGCGGCTCCGTAGCCTTCATCATCTGCCTTGGTCGCAAAACCGCATCCAAAACCACATCAGGGTTATTTAGATGGTTTTGCGTAGTTCATAGGATTGCTTGGATGGTTTCATTTTTCATAGGGTAGATTGGAGGCAGGGAAAACATTTTCGGTTTAGAAAAAAATTTGGACCACTCTGAGAAATCCAAAATTCAGAAATTTCAAAAATTTCAGGTATTTTTCAGAGAATTTTAGTCAAAATATTCAAACATACCATTTGAATTCAAGAAAAATTCATGAAATACGTACCGTTTCGGTCCGAACTGGCTGATACTGCCTCCCCCTCCTGCAGCCGGCGCCGCCGTCTCCTCCTATAACCGGCATAGCCTCCCCTCCCGGTGCCTGCTGCTTGCACCGCCTCCCCCTCCTGCTACTGGCACTACTCGTGTCGCGTCCCCCTCCAGCCACCGGCTCCGCCCGTAGGCCGTAGCTGCCCGTCGCCCACACCACCTCCCCCTCCCACCACTAGTGCCACCCGTACCAGCCCGCCGCTCGCACTACCCGTATCACCTTCCGCCTGCGCTCTCCCCCTCCCGCTACTAGCACTGCCCGCACTGCCTCCCCCTCCCGAGAGCTAGGCACGAGAACGGCATCCGGCGCAAAATCCACGAAGCCTTTTGACTCCTGTACTTCAGTTGGTTGCATGGGCCGCCCGAGAAAAGCAAACTTGGGCCAAAAATTTTGGGTGAATTTGGCCTTTCTCGGCCCACCCGGAGAAAACCGAATTCGACGAAAATCGTGAAATTTCGATCAAAATTTGAATCCTTGATTAGACGCACCCGATATTTCAAGAGGTAATTTTGACTTATTACTTTAATGAATACCACATCTTTGGACTGGCAAATTATGAATTATCCCTTTATGTTTCACTTGATGGGAATATGTTGTGCTTAATTTCCTGATACTTGTGCAGAGGCTGGAAAAAGGTCAATTCCATGCTAGCTATCTTAAACCAACCAACCCCTGGGATCTGGCCCTCTTCTTGAGATTTTTCTGTATCCAAAGTGGCTAGTCTATCTTTTCTACCTCACTCCAATTCCAGCTGCATTTTTTGTGAGAAGCCTTTTATTTTCTTCGCAAACTTCTGTTAAACATGTTGATTGCTAAGAACAAAATTTCTTTCACTTTGATCATTTCAGGGGCTGCTTTGATTGGTGCTGATTTATGAAGGTCAAGAAGGTGTGAAGCATAACTCAAATTTAAAATTTTTATCTGTAAGTGAATGTTCTCATGCTACTCTATTGCTTATGATCACTGTCTGAGAGTTTTCATAGTGATGGTTCAGCAGATGTATTTGAGCTTATGCTACAGGTTTATAATTGGTCATGCTTAACTATTTTGCATTGTAGAGGCTTTATGGACAATTTGGAATGGAAGTACCTACAGAGGTTCTTGATTTTGAAGCCTAGAAGTGCAAACCAGTGGGCAATCCAATGAGAAATACTTCCATGTGAATGTAGGTGCAGAAAAGAATTCTTGTGTCTTGATGTGAGTTTTGTTCATTATGAGATGTGTTCGAATGTTAGGTTCATGCTATAAGTTTACTCGTTGGTTTTGTGGTGATATGTGTCATGTCTAAATGTCCTCGGAAGTAGTTGTTTTGCTGGGCAAGCTTTGGACTTGTCCCTTTATATATTTTTTCTGAACATCTGCTGATAATCCATTCTCTGTTTCGTTTTTATAAAATGGTTCACTTGGAGAATATGTGTTTTTATGGGCAAGCAGATAAACATTGATGAAGACAGATTTGAAAAGTCAAGTTGCTATGTAGTCCCAAAAGTACGCTTGTTCGTAAGGTAAAGTGGGACAATAGTGGCTGCTGCCTATGCAGGTTTAAAACCTTGCCCAGCGCTTTTGTTTAATGCGATCGTAACGTGAGGGCTAATGGGCTTAGCCCTGACAAGTGGACCAACCACCAACATACATTCCAGATATCCAGAAAGATTTTATCCTAATATTTGGTCCCGAATCCGTATCCATCAAATATCATGCTCTGAATCCAAATTTGTATCTGGGATAAACTATTTGGATTCGGCTGGATATTAAGCTTGCTTCCCAAATATGATCCTGACTAATTAATTTGGCTCTAGAATAGGCATATGATGTATGACCCATTTTCATCCATTCAAGCACACAATTAATATCTACCTTTCAAGATTTTGTATGCATATCTTTAATTTCCTAAACAATTAATGTCTATCTCTCAAGATTTTGTATGCATATCTCTAATTTCCTAAACAATTAATGTCTGCCTCTCAAGATTTTGTATGCATATCTTTTCCCAAACAATTAATGTCTACCTCTCAAGATTTTAGATTTTGTATGCATATCTTTTCCCAAACAATTCATATCTACCTCTCAAGATTTTGTATGTATATTGTTTCCCAAACAATTAATATCTACTTCTCAAGATTTTGTTTGCATATATTTTCCCAAGTTTCTTCCATAAAAAGGAGTTGCCTAGAGTATTTTTTTGTGCTGGTCATTCTATCGCATTCCAGAATGTTTAGGCTTAGTCTAGTATTATATGCAAAGGCTGGCTAGTCTAAAACTTAGCCCTAGCCCAACCCTTTTGTTTACAAAAAGGAAAAGGACAAAGAGGAGGCTCGAAGTGAAGGGAATTCCAAAGAGGCGGCTAGGCTCCTTCATGCCATTGATTACCTCAGGGTTTGAGGTTTAACTATTGTTGATGATTTTCAATAGAAAAGGGGGGAAGGGAATGGATTGACCCTCAGGGATCAAATTACTCCATAAGACAGGGGAAATAACAGGATTAGAAAAAGCTCGAAGAGGCTTGGATTAGTAAATAAGCACTGCTTGAGTTTAGGTATTTGAAATAGGCCTCCTATGGATAAGAGATATAGGGCTAAAGAGAGAGCCAGAAAAGGCCGTTTGAGTGCATGAAGGCCCCTAGAGGAGTCATTCTGTTAGTTGTATCCAAGTTCGTCAACATTAATTGTTTAGGAAATTAAAGACATTCATACAAAATATTGAAAGGTATATATTAATCGTCAATCTCAGATGTAAGACATGGGCTGGATATGGCCCAGCCCAACCCACCCTATGCCATATAAGAGAGAGAGCCAGGTGGGGGAGGAAGCAAAAGCCGATTTTGCTTCCCTCCCTTGTGTGTGCTCTCTCGGTTGCTGCCGCCCACCCCCGAGCTCACCCAGCTACCTCCTTCTTCCCTCGTGCACACTCCGCCGGCACCGCCACTATGGCCGCACCTCGCTGCCCCTACTGCCGGCGAAGCCCTACACACAACGCGCGTTGTTGTTGCCCGCACGTGTCGCCGTTGCTAGCCACTAGCGTTGCTACCTCTATTGTGCATTGCCGCCCATTCGTCAGTGCATGTCGCTGCGGCCAGCCGCCCTGCTGTCGTGGCTCCTCACGGTTGTCTAGCGCCGCCCCCAGCTCTCATGTGCTGCCGTCGCCAGCATCGCTGCCCCTCGCCTTTCCTTACTGCCATCGGTGCTGCCGCTCCTCCGGCCACGTCCCGTCGTTCTCGTACCCGTCTTCTGCCGCCTGTGCCTTGCCTTCGTCCACCCTGTAGCCGCTCCCCTACTCCGCCCGGCCGCTCGCCGCACTAGGAGGCAAGGGGAGAGCCAAGAGCTAGCTACAAGGGGAGAGGGGCTAGCCAGCCGAGGGGAGGGGAGAGCTGGCAGGAGGAGAGGAAGGGGAAGAAGAAAGAAGAAGAGAAGGAAAAGCCAGCGGTGAGGGAGGAAAAAGGAAGAGAAGAAGAAGAGGAGAGAAAAATAAGAAAAGGAGGGAAGAAAAAGAAAGGGAGCCCGATTCGACGCTTGATTTGTCAAATCCGGTGAAGGAATGACAGATCGTGCCCTGATCCAGTTATCGGGTTAGGGCAACACCTCAAAAACCTTCTCCCTGTTTATTCATCGATTCTCGTATAAGCTTTTATGCCAGTTACTAGAATTAATCTGGGTAGCCATTAGAATATCGCTATTAATATGGATACCTGGACAGTGAAATTGGTGTTGCCACTGTTGATCTGGTTGATCCGTGGTGGGAGAGGGAAAGGGAGGAAGAGAATGAATGGTGAGAGGTGTTGCTACTAGCGAGAACTGCATTGGTAGTAGCATCTGGAAATATCAGTTCATAGTTGGTAAATTGAAAAGTGGTTAAATAGTATAACTAAACTGAAGAGAGAAGGATTAACAAAAAGAAAGAATAGAGGCCTTTCCTTTTCGGCCCAAAAGCGAGCGAAAAGAGATTGATCGTGTAGAATCCGATCCGCGAGTATATCTAACGAAATTGCTAAATTCTCAGATCGGTTAAGCACCGGGACAATGGGAGGTTGCCCGGTGTGTATACTGCGTTATCAATGAATTGAAATGATTAATGTTTTGTTCAGGTGGCGGTTCGAGTTTAGTGTCATCTTTTGCCAAGTTAACAGGTAAGTGTATGATAGAATAGTGAATTGTGGTTAATGTTTACTACTCGTGTTTTCATGCCACGATTTATAATATTTATGAGATGAGATACATGATTATGAGTTAATCATACACTGATGAGTGTGGCTTATGATTAAATGCCAATATTAGAAGCATGTGCATCATGCATTGCACTCATACACAGAGGAACATGGCCTACTTCGGTACGAACTCCACGGGAGTGGAGATTGAAACTCTCGTTGAATGAGACAGGGCAGATGAGTGGTTCATTGACAGGTGGATACTCCGCTATACCAGTATACGCTACAGTTACAGATGTATGCAATACATTGCATGAAAGTGATACAGTTACAGAGATATTGATTTACAGTTTACAGACATATGCTCAGAAGGTACATGTGGGCATTGCATTGCATTGTATTGCACTGCATGAATGAAATAGGAGATAGTGTAAGAGTTACAGAGTTTATGTTACAGTTTTATAGATATGTGGTTTACTGATGGTTACAAGGGCTTTATCTTACAGCTCCTGGATATGGGGGTTTGTTGAATTACTAGGTTATCGCCATTATTCTATTGTATACTTGCTGAGTCTTTGGACTCATCCTTGCTTTACTGTAGTTTTTAGGTGTATGGTGAAGACGACATGCATGGGAGGGAGTAGTACAGGAATATTCCCATATGTAACAGTAATTCACATATCACTTCTATTTGTCGTGATCCAATTTTGATAGCTGCTTTGAGATTTAGCATTAAAATTTATGTCTTGTTGGAAATACTTCGTATAGTGTAGATTATACCTCTCTTTTGATAATTGGTAATTGGGAACTATTGCCTCAACGTTCACTGGCAAGCATGTGCGCTTATCATGTCGTTGAGTCGAACAGACAAATTGATGCTAGATTTTAGCAACAGTAGATGTAAGTGGTACAGTTTTAGTGTCATGGTAGCATTATGGGCTCAGGGATTGGGCCGGGGTGTTACATCAGAGCTTCTCCTCCACTTGATCCGTAGCAGACTAAGAAATTTCATTTCAGCTTGTCTTTTTTTCCTTGCCCCTCGCTCCCCCTTTCTTTAAGTATCTAACCCGGCTTGCATTTTGGGGCAAGTACTACAGTCCATAATCACACAGAACATTTTGGAATGCAATAGAATGACCAAGACAAAAATACTCTAGGCAACTCCTTCATATGGAAGAATCTTGGGAAAAGATATGCATACAAAATCTTGAGAGGTAGATATTAATTGTTTGGGAAAAGATAGGCCTAGAGTATTTTTGTGCTGGTCATTCTATCGCATTCCAAAATGTTTAGGCTTAGTCTAGTATTACATGCAATTGCTATCTGTGTCTTTTTTCTTTCCCATCAAAATAGAGCAAGCCGATTATGTCCTAATCAAGAGGTAAAATCTATTATGCTTATATTATTCAGAATTGCTATACATCACCTGAAAATTTTGATTGGGAAATCAATTAGTTTTTAGCCCACCTAATCTGTTCTGGGAATCATCTGCTGGCAACATCTTTTCCATTGAAGGCGAACTCCCCCTCCCGCTTATCTTTGTGTTCGGTGGTGAAGGTAGTGTGGCGCTGGAGCTAGGGAGGTGTCAAATCAGAGGAAGGCGCGGGGGTGGCGACTAGGATTAGGGTTCAAAAGGGGGTAGGGGAGCAAAATATATACCATAGAAATTTGACCCAATGGCCTAAACTAAACTTTGATTGTTCTTTCAGAAGAAAATCAGCCAAATAACATCTAGATTACCCATACATTATCCTTGTGATTCTCATGTCTTGAAATTTGACTAATTTTTTCTTGAATATTCATAGTATACCCTATAGGCTGAGGGATTGGGTGATGTTAGGCACGAGGTGACTGTACCTTCCGCTCATAAGAAACACTGGAATAGATGGCCGTAGAGGAGCAAGATGACATTTTTTTAGCGTATGTTGGGCCAGATTCTGCGCAAGTTTTTGTTGGGTTGGCCTGCCAACTCATAATACATCCAAATTTAATGAAACTAGGAGAGTTTTTGTTTTGGTTTGGGGATCGGGAGTCGTGGTTTACTCAAATTGTTGTTCACTTGATAGTTGGCTAGGGAACGAATATTAGCTTGCAACAAAGTTGTATGACGTACATCACATTTATTCACTTTTGTTTGCTGTGCATTAATGTGGTCATTCAAGAGAAGAAATTGGGTGCATTAATTATTATTTGGGGGGGGGGGGCTTTGTGTTCGTAGTTTCTTCAATTCTTGTTCTCCTAATGACAAGACGTTTTACAAGTTCTCCCTATCTAAATGTGCATTTCCCTTCTTTCCCTGAAGGAAAATGAGTCACTAGCACGAGATTTTCTACCTGGTCTAGCAAAGCAAGAGCTAATGATGTTGAAGTCAAACGCCAATCAGACAACAGTTACTGGACAAGATTCTAATTCAGATCAGGCAATATATGTGAGTCACATTTATTAATATTCATATAGTCATGTGAATATCAGTTTTTTCTCACATTTATTTACCTGTTATATCTATTGGATCCGCCATCACAAAAATTAAGGTACAATTACCAGGATAGACTACCTTATACCTTGTACTCCCTCTTAGTAGTAGCTTCATAGTTGCCTTGCATAATATATTATAACAATTATAGGCCCTGTTCTTTTACGGTTTTTAAAAGCCGTTTTTGGTTTTTGCTACAGTAACTAATTTTTAAACGAAGTATTTTTTTAAGATGGGGTCTACAGGTTAATTGTAGTACACGTTTAAAAAACTAATATCTGTACCATCAAAAATCGCAAGCGAGTATCTCTCTTTCCGCAATCTCTTTCACAAATAGCCAAAAAGTCATCAGCTGCAGCCAAAAGCCATCAGCCACAGCCAAAAAGAACAGGCCTATAATGGCTTTGCAGTGTTCTATTACTCTATTCTATCATACTCATCAGTGTTATAGCGTTAAAGGTACTCATCAGTTAAGTTTGCCCTGAATATTTTGGAAAGGTGGTCACTGAAAAAGCTTGCGCATCTACCTAAGCCAAGCAAAATTCCTTGGTTTTAGCAGATCCATGTGACTGAATTTTTTTTAACCTATCAATATTTTTTGACAAGAAAATAAGAGCTGCCGTATATTTTGAAATTGTCAGTTTCGTTCTTACACATTTTCACAAATGGTAAATTGTGGACACCTATCGGATCGGAAGTAGCGAAGAGTTGAGAGTACCTAATTCTCCTCGAAAAAAAAACAGAGAGAGGAGAATATACGTAATTCAGTTGAAAGTTGTTTTCGAACTGTAAAAAAATTGACTTTTAAGTATGTTCCGCTTGAATGCTCTATATATTTTTCAGAAACATGAGATTGTGTCATTCGAGGATTCTGATTTTGTTTTCACATTTGTTTTGAAGTGTTGTTATAAGTTCGCTTGACAACTTTCTACAGGTGTCACTGTGCAAGCAAGTTTCGACTAAATTATTTACGTGTCCATGACTAGTCCAACTGGTGGATGTCCGCAAATTAGCATTGCCCCTTTTCACATTTTTGCAGTGTCACGTTGCAAGTTTTGCTCTCTTTTTCCTTAATGTTGTTTGTTTGAGTGATTTCTTTGTGAAGTTTGCCAACCACCGAACTTATACTGGAGGCCCTGATGATAACCTCTGTACTTTTTATGTCGCTTACAATCTGTACTTTTTATTAACTACATGATAACCTCTTTTTGGATCCATAAAACAAATGGTCTGCCAGTATTGTCTTGTAACATTACATATTAGCTATCACTAGCAACCAGTGACCATTCCACTACTATAGAAACACTATTAGTAGACGCAACATCACAGACGGTTTTGTGATATTTGATTATCACAGACGGTTCGTAGTTAAAACTGTCTGTGATATTTAGCTATCACAAACAGTTTTTAAGAAAAATAGTCTGTGATAATCAACTATCATAAATGGTTTGTAGTTAAAAAACGTCTGTGATATTTACATCATAGACGGTTCGAAAGCCATCTATGATGACCTTATATCATTACTGATCTATTAATTCAGACGGCTCACGAAACCGTCTATGGTGACGTTTTTTAACCGTCTGTGATAATGTTTTCTGTAGTAGTGTTCAGCGGATTTCGATGAAACAATCTGAAAACATAAGGGAGCACTGTTGCGTGCGCGTGGACTTGTCGGATTGTTTTGTCACATTTTTTCAGTTCTTGATTTTTATACATGAGATTTGGTTATAAAACGTATCCTTTTCTTTTTACAGATTTACCCTGAATGCTATGGTGACTCGCGTCCTCACTTCTTTACCTATTGGACGGTAAGTGAAAGTGATGTTTAGGATTCCCGACTTGTCTTGCATTGATAGTAAACATGTATATAGTCATATAGTTAATCACCCATGCACAATGTGATACAGAGAGGCGGATATCAAAAAACCGGGTGCTTCAACATGGACTGCCTTGGCTTCGTACCAGCCAACGGGGCTAGGATAGCGCCAGGTGCTGTGATAGACCCAGTTTCTGATCCTAACAATGGACGCCTACACAATATCACAATCAAAGTGTTCAAGGTACTAGTCCGATCACACTTTATTTCACTTAGGTTTTTTACTTTCCTAAGACTATTGCTTTGATTGCCTTGTTCTAAAGTGTTGTAACGTTTAGTTTTTAGTTAAAATAACATTGTAGTGGCACTAAACTTTTTATAAGATATTCAATAAAAAATAAAGAAAAATTAGGGAAAAAAACACCGTTATATCTTCACGGATAATACAAAGAAAAAATAAAAGGAGAAAAAACTATGTTAAAAATCAACACGTCCCAAACAGTTTTTGGTTTCGTTGTTTGGAATGGGCGAAACCTAGGTAGTAATTTTTTTTTGTTCATACTCCGTAAATCAAAGTTGGGGGATTCCTGTTTGCTCGCCCATGTCACGTGTAGTATCTGTGCTCTTGGCTTGACGCGTACGAGCGGGCACGCGAGCGCTCTTGCCCAGCTGATAGCATGCCGTAGTTTCGTCGCCTTTTCATTCGCGCGGAAATAGGAGATTTGGTGCGCAAGTGCTCCAGAGAGGTGGCGTCATGGAATGCTTCTAGAGAAAGATTGCTTTGCTTATTCACGCGTCGTTCGTTGCTGCCCTGCCTCTGATGACTACGACTGTGGCCCATTTGTTTTTTCCTTGTTGGGTTTGCTTTTGGGTGCTTTCTCACTGCTCTGTGCCCTGTTCACCTAGACCAAAGGGCGGACTTTGTCAGGCCGCTCTGTGTTTTGCCTTTCGATTTTGGTGCGTCTGTTTGCTTTCGCGTCTTGTCCACACAGGCCACCCTCCATCCACCTTCCACCTCTCCCGAGTCTCGAGACCCTTCTAGACACCGCCGCCGCCTGGCTCTCGCCTCCCTCACTGCGTCCCCTCCTCTCACGCTTGTGGCTGCCTCCCCACCTCCTTCGCTCACCTGGCCCGGCGGCAGCCACCAAATCGGTCGGTGCGAAGCCCTGCACGTTCCATTCCCCTTCTCCCTCCGCTCATGTCACCCTACGAGACGTCGTCGCTGGTCTGCTTACGCTGCCACTGTCCCTTCGCCCCCAATTCTCTCAGCGCATCCTGTGAGCCCAGGGATTCTTCTTCCCCCTCCCCCTCTCGCCGCTTCATAGATTTGCCGCCCCCGCACCTGGAAGACCGAAGCTCTCCACTGTTCATCACCGCCAGGAGTTCTCCTTCCGACCACCGTGCCCATCCTCTAACCACCACCTGCGGATCGTCCCCGAGAGACCACTGTCTCCTCGTCCGCATCGCCACCTACCTGCAGCATTGACAAGAGGCGCCTCTCATCATTTGGCCTACCGTCAGATTCATCGTCTTCGTTCTTCTATGATGATCTTGTCCCTATAGAAGTTAGCACAAGAAAAAAGAGTATGCCTTTGATTTCTTTTGATAATGCAGAATGGTGGCCCCACATGATTTCGTTCCCATGCTTTAATGCAGAGTCAAGTTGGATTTTGGAAATCAGAGTCAACGCTTGATCGGAAAGGTGTGGATCATGCTTGATTTGAAAATTTGTTATTATTATTTCATGGTTGTTGCTTCTTGCATGATGTAAATTGTTCGGTTAGATGTTATGTTCTTAATTCATGCTACATCCTTGATAAAATGTTTTGCTTTTCCTTTATACTCGATGTTGGTAGTTAGTGGACTGATTGATGCTTCGAAAACATTTGGCCAGTGCACTTGTAAGATGGATGGAAGATTTGCACTAGGGGAAGTATAAAACAGAAGTATAGGGAAAAGGAAGAGTCTTTAGTTGGTATTGGAGTTTTTGCTTGCTAGGAGGGTTTAAGACTTGTAGAGATTTCAAAGCATCAGGGACTGTTTGGTTGGTGAATTCACTTGCATTTGCTCTAGGCATGTGGCCGCTGCTTTGCAGTAATAGTATTATTTTTGCTAATTAGAATTTAGCCAAAGAAGTATAGGTTCTCAGAGTTCTTATTGGAATGAGTAAATATTCCCCTGAATAGCTAGATTCCATAGCACAACATAGCAACCGCAAACTGACCCCTCATCCTTTCTGATCCTCTCATCTGATTCTCTTGCTAAGTTCCATTGATTACTTTCTGTATTGTCAGCATGTTGCACTTCGAAGTTCTCTCCTATAGCCTGACATGATACAAAATTTCATGTCTACAGGTGGTCAGTCTTCATTCGCAGATTACTGCACATATTATGTTGCTTACTTGCATGATTCATACACTAATGTAAATAGTGCACGAGCGCCTAATAGAATGTTAGGTGATGTGCAAGGAAGTAACTCAAGGTGAGACTGCATGCAATAATTTGGATATAAATAACCTTGTTTTAATACACCCCATTTCACAATTCTTATCATGTTTGAAAAATTTCCTAGCAAGCAGGTGTATAGCCTCAACACTATTGCGAACTGGGTTTGTATGTGGATCTATGACCCAGGGAATTGACTGTAACAGCATCGCTGCACAAACAAGTCCTTAGAGGTTACTACTATTGCCTTTATTTTCTCACTTTGCACTAAGTTTGCTTTGCATACTCGAACCCCATTCTGTGTAGAAATTCTTGTGTGTGCTGTGCTTTTTTGTTCATGGTTTGGTATCTCCCATTATTTGTAATATTCATTATTACCACCATAAGTATAATTGTAGGGCTATAAACTTATAACATATTTTCTTTTTTTTGGGTGATTATTAAAGATGGCTATTTCAACGGTGCGAATATTTTTTGTATTTTTTTGAATTATGGATCATGCTTTTGTTGTAAAGTTTGAAATGATGACCAACTTTGACTAAGTTTGCCTTTTGCTGTGTTCCAAAAACATACTATTTTGGTTGCTGTTGAAGGGATCTGGAAGTCATGTCCAGAATCTGGTGGGCTTGTTCAGTTCCTTGGGTTCAATGGTGAGTTTGTTATTGAAGTGTACTAGATCAGGTTCTCTCTCTTTTCTAGCTTTTACATCAGCTAATTTTGTGCTGAAGGGGAGCTGATTTGCCTGACATATCATGAGTTATGTAATACTATACCAGTCTCGGTGAGTGGCCAGTGTCCCTAGTCTTGCAGTTTTAATGCTGACTGCATTTGGATCCTGCCACTGTTTCCCTGTGTTTCATGGTCACGACTAACTATACCAATCTCGGTGAGTGGCCAATGTCCCAAGTCTTGTAGTTTTAATGCTGATTGCATTTAGATCCTGCCACTATTTCCCTGTGTTTCATGGTCACGACTACAGCAGAAGTGAATATAAGGCTAAACACTATCCTTCAGTTTGTATTCAACTAACACTCGCCTTGGATGTGGATTTTTTGTTTCCCAGTTATCAAGTTTTTCAACATTAAATTCTCTTAATTTTGTATCCCGAAAATGATTAGTGAATAGGCTGGATGTTCACATGGACAAAGCAACTCCTATTACTCTGTTAGCCCCTTCTGGCATGATCTTTGAACGTGTCTGATTTATTGTAAGGTCTGATAAGAGGCAATGAAGGGAAGAAATCTCCATTTCTGTTTCTTTTATAAATTAATTTAGATTGAGGAGATCACCTATGCGGATTGTTAGCTTTCTAATAGTAATTGTACAATAGCGGGTGGCTTCTTTCAACATTGCCATTACTTATATAAAAGAACTAGTGAAAAAGAAGGATGGATTTTAGTCGATGTTGCAAGCTACATGAACGCACACATTTCGTTTATGAGCCTCATCTGAGCTTCTTTCATTACTTAGGCAATGCACTCCAATGTATATTGCAGAGACTGCTCCAAGTTAGATAAGAGGCATGCTCATTTCTCTCAAGGAGTTCTTTATTGTTCTTGGGATGCTTGTGAGTGCAGCATGTTAGTTTTTTTGTTGTTCTCTCTCTCCCCCCTTCACTCATCTTTCAGACTATTTATTTACATTTCTTTTTGCAGCTTGGTTATATAGCAGGCAACCTATATGTTGAAGTGGTTTCTGGTTGGCGCTACATGTATGCCACCAGTACTCCATTATCTCTCATAATGGGAGTTGGAATGCGCTGCTTATCTGCTTCACCTAGGTGGCTTCTGTTATGTGCCATACAAGGGAAAGGGAATCTGCTGGAGACAAAAGAAAATGCTACACATTGCTTATGTCGATTGAGGGGTCAAGCTTCACCCGATTTGGTTTCAGAGCAGGTTAATTTGATTCTGGATGAACTGTCATATGTTGATCAAGAGAAACAAGCAGGCATCAGTAAGATCTTTCAAGGAAAATGTCTCAAAACAATGATAATTGGATGTGGCTTGGTGTTCTTTTAGCAGGTAGTTTGTCGGGACACGAAACAACAACTCCAAGTCTCTCTGTGTAAATCGCACTATGCCAGAAAAAGCTAGTGCACACATGGTCAACAGTAAGGTTTATCATGCAAAAATTACCACCGAATATTATTAAACGACAAAATACGACCTTATGGCCAAGTCTTACAATATAGGGGCACAAGGCCAACGAAAGAAATAACAGCAGCGGAAAATAAAAGGTAGCAGATCAGCCCATCCAGCCTCCCACAGGCGAATGACTATAAGACACATCCTATTCGCTGAAGTAGTCCTCACCGTCGTAGTCGCCGTCGAAGTCTGGCAACAGATTTTAGCAAGGTGAGCACATAAAGTACTCCCAAGGTAAGCACATAAAGTACTTACACAAGTTACACCGGGAGTTTAACAGAGTTCATGCATGCATAGGGATAACAAAGGAAGGCTTATCAAGTTTATTTGTGCGAAAAGTAGTACTGAATTTGAATACAGTAACATAAGTGCAAAAGCTGAATTTTTAATACATCATATAAACAATATTTTAACCAAAAGTATTATCGTTAGTGTAGGTTCCAACCTACACTAACCTAACCACGGCATCCCACCCGGACCATTGTCAAAACCACTGTTATTCATCCGTAAAACCAATTTTTATAAAAACCAAGTCTAATCTGTGACAACTCTACTCAGCATGTCCATGACCGTGGACACGGCTATCCAGATAGTTTGTTACTCTACAGAGGTGTACAATTTTACCCACAAGACATTCCCTCTCACATTCAGCCTATAGCGAAATTATATTTGAAACTTTACAAATTAGTTAGCCAGGTCCGTCCCATACCAGACTTGTGGTAGTACGAAGTGACTTCGTAAAATGAATCACAGAAACGGTCCTTAATCCAACTTAGGCTCAATCCACATACCCACATGCACGATAATCAACCAGGTGTCACCAAACACAAGGCATGCCGGCACCCACCACCTAACCATTAGCCTAAGATTTCAAAAGGAATTGTCATTTCATGTGAAAGATTTGATCCCACCTAAAATTATTCTAAGCCAGGCTAAGCATTTCCATAAAATTTCTAGTCAATAATATAGTACTAACTAGTTTTCAGCTAGGGTGACAAGCTATGTGAATTCGAGATTCAAATTGGCCATATTCGAAGGATTATGGGTATATCTAACATTTAAACTGAATTTAAATTAAATTTGAATAGAAGTACGCATGTATATACAGTAAAACAACATAAATAAATTTAAAATATTAGGTTCAACATGGACAAAGGTGTAACTTGCCTTGATCGAAGTCCTGCTGAGAATCGTCGAACTCGAATTCTCCGGAATCGTCAAAATCTAACGTAAAGAGCCAATTCAAAAGAAATTCAAAAACAAAATTGAAATGAAATCAAAATTTCAAAATGATGCCAAAAATGGATAGATCATGATTTTAGAAAAATTTAAAAATTTGAATGGGTCAATTTTGAGTTAAAACGAGAAAGTTATAGCCTTCCAAAGTTTTAATACAATTAAAAAGAAAATACCCAATTTCTGGTATTATTTTTAAACCAAAAAGCATTTATGACGTCAGCCTGAATTATTTTTCTAAAGGAAAATCTGGTTTACGACGTCACCTCTGAATTATAATTTCGGCCGAATTAATTTCATACGGGAAAATCGGTTTTATAAGCGTCGCGCATGACGCCGCAAGCGATTTTTGATTTAAATAAAAAATCGGTAGGGCTGACGTGGTGGGGGGCTGACGTCGCCTCCACGTGGCTGCCATCTGGTGCCACGTGGTTGCAATGTGGCTACCACGTCACGGCATTCGGCGCCGACGCGGCGCCGCGACGGAGGTGGCGATGGCGGCGGAAGTCTTGGCGTGGCGCCGTCCGTCGCCACCGGCGCCACGCATCGCGGCTCGGCTCGACGGGCCGACGTGGCCTGGCCGGCGGCGGTGGCGCTCAGGGCCAGATGGTCGCCGGAACTCCGGTGAGCGTCGGCGCCAACCGAGGGCACCAAAACGAAGAGGGGAGCGCGGGGAGTGCTTGGGTACCTTCTGCGACGCTCGAGGATGGTCGGAGCGGAAGATCGGCGGAGAGGGGCGGCGGTCGGAGAGGGCTTCACGGCGGCGGAGGAGCTCCGGTGGCGCACGTGCTCGGGAAGATGGTCGCCGGGGATCGCCGAGGCACGAGCAAGGTCGGAGTGGCGTCGGCGAGGCTCGGGGTGGCTGGAGGCGGTGGCGATTGCTCACCGGAGTCGTCGGAGCCGCGGAGGGAAAAACGAGCACAGGGAGGTCTCCGGGGCTTGAACGCTGGAATTGAGTAGAGAGGGGGAGGCGGTGTGGGTAGGGGGGTCCTCGGGGAGGGTTTATATAGGCCGGAGAAGGCTGTAATGGTCGCGCGAACAACGCCGGAGTGGGAACGGCCGGAGAGGATGAATGCGACGGAGTAAAAGGGTGTAATTGGAGCTAATTATGCCTCACACGGGTGCGGGGAGGTGGCAATCTGAATCTGCAGCGGTGCGGAGGAGTAAATGGCTAAGAAACTGAAGCTTTTAAAGCTTCGGTTTTCTGTTAATGGCGGCGGAGATCGCACGGGGAAGAAGGAAACCGATCGGGGACGATGGATCTGATAGGCGGGGCCCACCGGTCAGCGAGAGAAGGAAAAAAGGAAAGGGCGAGGGGGACAGTTGGATTTGCGACGGGTGGCAAGGAGGGACGATCGGGACCGCCGGTGCTGCGCGAAGGGGTAAGTGAACGGGGACGGCCGAGATTCTATCCGACAACAGGGATTAAATCGGGGTCGATTGGTGCGTTAAGTGGGAGGGGGCGGCTGCGATCTAGTACGGTAAGAGGCGATGGTTGGGATTGAGCCACACGTCGGAGGGAGGGGAGAGGGAAGCGGGCGAAGCGGTAAGTTGGTGTGGGCGGCTGAGATTGAATTAGGCGGGGCAACGGACAGCTCGATGCGTGACACGCGTCGCGTGCGGAGAGAGGGAAGGCGGGATGAAGGGGGTAAGTGGGATCGGACGGCTGAGAAAGAAATCGGCGGCGCAGGCTGATCCGATGCTTGACACTTGGCAGCCCGAGGGAGGGTTTGGGTTTTATTTTCTTTTTGATTTTCAGAAATGATTAGGAGGCTTAAAAATACTCAGAAAAATACCAATTAAACTTTGAAAATTCCAGAAAAATTCAGAGAATCTTCTGGAACTATTTTAGACTTAATAAAAATATTTTCAACTTAATTTGGTAAATGATTTTCACAAAAACACAAATTGACTTTAAAGGGAGGGTTTTTAAATGTTTATAATTCCTGAAATTTAAAGTAATCACAGATTTGACCTTAGGAAAATGAAATACATTTATTTTGACTTTCATGAAATGCAATAAATTCAATTTGGCCTTTATAAAATAAAATTTTTAATTTTCTCAACTCAGGGATTGGAAGAAAATCCAATAAATTCCAGAACATACTTTAAATAAGGAATAAAATTTTTGAGATGTTACAAACGTACCTCCCTTAAAAGAAATATCGCCCTCGAGATTTGCACTAGCTAGCAAAAGAGATGGGGATGGCTGGCCTTCAAATCTTCTTCTCGCTCCCAGGTGGCTTCGTCTTCGATGTGGTTACTCCACTGAACTTTGCAGAATCTGATGGTCTTCCGTCTGGTCTGACGTTCTGCGGTCTCGAGGATCTTGATCGGCTGCTCCTGATAGGTGAGGTCATCCTGAAAGTCCATGTTTTCCAAGGTGGCCTGTTCTGCGGGTACCCGGAGGCACTTCTTCATCTAGGAGACATGGAAGACATCGTGCACTCCTGACATGCTTGGCGGTAAGTCCAACTGATAGGCGACTTCACCTCTTCGGTTCAGAATCTTGAAAGGTCCCACATATCTTGGTGCTAGCTTTCCTCTGGCTTGAAATCTTTTGACTCCTCTGAGTGGGGACACTCTGAGATAGACGTAGTCCCTGACCTCAAAGGTCAAATCTCGACAGCGGTTATCCGCATAACTCTTATGTCGAGATTGGGCTATTTTCAGTCTGTCTCTGATCTTCTTAACTTTATCTTCGGCGTCCTGAAGCAGATTTGGTCCAGCTTCTTGAGGTTCTCCTTGCTGATCCCAAAGCAAAGGTGTCCTGCACTTTCGGCCATACAAGGCTTCGAAAGGTGCCATCTACAGACTAGCCTGGTAGCTATTATTGTAAGAGAACTCTGCATAGGGTAATGAACGGTCCCAACTGTTCCCAAAGTCTAGGGTACAAGCTCTTAGCATATCCTCGAGTATCTGATTTACCCTTTCTGTTTGACCATCTGTTTGGGGATGGTAAGCGGTATTGAAACTGAGCTTACTTCCCAGCTCTTCATGCAGTTTTTGTCAGAATTGAGAAGTGAACTGACTGCCTCGATCTGACACTATCTTCTTGGGAATGCCATGCAGGCACACAATCCGGGACATGTACAGCTCAGCTAACTTACTTCTGGAATAAGTGGTCTTGACTGGTATGAAGTGAGCCACTTTAGTCAATCGGTCTATGATTACCCAGATTGAATCATAACCTAATTGCGTCCTTGGAAGTTCGGTTATGAAATCCATACCGATTTCTTCCCACTTCCAATCTGGAATTGGCAATGGTTGTAAAAGTCCAGCTGGTCTCTAGTGCTCGGCTTTGACTCGTTGACAGGTGTCACAGGCCTCAATAAACTCTGCTATTTCTCTTTTCATACTCACCCACCAATATCTTTCTCTCAGGTCTTGGTACATCTTGGTACGGCCTGGGTGAATGGAGTATGGGGTGTCATGAGCCTCTTTCAGAATCATGGTTTTGATCTCCCGATTATTTGGTACACAGATGCGGTTCTCGAACCAAACCGTTCCATGCTCATCTTCACTGAATCCTGGGGCCTTGCCCCTTCTCATATTCTTTTTGATTTCTTGAATATCATCATCAACCTTCTGAGCCTACTTAATCTGATCAGGCAAGGCTGGTTGGATTTCCAATGTTGCGAGAATGCTTGGATTCACTGGATTTAGACTTAGACGGGTGACTCCCTCCTGAAGTCGGGTCTGGTCTTCTTCCGATAATACCGCATTGCATAAGACTTCCTGCTCAAGGCATCGGCTACAACATTTACTTTTCCAGGATGGTAATGTATACCAATGTCATAGTCTTTTATCAGCTCTAACCATCTTCGCTGCCTCAGGTTGAGTTCTGCCTGGGTGAAGATATATTTCAAACTCTTATGGTCCGTGTATACTTCACAACGGTTACCGATAAGATAGTGACGCCAGATCTTCAAAGCATGCACTACGGCTGCTAATTCCAAGTCATGAGTAGGATAATTGCACTCATGAGACTTGAGTTGGCGCGATGCATAAGCTACCACCTTGCCTTCTTGCATCAAGACACAGTCTAAGCCTAGGCGAGAGGCATCACAGAAACCTCGAAGTCTTTATGCACATCTGGCAAAACAAGCACGGGTGCTGAGACTAGCCTTTTCTTGAGGGTCTGGAAACTCTGCTCACAGGCCTTCGTCCATTCGAACTTCTTTTGCTTTTTTAACAACTGAGTCATCGGCTTGGCTAGCACGAAGAATCCTGCTATGAACCGGCGGTAATAACCCGTAAGTCCAAGGAAGCTCCTGACTTTTGTCACGGATTTTGGTTGCTTCCACTCCATCACTGCTTCTATCTTGGAGGGATCCACAGCTATCCCTTCAGCTGTCACAATGTGTCCAAGGAAGGCAACCTCTCTTAGCCAAAATTCATATTTACTGAATTTGGCAAAAATCTGATGCTCTCGAAGCTTTTCCAAGGTTATCCTGAGATGCTGCTCGTGTTCTTCTTCATTCTTGGAGTATATGAGGATGTCATTGATGAAGATCACTACAAACTTGTCCAAGTATTTCATGAATACACTGTTCATCATGCTCATGAAATAGACTGGGGTATTAGTCAATCCAAAGGACATGACCGTGAACTCATAATGTCCATAACGAGTGGAGAATGCAGTCTTGGGAATGTCTTCTTCACGGATCTTCAACTGGTAATATCCTGACCGTAGGTCTATCTTGGAGAAGACACTGGCTCCTTTTAACTGATCAAACAAGTCGTCAATCCTGGGCAGGGGGTACTTGTTCTTGATTGTGACATCATTGAGCGCTCTGTAATCCACACATAGCCTCAAACTTTCATCCTTTTTCTTGACAAACAGGACGGGTGCTCCCCAAGGCGATGAACTAGGTCGGATGTATCCCTTGTCTTCCAATTCCTTAAGCTGCTTCTTTAACTCTGCTAACTCATTAGCAGACATCCGATATGGCCACTTGGAAATCGGGGCGGTGCCTGGGACTAGGTCAATCACAAAGTCGATCTCCCTATCCGGCGGCATTCCTGGTAATTCCTCGGGAAAGACATCCGGGTATTCCCATGCTACTGGCACTTCTTCCAAGACTTGAAGGTGGAAGAGGGCACATTCTTTTGCACCTTGGTCATTGGTGAGGGTGATGGATCTGGTAGCACAATTGATCTGACCTTGATTCTTGGCTAACCAGTTCATTCCGAGAATGACATCTAACCCTTGCGATTCCAAAACCAAAAGGTCGGCTAGGAATCGGGTTCCATCTATGAGCAATTCTACTTTTGGGCACACGGTCCCTACTCTCATTTCTGCCTCAGGGGAGTGAACTATCATAGGGTTGCTAAGAGTCACCATGCCCAACCCATGCTTATCCACAAAGTTTTTGACACAAAAGAATGCGAAGCTCCGGAATCGAAAAGAATTGATGCTGGCACTGAGTTGACAAGAAACATACCCAGCACGACGTCCGGTGCAGCCTGTGCTTCTTCCGCTGTCACATGGTTCACTCTCCCCTTGATGAAGGTCTGCGGCTTCTGCTGCCCCTGGTTCTGACTTCCGGAGGCTCCTGGAGTTGCTGCCGCTTGAATCTTCTTGGGGCACACCTTGGCATAGTGCCCTGGTTCTTTGCAGTCGAAGCAGGTCACTCCGTCTGACGGTGGACTGCTCTTCTGCACCAGACCACTAGTAGTTGGGGTGCGGTTGGTCTGGAATTACTGGCGGCTGGCCTGGAACGGCGGGCGGCAGGTTGAGGACTTAAACTTGCCCGACTGGGTCTTGAAGTTGCTGCCTTGAGGCCTGAACTTGTTCGCGTGCGGAGGAGTGCTACGAACCTTGTGAGAACCTCCAGAGTTATTCCTTTGATCTGCCATTCTTTTCTTCCGGGTTTCCATCTCCATGTGCTTGCCCTCCTGGCGAATGGCCTTACTGACTAGCTGGTGGAAGTCAGTGTAGTCACCCGATATCAGCTGTACTGATATGTTGTCATTCAGGCCCTCCATGAATGGCTCTTGCTTGGCTTCATCGGAGGCCACATCCTCTGGCGCATAGCGAGCCAGCTGGTTGAACTTCTGCACGTACTCATTGACGGTGCGGCTTCCTTGGCGCAGGTGTAACACCCCAGGATCCACATCACCCTGGGATGCCACTAATCCACTCTACAGCTAGCCAAAAATTTCAAGATAATTTATTCCGGCTACAAATTTCTAGACATGAAGCATTAAGCGGAAGCATAATCAACTAAGGAAATAAAGATAACGATAACAAGTTCAATATTTGAAACAACCTCTAGCAGACTAATCAATAGATCACAAGTTCGTCAGTATTAACTAAAACAATCATCCACGGATAGCTAGGCATTTGGCTAGAATTCCATCAACTTTATTACATCATGAATTTATGAACCAAGTGCATTATTGTGGTGCCGCTCTACCCATCCCATGAATGCTCATAAATCACCTGTAGGGGAAAAACAAGGGTGAGATAAAATCTCAGCAAGTAAACTGTTTAACAGGCTATTTAGACTATAAACAAATATACAACATCATTAAAGTATCCATTTGTCCACATCCACATTGTGCATCCACATTCATTATCAAGCTAATTAAACTACAATGATATTAAGCATCAATATCCATTTCCCACAATGACCACATTTATAGCCTCAATCATATTTACTACCAACAGTAATAAAACATTAGCATATAAATCTGGATTAATTACTTCATATCATCCACCACTACCACTACCAATGACCATAAAACATTAGCACGTTTTACCTCACTAACTTTATTATTTCTCGCGTCCACAACTGCTATCAACAATTACCACAAGAGAAAAGAATCTCATACCGCAATCAGAACCCCAACCATACCACAAGGGATGAATCCCAAAACCATGACCACAACCACTTTCCTCATACCACAAGTGACTCCCATGAGCCAATTCCGCATCACAACTATAAAGTTGCAGTTGTTTGTAAAATAACTTCACCACAATATATTGCATAAGTATGCAAATGATCTTTCCACAATGCAATGCATATGCATGCTATGCTCCACTACTCCTTTACCCAACAAGGTAAAAGTGTGCATCGTGCTACGGCAATGCACGATGCTGTACCGGTACGGTTGCGGTTATAAGCGGCGACATCCACAATGTAATGTCATGACATGTTATGAATGATATGATAATCATAAACCACAAGAATTTAACCACGAAGGTCAACCACATATTCCACATTCGATTCACCAAGATCATAATCAATCGATCTATAGTGTATCCCACCACAAAAACCACAATACGACCACAAGTATTCATTAAGAATATTACCACTAAAGCCACAATAATACCAACTTCAAGGGCATTAATATGATTCTCATGAATTTAACAATAAGAAAATATCATCATAACCACCACGTATTTACTTTCATATACCACAATTAGCTCATTAAGCAAATTACCACAATACTACCAAAACTCAACCAAACATGGCAATTGATTAATATCTTGCTACCACATTCTTCCTTAGAAAATATGTAATCATGGCATATCTTTTATCAATACGAAAAATCATGTATATTGCAAGTAGTAAGAATAATGGGTTAAACGGTAGCATATCCGCTACGTTTACTTGCCTCTACCGGCGAAGCGACGAGATCACGCTCGATCAGAAGCAAATCCGCCTGTCCAAAAAGGTACCTCTCAGCACAATACACAGCAATACAATCATGACTCTCAAAGAGAAGTATCGCCAAAACCCTAAACCCCACAACATCCTTCCCCGCGTAACGGTTCTACAATCTTCCCACTTCAGCGGCGCTGCTTAACATTTTTCTATCTTTAAAAATATAAAGCTAATCATAGAAAAAGATATATATCTAGATTCCTCACTTAATTACCCACACTTTTCATGTAGATCACATATTTTTATTTTTTTCTTAGCATGGTGTATCTCATTGCCCTAAACAGAGATCATCCTCTGTTCTGACAGTCAGGACAGTCAGATTCAGACGCCTCCCAACAACAGAGTAGGGCTAGAAAAATTCTGATTTTTATACAGCAGATAGATTATCAAATTATCTAAAACTTTCTCAATGGTGACCAAAAATATAAAATTCATCTTCTATCCCTAATTCCCATCTGAACAGCACTCTGTCTCTGACTGCTCCCCTGACGGACAGCGAGATTCCAGACCCTAGTACGCCTAAATTACGCAGCCAAAAATTGTGAAAAAAATACAATAGATGCGTATCGTGGTTCTCTACGTTTTTCCTTTTGGGGAGACCCTCGGGAAAAATCGTTTTAGGGGTCGAAACTGCAGGAACAGTAACATCGCGCGATTCAATCCACAGACAGCAAGATCAGGATTCTCTAATCGGGTTTTCCAAAATGCTAATCCCTTCAAATCTGAGGCTAAACACCCTAATTTCAGCATAAAACAGAGAGATTGAGGTGGGGAAAAATTTACCTAGGGATTGGGATCACCCCTCTCTTCCACTTCTTCTCTTTCCCTTCTTCTCCTCCTTCTCTTCCTCTCCTTCTTCTCCTTCCTCTCCTCCTTCGCATCCATGGGCAGCAGCAATGGGGAAGAGGTGGAGGCGCAGGGAGGAGATGGGGGTGGCGGCCAGGTGGGGAAAAAGGGGAGAGGAGCCAAGGGAGGGGGTTTATAAAGAGGGTGCTAGGGTTTGGGAGGGGGTACGGGCCCCCGTTTGAGCTGTCTGGCCCAAAATAGCTGGCCCACCCCTCCGGATAACCCAAAACCTTTTAATTAATTATTTAATTCTATTTTTATTATTTTAGACTATTCTGAAGAATTTATTTTCACCTCCCGTGATTTATCAAAAATCCGGGCAACTCCGCGATTAATTTAGAAACCGACGCCGAAACGACGTTTAGGATATTACATTCTCCCCACCTAAAAAGGATTCGTCCTCGAATCTAACTCCTCAACCCACGAGACAAAAGAACAATAAAGGAAAGAACAACCAAAGAATATAGCATCCTAAGGATAGAACATCCCAAGGGAACAACAACTACGGGTACTCTTCCGCCTCTAGGAGCTCGGGCTCTTCTTATGCATCCGGTCTTCAAGCTTCCACATCGCCTCCCGCTCGGACTGGTTCGTCTAGAGGGCCTTCACATGCTTGATGGCCCTCTTCCTCCCGGCTAGTTCCGGCGAGTCCACGATTCATGTTGGTCTAAGCCGAACGTCCGCATAACACTTAGGCCAGCTCTGAGAGGCCAACAGGTCCTGCCATCTTCGCAAAATTTTTCTGCGACGACTATTAAACCACTTTCTAATACCATCTTCCTTCTTAAGCTTTTTCCTCTATTTATTATAATCGGGATAATACATTGTACCCCTTTAAAAGAATTTGACCACAGATTCCACTCATATCATTCTACTTGAAGCACAAACAATATCTTTTACAAAGCGAACCCATCAAAAGGAGAATAAAGGATTCTCAAGCAAAACACTAGCAACTAGCTGCCGTTCAAAGGACCACGATCCAAACCAAAGGATTCACCACAAAATATTTTTCCACTCTCCAAGTAGACAATTGGAGAAACCACACCACATAAACCAAGAATGAAAATCACTTGACAGACCAAAACAATCATTGTCTTTTCCTAGCTGGAAAAGACTATGCTTCAATATCAAATAATTCAATTTGCAGATGACCTCTGCCAAAACACACAGCATTAACAAGAATCAAGTGAGCATTTCACTAATCGAGATAACAAATATTTCCCACTCTATTTCTTTGAATAAATTAACTTCCTTGAACCAAGGATTTCCAAATCATCGCCCAACACACCAACTCATTTACCTCAAGTTGGCCACCTCAACAATTAGCTCAACTGAGTACATCATCTACACTATTGGAATACCACTCTGATCCACTATTCCCACATGGAGACACTGAGTCTCTAAGTTTCTAGCATAACAAAAGGTAAAGCTCCGACTCAGCTTTCAAGGCTCCTACAACAACTCCAGTATAAGATGGGAAAACCTCGGGTGAAAATTCTACTATTTCGCAATTAACATACACTCAATCCTTAACATCGACAAATTATTTGACTCCAAGACAATCATTCTATTTAAATCAAATCCGTCCTAAGGATTACTCCACAAAAACCAAATATCACCCAATCCATCTCAAACATCGTGATATTTAAGGCTTCCACGAAAACATCTACTAGACCACCACTATCCAGTTTCCATCACGCAACATAAAGGCTTCGCAACCCACAACAATTACCCTGATATTAGAAGAAGAGGTAAGAAGAAATAAATTTCAGCATACAGAAAATCTCAATCATTCACAGTAGCCAAAAGACCAAGAGAAAAATCAAATAGCAATGAGGTTGGAAAACACAAGATGAGATCATCGGTATCTCAAATACTTCTAGTATAACTCTTTCTTTTAACAAGAAATAATTTTCATTAATTACAGCATCCCGTCAATTCCAGCAAAGAATGCTTGAAGACCACAACACATGGTTTAGTTAAAACCAATAAAAGCATTCATCACGCCACTTTGCTCAAAATAATTTTCGGCTAGCAAATAAGTCATAAGGTCCAAAAAGAAGACCCCAACCGCGAAACTCAAATCCTTAAATTCAACTAGTAACATGGAACTAACAAATTCCTTCATTTGTAAAGCATTCAACACCATAAGCACAACTATATGCTATCAATTGTATTAACAACAAGATAAAATATTCTTTACAAGAACAATCATATCCTCTTATTCCATATTTTTTTTCAAAAGGAACACTATAAATAACTTCATCATGTTCTTATTATCTAAATAAGGTTCCAACTACTTAATCTAGGAAAAACCTAGAGCATAAACCACCATATTAAAACAAAACTCTTTACCAAGATGATATTAGAACATGATATCCTCGCAAACATGCTAGTATAAAACTCTTATTAGATTTTATACATCTAACTCTTACCAATGCTCAACTTCTAATTTAGCACAAATTGATTGCACTCAGTCATTATCACAATAATTTGATTATTAATTTTTCATCATCATAGCATTAATGATCCTATCTCTGTTTTGCAGTCGCAAAAACAATTATGAGCACAGATTCAATATTCCACCTTATGTTCAAAAATTAGAACAAAATAACTTTAAACATCAATAATAAGAGTTTTGGTAGATTGCTCCATCTATAATTTTAAAGAGGAGAGGGAGTTAGTAACCAGTTTTGGTAAGAGATTGAGCAAAGGAAGAAAAATTTTAAAGGAGGTTTTCTTATCAAGATATATCCTTAAGGTTGGTCTCTAGCTAAGGTCACATCTTAGGGTCATTATTGCTCTGATACCATCTCTGTCGGGATCCAGAACAACAACTCCAAGTCCCTCTGTGTAAATCGTACTATCTCAAGAAAAGCTAGTGCACACAGGGTCAACAGTAAGGCTTATCATGCAAAAATCACCACCGAATATTATTAAACGATAAAATACGGCTTTATGGCCAAGTCTTACAATATAGGGGCACAAGGCCAATGAAAGAAATAACAGCAGCGGAAAATAAAAGGTAGCAGATCAGCCCATCCAGCCTCCCACAGGCGAATGACTGTAAGACGCATCCTATTCGCTGAAGTAGTCCTCACCGTCGTAGTCGCCGTCGAAGTCTGGCAACAGATTTTAACAAGGTGAGCACATAAAGTACTCCCAAGGTAAGTACATAAAGTACTTACGCAAGTTACACCGGGAGTTTAATAAAGTTCATGCATGCATAGGCATAACAAAGGAAGGCTTATCAAGTTTATTTGTGCGAAAGCAGTACTGAATTTGAATACAGTAACATAAGTGCAAAAGCTGAATTTTTAATACATCATATGAACAATATTTTAACCAAAAGTATTATCGTTAGTGTAGGCTCCGACCTACACTAACCTAACCATGGGCATCCCACCCGGACCATTGTCAAAACCACTGTTATTCATCCGTAAAACCAATTTTTATAAAAACTAAGTCTAATCTGTGACAACTCTACTCAGCATGTCCATGACCGTGGACACGGCTATCCAGATAGTTTGTTACTCTGCAGAGGTGTACAACTTTACCCACAAGATATTCCCTCTCACTTGAGCCACGCGATAAACACACTGCCGTAGGTGTGCGGCGAAGAGTTCATGACAAGGCTGTTCCGATGATCTGTAGCCAAAATAATCACGTCGCCACTGAGGTTTCACCACAATTCGAATCCACGAGTTGGAGCCCCCTCCGGTGCCATGTGAGACTTCTCGCGGCCTACGCCACGCTCACATTCAGTCTATAGCGAAACTTCACAAATTACTTAGCCAGATCCGTCCCATACCGGACTTGTGGTAGTACGAAGTGACTTCGTAAAATGAATCACAGAAACGGTCCTTAATCCGACTTAGGCTCAATCCACATACCCACATGCACGACAATCAACCAGGTGTCACCAAACACGAGGCATGCCGGCACCCACCACCTAACCATTAACCTAAGTCCAAATCATAAGTTTTCATTTTCATTTTTAAACTATTTTCATAAACCATCCTTGACTCACCGAAGTCAAGATTTCAAAAGGAACTGTCATTTCATGTGAAAGATTTGATCCCACCTAAAATTATTCTAAGCCAGGCTAAGCATTTCCATAAAATTTCTAGTCAATACTATAGTACTAACTAGTTTTCAGCTAGGGTGACAAGGTATGTGAATTCGATATTCAAATTGGCCATATTCGAAGGATTATGGGTATATCTAACATTTAAACTGAATTTAAATTAAATTTGAATAGAAGTACGCATGCATATACAGTAAAACAACATAAATAAATTTAAAATATTAGGTTCAACATGGTCAAAGGTGTAACTTGCCTTGATCGAAGTCCTGCTGAGAATCGTCGAACTCGAATTCTCCGGAATCGTCAAAATCTAACGTAAAGAGCCAATTCAAAAGAAATTCAAAAACAAAATTGAAATGAAATCAAAATTTCAAAATGATGCCAGAAATGGATAGATCATGATTTTAGAAAAATTTAGAAATTTGAATGGGTCAATTTGGAGTTAAAACGAGAAAGTTATAGCCTTCCAAAGTTTTAATACAATTAAAAAGAAAATACCCAATTTCTGGAATTATTTTTAAACCGAAAAGCATTTATGACGTTAGCCTGAATTATTTTTCTAAAGGAAAATCTGGTTTATGACGTAACCTCTGAATTATAATTTCGGCCGAATTAATTTCATACGGGAAAATCGGTTTTATAGCGTCAGCATGACGTCAGCAAGGATTTTCGGATTTAAATAAAAATCAGAGGGGTGACGTGGCGGGGCGACGTGGCCTCCACGTACGCCATCCGCGCCACGTGGTTGCAATGTGGTTACCACGCCACGCATTTCGCCGATGTGGCGCGCACGGGAGGTGGCGCAGCGAGAGGGGGTGTTGGCGTGGCGCCGATCTGGCCGCCACCTGGCTGCCACGCACCGGCCAGCTCGGCTCGATGGGCCGACGTGGCCCGGCTGGCGGCGGCGGCGCTCGGGGCCCGATGGTCGCCGGAACTCCGGTGAGCGGCGGCGCCGGCCGAGGGCACCAAAACGAAGAGGGGAGTGCGGGGAGTGCTTGGGTACCTTCTGCGACGCTCGAGGATGGTCAGAGCAGAAGATCAGCGGAGAGGGGCGGCGGTCAGAGAGGGCTTCACGGCGGCGGAGGAGCTCTGGTGGCGCACGTGCTCGGGAAGATGGTCGCCGGGGATCGCCGAGGCACGAGCAAGGTCGGAGAGGCGTCGATGAGGCTCGGGGTGGCTGGAGGCGGTGGCGATTGCTCGCCGGAGTCGTCGGAGCCGCGGAGGGGAAAACGAGCACAGGGAGGTCTCCGGGGCTTGAACGCTGGAATTGAGTAGAGAGGGGGAGGCGGTGTGGGTAGGGGGTCCTCGGGGAGGGCTTATATAGGCCGGAGAAGGCTGTAACGGTCGCGCAAAGAACGCCGGAGTGGGATGAATGCGACGGAGTAAAAGGGCGTAATTGGAGCTAATTATGCCTCACACGGGTGTGAGGAGGTGGCAATCTGAATCTGCAGCGGTGCGGGGGAGTAAATGGCTAAGAAACCGAAGCTTTTAAAGCTTCGATTTTCTGTTAATGGCGGCGGCAGCGGCGGAGATCGCGCGGGGAAGAAGGAAACCGATCGGGGACGATGGATCTGACAGACGGGGCCCACCGGTGAGCGAGAGAATGAAAAAGGAAAGGGCGAGGGGAACGGTTGGATTTGCGACGGGTGGCAAGGAGGGACGATCGGGACCACCGGTGCTGCACGAAGGGGTAAGTGAACGGGGACGGCCGAGATTCTATCCGACAACAGGGATCAAATCGGGGTCAATCGGTGCGTTAAGTGGGAGGGGGCGGCTGTCGAGACCCGAATATGCAAATCCGGACTCCCTGTGTATTATGCACTAGTCCCAGGATCATGCTAGTGCACATAGTCAAACATAGATGTCATCACAACCATATACACGGTAAAATAAAGGAAAAACTCAAATCTCAATAAATCTCAAAAGGTACGACCTTATGGTCAAGCTTACAATAGATTAGCTTGAAGGACTTAACAAAACTAGCAGCGGAAATCCAAAATAAAGCGTAATGGCCAATCGACAAGCCCACAGGCTATCGAGTGGAGAACGAAGCCTAATCCGCGAAATCGTCGAAGTACTCTCCTTCTGGAACCTCCTGCTGGTGATACTTCTCTTCCCCAACTGAGCAACATTGGGCATAAAGCCGTGAGTACATTGGTACTCAGCAAGTCGTTTGTAACAAATGAATGCAATATAGTATGCAAGACTTACCAAAGGATGGCTGAAAGGTTAATTTGCATAAAACGATATTTAAAAGTGAATACAGTAATTAGATTGAAAGCGAACTTTAAGTAAAATAGTAATTAAATAAATAATCAAAGGAGTTGGAATAACCACTTGCGGACCTCCCATCCACAAGCTAAAACTAATCACTTATGGACCTCCCACCCATAAGCTAAACCAACCGCTAATGGACCTCCCATCCATACGCTAAACCAACAGTGAACACTTGTCCACTTCCATTCACAAGTTTCCAGAAATAACTACCCTCGTGTGAAATCACCGAGCATTGTCCATGACCGAGGACGCGGCTATTCGAATAGTTTTACACTCTGCAGAGGTTGCACAACTGTACCCACATGATGTGATTAGCCTAGGTCTAAGGTAATCACAACAAGGCCTTTACAAAGTTCAGTTACAACTCAATCCGCCCGCTAGGGTTTCGCATCACACCCCCCTTACGCCACATGGAAATTAGCAACCATGTTCATCTCAATGGCAAGATTGAAATTGCAACATCCCAAAATAATCAGCTAGGTCCATCCCATACTAGACATGTGATTTGCACGATAAAGCTCAGATCAATGGCGCACAAAGTTAAGACCTTAACATTACCCGGGCGAAGCTACCACATCCCCCAAAGTGAACCTGCACTTCCCCCTTTACTGCACGATCACTCGCCCGAGTGCAAAACCAGGTTTGTACAACCACCGCCAATGACGCACCAACGTCATAGCACAAATTTTAATAAACGTGGCACCAACCACAGTTCTATATCTCATTAAGTCAAATTTATAATTCACATGTGATGATAAACCCGATCGTAACTATAAGCAATGCTAAGCAATTCTATCGTACCAGCCCATGTGACAAATAACTATCATCACTAGTATGTTTTCCAACCTATGGTGACAAGGGTATCATAGCATTCCAAATTATCAAGGAGGGACGAAATCAAATGGGATGATAACTACTAGATACAAGGTTTGAGTAAAAGTAGCAATGCAATGTAATTTAAAACAAAATAAATAAATAATAGATTGCAAACTGGGTTCAACATGATCAAAGGACACGACTTGCCTTGATTATGCTCAGCGAGGTACTCCTGGTCTTCGGGCGTAGAAACTGCTCCTCCGGAATCCGAATCTAACGAGGGAGAAAGCGATCGAAACAAAGAAAACACATAAAATGATAAGCAAATGAACTCCAAAAATCACAAAACCAGAACCAAAAGCTAGAGCTCGATTTTAGATGAATTTAGAAAAAAGAACGGGGTCAATCGGAGCTAGGACGGAGGAGAACGGGCTCTCGGAATATTTAATCTAAAGAAAATCAGAAAAGTCACTGTGCTGTGGATCGGGCTCACAAGAAACCAAGTCCACGGTGGACTCGGCGTACGAAACAGTGTACGCGGGGAGGCGGGGTGCTGACGCGACATCCTAGGGCTGACGTGGCAGCTGCTCGTGCCGCCACGTGGCACGTGCTGACGGGCTGCCACGTGGCACCGGGGCGGGTTTTTGCTGACGTGGCAGCCGACGTGGCGGACACGTGGCTGCCACGTGACGGGTAGGGTTGACGTGGCTGCCACGTGAGTTCGGCTGACGTGGCTGCCATGTGGGTAGGGCTGACGTGGCATGGCGCGGGCGCGAGTGACGGCGGCGGGATCCGACGGTTCGGGGATGGCCACACGGCAAGATCTGGACGGCCGGATCGGAGGGGAAGATCGACGGCCGGGATCGAGCGGCGCGGAGGCGGGACGACGGCCGATTGCCGACTCGTGGCGGGCGCGGTGCGGCGACCGAGGGGCGGAGCGGGGCGACGCGGCCGGCGAAGTCCGACGAGGCGGTGGTGGCTCCGGCGACCAACGCGCACGGCGAAGGGTCCAGCGACGGCGGCGAGCGGCGGGAAGGTCCGACGAGCAGGAGGGGAAGAGGGGTTCCGGCGCCGCGGCTTACCGACGGTTCGGAACGGCGACGAACTTCGCCGGCGGACGAAGGCGACGAAGCGGCGGAGTCCCCGACGGCGAAGAGGGCGGGCGCACGGTGGCAGGGTCTCCGGCAATGGCGGCGCGAGGTGAGAACGGGAGGCGAGGGCGGTGGCGACGGGTGGAGCACACGAACCGAGGCGGCGGCGGACTTTAGATGGCACGCACGCCGAGGCAGTCCTGAGCGGGGATGACGCGAATGCGAGGGTGGCTCGGGGACGAGGACTCCCCTGGGACACGTGGACGGTGGAGATGGCTCGTGGCAGATCGGACGGGCGAGGGGCGGCGGCGACGCTAAGGTTAGGGTTAGGGTTTGCGGCCGCGGTGCGGGGACGGCGCAGATGCGGGCACGGGCGCGATCCAACGGCGGGCGAGGGGCGAGCCGATGTGCGCGGGGCGTGCATATGCTGCCACGTGGCGGGTGGCGCGATCGGGCGGCGGGGAGTGCGCGGTGCGAGCATGCGCACGCTGGAGCGGGTCGGGCTGGTGCGTAGTGCGGGGAGGCTTCGGATGGGCGACGCGTGGGCGGGGCGGGGGATCAACGGCCGAGAGGGAGGCGGGGCGCGGGAGAGGGAGAGGACGCGGGATCGCTGCCGCGTGGCAACCGCGGGGATCGGGCGGCGGAGGAAAGGGCGGCGGTTTTAATTCCTTTTTCCTTTTTCCCAGAAAATCAAATGAAATTCAAATATCTCCAGAAAATAGCAAATAAAAGCAAAAAATTCACCAAAAATACTAGAAAATTCCTTGAGACAAGAAGAATCCAAATATAATATTGTCAACTTATTTTGATGTTTATTTTACTCAGATAAAATTATTTTAAAATTCTAAAATTCATTTGAAGGTTAATTTAATTCCAGAAAATTCTAAAAAATTTCTTGTGACACAAGGAACTCAATCAAAAAAATTTTCAGCTAATGTTGAGGTTTAATTTAATCACATTAAATTATTTAAAAATTTTGAAAATTCCATTTAAGCTTTATTTAAAATTCAGGAAAATTTCAGAAATTTATTTTTAAATTCGTGGTTTTAAAAATCCCCAAAAATCAGGATGTTACAGCGGCTGCGATCTAGTACGGCAAGAGGCGATGGTTGGGATTGAGCCACGCGTCGAAGGGAGGGGAGAGGGAAGCAGGCGAAGCGGTAAGTTGGTGCGGGTGGCTGAGATTGAATCAGGCGGGGCAACGGACGGCTCGATACGTGACACGCGTCGCGTGCGGAGAGAGGCCAGGCAGGATGAAGGCGGTAAGTGGGATCGGAAGGATGGGAAAGAAACCGGCGGCGCGGGCTGATCCGATGCTTGACACTTGGCAGCCCGAGGGAGGGTTTAGGTTTTATTTTCTTTTTGATTTTCAGAAATGACTAGGAGGCTTAAAAATACTCAGAAAAATACCAATTAAACTTTGAAAATTCCAGAAAAATTGAGAGAATCTTCTGGGACTATTTTAGACTTAATAAAAATATTTTCAACTTAATTTGGTAAATGATTTTCACAAAAACACAAATTGACTTTAAAGGGAGGGTTTTTAAATGTTTATAATTCCTGAAATTTAAAGTAATCACAGATTTGACCTTAGGAAAATGAAATATATTTATTTTGACTTTCATGAAATGCAATAAATTCAATTTGGCCTTTATAAAATAAAATTTTTAATTTCCAATAAATTCCAGAACATACTTTAAATAAGGAATAAAATTTTTGGGATGTTACATAGTTCTATCCTATAATTCTATTTGTGCATTCCATGATATCAGGATGATATTTATGTGTGGTTTCTTCTTCTCCTGCTCTATGTATTTATCAGGTCACTGGGCAACCAAGTGTGCTATATTATGCTGCGGCAATCCTTTAGGTACTGATGCTTTTCTATATGAAATTACATGAATTAATAACTTATCTTATGGTTTTAAATCAAATTGTATGAATGTATCTTCGCCTTTTGCTACACACTACCTTCATTTGTTGTCAAGTGATCTTTTCAGCTGCACAGCTTTCGTATCGTATTTCCCTCTTCCTGATCTCCCTTTGTATCTTACCACTATACATATCTAATTTCACTAGGAAATGAAAAGTGATAGTTTATACTACTTGTGTGTTAACTGCTTTTGCTAATAGCAGCTATCACATTCAGATGCCCGGCGCCATGTACAATAAAACATATGGTTGTGATGTAATTATTATAAGAAAAAGGATGGCTGCAGGCTGGCATAGGAAGTTGAGATGGAATGTAGTTCCACTTTTTTAATCCTTGACCGAGCATAAAATCAAGTTATATTATTATGTGATATGTCATTATATAATTGCCCCATCTTTAATTCTCCATCGGTATTGATGTTCCGCAGATTGACGATGATAAAAAAAGTTACAGTGATTTGACTTCACACGGATAGTATCTGTTTCACATCAGAATACCCAAATGTATGTACCATATTCCTATAACAAGAATAAGGTTGTTTTCTATTCGTTATTAGCAAGTTTTACTTTTACAAGTTTTTTTTATCAAGATGAGTGTATCTACAGTTTCTTTAACAAGAGGTCTATTTCTGTGCAATGAAATCGCACAAATTCATTATGATGCCTTACAACTCATTATGTTATTTTCTTTTCTTTATATTAGATTTAATCTCTCATCAGAGAAAGGTTAAGCACAATATGGGTCTGAAACTGGTGATGAAAGTGGTAAAACGTCCTTTCTATCCATTCTAGAGTCTCCCAGTTCCTTGAACAAGGAACTAGCTGCCAATGGCTTCAATACATTAAGATCCTTTTCCTTTGTATGACAGTTAGTTCCTCTACATTACGTACACACTATTTGGATTGGTCAATGCATGGAATCAAAAGAGAAACAAAAGGTATTTGATATTGGTTATTAGGTTTGGCTTCAACAACTACATATTACTTATTGCCAACCGATGTTTCCTTATTTCTTTCCTGATTTAGTGCACAAAGTTGCTGCTGTGTGCTGATTGCTCAAACATAGGATCAGTGGATCATCCTTGGGCTATATTTTCCATGATTACACCTTACACTATTATATTTACATATATATATATGCATGATAATAATTCTTAATACATATATGTGTGTATGTGTGTGTGTCCGTGTTGGTATTTTTTGCGAAAATGGTGAATCTTCATATCCATGTCGTGTTGTATCAAATATGCGTGTCTGTGTTCGCACACTAGAGATTGTAGGTATCGAACTACGCATCTCTAGATATTTTCCATGCGAAGGTACCTCTCTCTCTCTCTCTCTCTCTCTCTTGGCGCAACGTAGTGTGCTATTCTTTCTATATTAAGATTGCGGGAGCGCCAGGCGGCCGCCCCAGCCACGTCACATTTTGCAAAAAAAAAGATCCTTGAATTTTTATAATTACTTACAGGCTCTTGGTTCTTACGAAAAAACCCTCTGTTTTTTGTGAAAAAACCCCTCCACTCTCCTTTTACTGGATAACGCTCCGCGATTTCTTTTAAATTGTGCATGAGTCCTTGGTTTTTTTGCGGAGAGGTCCCTAGCACGCCTTTTCTTCCCCAAAACTCTTTCTGCTTCTCCGAAATTGTGTACAGGTCCTTTGCTTTTCCTTGGAGACCCTCCTTTTTTTCGATAGCGCTCTGCGGTTCTCGCAAAAATACGCAAGGGTCCTTAGTTTTATACAAAAAGACCCTTTGTCTTCCTTGAAAATACGTTTAGGCCTTGCTTTTTCAGATAATCTCCTCATACGAATTTTCATCTCTTTTGCATTGGTCCATATGGTAGCTGGCGCGGCATGACGTCGCGCTTATGTTGCTAGCTACTATATCAAAGTTGGGGGGGGAGGGGGTCACGGCCCCCCAACATGCCCACATGTTTGCTCCCCCAAAAAGAGCTTCAAAGTTTTTGTAATTACGTATAGACCATCGGTTCTTGCGAAAAGGTCCATAATTTTTTACGAAAAATTCCCTTCACTCTCCTTTTACTGGATAACGCCTCGCGGTTTTCCGTAATTCGGTTCACATGGTAGCTAGCGCGGCGTGGCGCCGTGCCTATGAAGCTAGTTGTAATGAAAGAATCAAAACTGGCATAAACGGCAGGAAAAGACAAGTGGAGACTGGTGAGTGCACTACGGCTTCAAGAGCATCCCCACGGCGGTGGGCTACTACCCAAAGTTGCTCTTCACACTTTTGTCTGAAAAAGCTACGGTGGTTTCATTTGGAAGCTTCATAGTTGCTAATAGAACACTCCCAACTCCTCCGATGGGCAGCGGGGCCCTCCCGAGCGATCAGGGCCGTGCTGCGTCTTTTCGCGACCTGCGGCTCGTTGATTTTGACGGACGAAGCAATCCGATTATGAATGATTTACCCACTAATGTGGGTAACAACCAGTGCTACTCTATTAGCCCTGTTGTTCGTGCTGAGTGCTTTTACAGTGGTCCGGGAGGCTGCATGGAATGGTTTTGCATTGGCTAGAGCTACTTAATAAAGAAGCTCCCTTGACATGTTGAATTGTAAGGTTTATCCATCTTACTGTATTCAAGTGGTTATACTAAATTATTAGGTGCTTTTCAGCACCACTGTCAATTGTGGATCGATGGCCTCACAATTGTGAGATAAGCAAGTTTTAGTACACTTGTACCATTCATCAGGTGAATGCACTATACAGCAATGTGGGCTTCCAAGTGGCCCTAGTGTAGTCTTGAGCCCAAGTGGGAATAAAATCAAGCAACTGAATGAGAGTAGGGTTTGTTCTACTCCCCATGATCGCTATTCTCGACCGCCGCTGATTCATTCCTTCGCTTGAGCTCGGCGTGAGAGACGACTGATGGGTGGCGGCTGAAGGTCGACGGCCTGCGTCAAAGAGACAACTAACGCTCGGACATCAGATCCGAGCAACAAAAATCCACTTGATTGCAACAAATGCATCGCCTTGAAACAATGCAACAAACGGACAACCCTATGGCTACAAAAAGTTACTTCGGTGTAACAAACAATCTCTTGCTAAAAGATTTGATAAGGTACAATACATCAAACCAAAATACTTGTTGCAACAACAAAAAATGGTGCGGCAACAAGTCGACACAACAACTGCAACAAGCTCACCAGGAGGAGGAATGCAGACAACGAAATAGCAGAGCTCGTCGAAGGAGGTCGGAGGAGGAAGCAGCGACCTGATGTGCTGCCTTGTCACCGTTAGGTCCAGATCCGGGTAGGGGCAAGGCAGGCCGCCACCCCAGTGAAGCCCGTGCAGGCCAACCCCGGCCACGGCAGAGCTCTGCTAGCCCCAGCGGGCGCACTCGGTGGTGGAGAAGCTCGGCTGCCCCAGTGGCGCTCGCGGATGTCACTGCCTCGCTCGGAGGCGTTGCATGTGGTGGAGAGAACCATTGAGGGCTGTCGTGGCTTTGGAGCTCGGAAGAAAATGTTTTAGTTTGGAATCTCCATCTCACAGCTAGTAAAACCGGAAGAGAATGTTTTAGTTTAGCAATTACACTCTCCGTTTCACATATTTGTCTAACTACTAATGTGCACAGACCAACATATTTCCTCTACTAGTAATAATAAATGGAATTTGACCCTACTTACCCCTATTCAACTACATATTTCAACCACTCGGTATCTTTCACATCAATAATAGCAAATGTAAACCATAAGAAAAACTGTATGAACTACACTCTTTATTCTTTCCATGGACAAATATTGGGAATGTGGAACTTTCCCGATAAACCAGGCAAATATTGTGCAACCGATGAAGTCATATGTATCACTCGGTAGTATTGCATCCCCTGTGAGGTGCTACCGATTTTCCTAATGGGGCTTTCTAAAAACTGATTTTAGATGCATGCATGACACTTTGTTGATGAAGATGGTGTAAAATTAATTCTCAAGCTACTAGCCATAATCCCCCTTTATAGTACGATGTGTAGCATACAAATCTAGTCTTTTCTTCAAACACTAAGATCGGTAAAATTAAAGAGATCCTAAAAGCATCTCCTCTCCTTTCCGTTTCCAAGCGACCACCCAAAAGGAAATAACTTCGCAGGATCACTAATTTCTCAATTTTCAGTCGAGCCTTCCTTTCTCGTGCCTCTCCTTTCCTTTCTCCCTCTGACCGAATCCGCGCTGCCATCGAATCTGATGAGCAATCCTCGCCCTATGCTTCCCCCTTGACCCTATAAATAGGACCCCCAAGCAACCTCGAGCCACACTCCAACTCTCCCCACTTCAGTTGTCCCTCCCAAGCATCGAGAGTCCTCAGCGTCATGCAACGTCGCCCTCAAAGCTTAGCGCAACTCTAGCGAACCATCATCAGCGCACCAAAGCCACCCCAGCCTCTTCACCTTCGGCATCACTGCACTCTCGCCGACTTCCCTTGACCCATCGTTAAGCTCAAGAATCGCTGGAGCAACGTCTCCACCGGAGATCCGAGCCGCACTACTGCCTTCTCCTGCCATCGATCACCCTCGGTGAAGTCCACCTCGTCCAAGGTATAAATTGGTTCACCTCATCACACTCTCCCTTTGTGGGTGCACTACCGCCCTCCACTAAGCACCAGAACACCACTCGACCATCGGTCCCCGTGCATCTCCCCACACGACCACCCTATGGTCATAAGTTCTTCCACAACCGTCTGGTCGAGAGCCTTTCCACGAGTGCTTTATAGTTGTAAGCCTCTTTACAAACATGACATAGTCGAATGTCATTCCGACCACTGTAAGCCTCTGACCACTGTAGCTTCCAACCACTATAAGTCTCTGACCAGTCTAAGCCTCTGACCACTGTAGCTTCTGACCACTGTATCTTTTGATCATTGTATCTTTTGACCATTGCAGTTTTTGACCACTATAGCATTCGACCACTATAAGCTTCCGACCAGCCCTCGGTGTGGTCACTTTTCCTTTAGAAAATAATTTTGGAAATCCTAGTTTTTCTTTTTCTTTAGAATTCAACTTTTAGAAGCCTGTTCTCCTTCATCCCAGCTGCGATTGGACCCATTCAAATTTCTAAATTAATCAAAAATTCCAATCTATCTATTTATGCCCTCCTTTTAAATATTTGAAGTTTATTTAAATTTATTTGGATTTTCTGTGTTTGCTTGGGTATTTTCACATGTAGACTACAACAAATCTAAGGATTTCTTCAACAACAATTCACAGAGCAAGGCAAGTTACACACATTAATCATGTTGAATCTAGTTTGCAAATAAAATTATCGTGTTTTAAATTATGTTGCATGCTTAATATTATTCAATGTATTTCAATTCAGTTTTAAATTTATTATTACCTACTTATTGATTCCTCCATTGGTATTGAAACCCCTGATACCTTATCATCCTAGAATAAAACTCTGGTTAGTATACTAGTATGACTAAAGAATTTCGTAGCAAATTCTTAGAGTTTCATAGATATAAATTGCTTATAGTTTCATAGATATAAATCTAGGCTTGGGATACCTTTTTATATAAAATGATAAGCTTTTAAAATATATTCTTGACTTCAGTGAATCAGAAAAGTCTATGAAATATTTCAAAATAAAAACATAAAATCTAGTTTAGACTTAGGCAAAGGTTACGTGGTGGATGCTTGCTGGTACACGTTGTTCGGTAACACAATGTTGATGCTAGGCACAAGGGGTATGTGAAAGATGCCTAAATCAATTAAGAACTAGCTTATGAGCTATTGCTACAAGACTGGTATGGGATAGTCCTAACTGAGTAATTTGCAGGTCCCAATCTGAGTCTCACTATAGGTTGAATGTGAGCATGACATAGGCTATAAGAAGTTTTACACAGGACAAAAGGGGGTTTCATTCTAGTGGATTTCCTATTGGGGTTAAACCTTAGTGGAGACGTGTGAGACCCCGGAGCAGCAACTCCAGAATCTTCTGTGTATTACTGCACTAGTCCCAGATCAAAGCTAGTGCACACAGTTAAACAGATATGATACATAACCAACAACGCTTTATTACAATAATCGAGAGTACAGACATCGAAGTCTTTTATTACAAATGAGGTTTTAAGACCTCACACCAAACAAAAAAATTATAGCGGAAGCAAAAGAAACTTAAGCAAGACCCATCAATACGCCACAGGCATTGACTGGGGAAACGCAGCCTAGAAATCCGGATAGCCTTCATTGAATCCATCTACGAAGTAGTCGTAGTCCGCCTCTTAAGCTTCAACCTCCTCTGAGAGTTGTTTTAAAGTGTAGTATGTGAGTACATAAAGTACTCCGCAAGTCTTGGGAAAGATGCAGTAGATGCAGGGCTTAACAAAGGAAGGTTCTTATGGTTCTTTTGCATAAAGCAGCATTTTGTTTCAAATACCATTATGTAATTTCAAAAGCAACAGTTTAACAAAATAATTGCAATACTGAAACTAGATACAATTTCCTAGCGAAGGTTCCAACCACCAACACTAGTACAAAGGCTCTATCCGCCAAGGTTTAAAATTTCGGGTTCCAACCACCCTCACTGGCTCTATTCGCCAGGACACACACTCCCAAGAGTTCCAACCACTCCCGAGTTCCCAAAACTTTTGTTTTAAAATCAAAACCAAAGGTCTACCATGTGAATGCATTCCTTGCCCGCCCTTGACCGTGGGCACGGCTATTCGAATAGTTTATTACTTTGCAGAGTTTATACAACTTTACACACAAGAGATAAATTATCTTAATAGTCAACATGCTTCCTTTGGCATGAGACCCAGATAAAATATCACAAAGCCTTTACCTCACTATAGTCTAGCTAGATACCACCCGCTGAGGTTTCACCGCTGAAGGGTTAAATCCACCACAGTCAGAAGCCCCCTCTTGCGCCATATGAGTACAGTAAATCCTTGTCCCTCACTATGAGTAAACCAGTAAATCCTGGCACCCACTTTCCAATGGTAGCACCTAAACTAAACTATCGTAAGTTATTCAGCTAGGTCGTACCCATATAGACTTGTGGTTGTACGATAGTGCTCAGTTTGGACAATCACAAGCGTCGGTCCTTAATTAACTAGGGCGGAACATACACTTTACAAGATCTCGTGTTTAACGCACCAATCCAAACCAACCATCCACCCCGGTCTACAACAAGAATCGACAGATTCGGAGTTCGTATGAGGGAGAACGAACATCTGAAAGTTTGGTTAACACATAAAATGACGAAAATCCGAAACTTATTATTTGTATCGGATATTGTACAGAGTGGACCAAAAGAAGAATTTTTGAGTGGAAAAATTTGCAATTCTCAGGACTAAACACAAGAACAAAGGAATGAAAGCTAAGGCTCCCACCACCACACCATGTTAACACACGTGACTTAGAAGCAACTCAAAGAGTTCTTCTTTGTAAAGCACAACAGAGCAGCAGTACGCACAGTGCTTGGGCGTTCTTTGACCATGGCGGCTTGCCGGCGAGGGAAAGCAGGGGCAGCATGAGAACCACCAAAACGGAACCCCGGCGAGGTCCTCTACCAAATGGTGGTGGTGGCATCGCCGGAGCCGGAGCGAGGCGACGGTGGTAGTGGCCGGGGCGCACGGCGGCGACGGGCTGCACGGAGCTCCAACAAACCGCCGGTGTTTCGGAGAAAGTAGAGGAAGCATGAGGTGGCCAGGGACATGGCAAACACGATGACAAAGTTGGTTTGGCTCGAGAGTGGCCGAGGATGGCTAGCGACTGTGACAACGTCCAGCACGGAGGTGGCGCACGGTGGTGGAGCACCTCGGCCAACCATTGAGCGAGCTGAGCTATGCGTTGTGATGAGGAGATGGAGGTGATGCTCTCGGCACAAGGAATCGAGAAAGTGCTCACCGAGGACGACGAATCAACGACAGAAGTCAAAAACGGTCGATTCCACGAAAAGCTCAATTCACAACAATTGGCTGCATGAAAAAATCAATTAAATATGATGGATGTGTTGCTTGGATGCTAAGACATGAGATGGCACATGCAAAAGTTCAAAATCTTCACCGGAATGACGAATGCCCAAATCCACTTTAATGGTCGACGTTCGGGAAAATGCAAAATTCGTCGTCGTCGGGGCTTTGTAGGTTCTGAGATTTTGAGAGAATGAAGAGGTCTAGAGGAGGTGTTGGTGTGCCAATTTATAGGCTCTCAATTGACTCGAATCGTTGGGAACATGAGAAGTTTTGGGTGCTTATTCGGTGTTTAGGAACTAACAAACAAAATGGCAATGAAAACACTAATTGAATGTGGTAACGGAAGCACTGACTCCGGTGATGAATCCGTAGTGTTGTTAGGATTGCAGTGCTTCAGACGGAATTGAATTCGGATGCTCGAGTGGAAAGTTATGGAGGAAAGATGGAAGGTAATTTTTTTTCAGCGCTTCAGTTCAAAACCGAGCGTTTTGAGCGTATGTGACAGAGGTTGAAGATGAACAGTGCTTCGGACACTGTAGCATGAACAGTAACCGAGAGGAGAGAGAAAGAAAGAAAATAGAGAAATGAATAGGAAAATAGAAGAATAGGCCAAGGAAAAAAACTAGATTGGACCCAGAAAAATAAAATGGCATTTTTATGGAGATTTGGATTTCTACAGATTTGAATTTAAAATTTCCAAATTTAAATTCAAATTTTGGAATTCTAGGTGGGAATGGAATTGGAATTTTAATTTGGGAATTCAGATTGGAATCGGGATTTTGATATCTTTCCTCCAGTATTACATAAATAATCCAAATAAAATCTATATATTTTTAAATAATTGTTTTGGAATTAATTTTAAAGAAGGCAAATTTTTGGGATATTACAAATCTACCCCTTAGAAAGAATCTCGCCTCCAAGATTCAGACGGACTAGGAAAAAGAAAGGAGAGGAAAACTCGGCTCTTAAATCTTCCTCGCGCTCCTATGTTGCTTCTGATTCTAAACCAAACTGAGATTAGGCTGGTACCAACTAAACAAGAAACTTACCAAGCTTGGTCACTGCCTCCGAAGCATCGTTCACGGTGATGTGGTTAACTCGTCCTCTCCCTTGCGATTATGGGGTCCTTGGAGTTTTTCCTGGAGTCTGAGATACTCCTCGTCCTTGCCCTGCAACTGGAGCTCGCTCTAGTGTGGTCTCCAAATTGAAAGGTATTAGAGTGATAGCTTGAGGCTTCTGTGGGCACTTGCTAGCATAATGTCCCATCTTGTGACACCGGAAACATTGCACTCCTGCTGCTGATGTGTTGCTTTTCTGAGGTCAGACTCTGGTATAGATGTGGGGTTCTTGCATCGCTCAACGGGGTGATGATCTTGGAGTTCTTAGTGCATCAGCTACTGTTGCAACTTGGTTGAATAGGGGTGGATTCATTCGGGGTCTTGAACTACTTGCAATATACTGCGTCTGAAAAGCCATCTTTCTCTTTCGAGATTCCTGTAGTTGATATTGAGCATCTTCTTGAACAAGAGCTTTGTTGACCATGTGCTGGAACATCGGAAAATCATTTGACACCAACTGCACTTTGAGGTTGGGGTCCAATCCTTCCATGAAGCGCCAAATTTTTGCTGCATCTGTTGCAACATCTTCTGCTGCATACGTTGATAGCTGAGTGAACCTATTTAGATATTCTGAAACACTAAGGTTTCCCTTTTGCAACTTGCGAAACTCCCTCTTCTTCATCTCTAATATTCCCATAGGAATGTGTGCAGAACGAAAAGCTTCCATAAATTCAGCCCATGTGATGGTCTGCACATCCTGGTGAGTAGAACAGTAGTTTTCCCACCAATTAGCAGCAACTCCCTTGAGCTGATGAGCTGCATAGAGTACTTTCTCAAAGTCATTGCACTGAGCCAAATTCAACTTCCTTTCTACTTCCTTAAGCCAGTCATCTGCATCTAACGGATCAATTGATCTGGCGAAAGATGGCGGTTTGGTTCTCATGAATTCACCAAACTTGGACTGAGGTGCTTGGATAGGTGCTGGCTGAACTTGATTAACTTGATTTTGAGTAAGGGCTTGAAGAAGTTGCATTTGCATAGCCATCATCTGTTCCAAATTTGGGGCTTGAGCTGGCGGAGGAGGAATTGGGGCATTGCTTTCATTAGCATCGTGATTGTTGCTAGCAGCGTTCCTTGTGTTCACCATCTGAACGACAACCGGGGTTAGCACAAGATAAGAGGGAAGTAGCATAGATAAGAGGTCGGGGAACAACTAAATAACATCCCAGACAAACACACAAGAGAGAAGCAAACTCCAACCAGGAGAAGCTTAGCTTGAAAACCAAAAATAGTTTTTAAAGATGGCTGTACTACAAGTACACAAAGGCTGGGAACAGTCCATCTAGCATACCAACAAGCAATATACATAAGCATTCTAAAATCGTAGGGCTTTACTTGGGTACTATGAACTAAAGAACTACTCCTCATTTCTTCATGACGACACGGTTCTCTGGGTGCTTCTCAAACTTGATCTCTCTGAGCCATCTATAGAAATTACAAAGGAAAGTGGATACAATTACCATTCTTAAAAGTGAGTAAACAGATAGATAAGATAGAATACCCTGCTGAAGGTAAGGATAGAAAGAAGAGAAAAGATGAGAAAAAGCACATTATTAATTTTTTTTATTTTATAAAATAAATTTTGAAGCTTTTTTAATAATGGCCATTCTAACTAGGTTACGCCCTACAATCAAATTGGCTCTGATACCACTTCTGTGAGACCCCGGAGCAGCAACTCCAGAATCTTCTGTGTATTACTGCACTAGTTCTAGATCAAAGCTAGTGCACACAGTTAAACAGATATGATAGATAACCAACAACGCTTTATTACAATAATCGAGAGTACAGACATCGAAGTCTTTTATTACAAATGAGGTTTTAAGACCTCACACCAAACAAAAAAATTACAGCGGAAGCAAAAGAAACTTAAGCAAGACCCATCAATACGCCATAGGCATTGACTGGGGAAACGCAGCCTAGAAATCCAGATATCCTTCGTCGAATCCATCCATGAAGTAGTCGTAGTCTGCCTCTTGAGCTTCAACTTCCTCTGAGAGTTGTTTTAAAGTGCAGTATGTGAGTACATAAAGTACTCCGCAAGTCTTGGGAAAGATGCAGTAGATGCAGGGCTTAACAAAGGAAGATTCTTATGGTTCTTTTGCATAAAACAGCATTTTGTTTCAAATACCATTATGTAATTTCAAAAGCAACATTTTAACAAAATAATTGCAATACTGAAACTAGATACAATTTCCTAGCGAAGGTTCCAACCACCAACACTAGTACAAAAGCTCTATCCGCCAAGGTTTAAAATTTCGGGTTCCAACCACCCTCACTGGCTCTATTCGCCAGGACACACACTCCCAAGAGTTCCAACCACTCCCGGGTTCCCAAAACTTTTGTTTTAAAATCAAAACCAAAGATCTACCATGTGAATACATTCCTTGCCCGCCCTTGACCGTGGGTACGGCTATTCGAATAGTTTATTACTCTGCAGAGTTTGTAGAACTTTACCCACAAGAGATAAATTATCTTAATAGTCAACATGCTTCCTTTGACATAAGACCCAGATAAAATATCACAAAGCCTTTACCTCAGTATAGTCTAGCTAGATACCACTCGCTGAGGTTTCACCGCTGAAGGGTTAAATCCACCACAGTCAGAAGCCCCCTCTTGCGCCATGTGAGTACAGTAAATCCCTGTCCCTCACTGTGAGTAAACCAGTAAATTACTAACACCCACTTTCCAATGGTAGCACCTAAACTAAACTATCGTAAGTTATTCAGCTAGGTCGTACCCATATAGACTTGTGGTTGTACGATAGTGCTCAGTTTGAACAATTACAAGCGTTGGTCCTTAATTGACTAGGGCGGAACATACACTTTACAAGATCTCGTGCTTACCGCACCAATCCAAACCAACCATCCACTCCGGTCTACAACAATTTTCACATATTAATTTATTTAAAAAGAACAGTGGCAACACCAATCGCCACTAAATTTCTAAACACAACAGACTAGTTTAAAGAATTATAATTTCCCATTCCAAGGTTACAAAGATTAAATAGCATGACTAAGCATTTTACTACCGTTCTAATATTTGTCAAAGATTTAATAATAATCTCATTATTGAGACAAAGAAAATCCTAAGGTTACAAAGGTACATGGCATTCAACTATAATTGAGGGCATAACAAGGTTGGATTAACTAATACCTTAAGACATAAGTTATCATTTTATGTAACATAGCAATGCATCTAAATTTAAAATAATAAAATGATTTTAGCAAACATAGGCACAAGCTGATCAAAGGAGACTTGCCTTCTTGCGCGCTATATGATCCCTCTTGCTGCGAATCGGAGAAATCTTTGGCAACGTCGGGTTCTACGCGCGAAACGACAAACACAAGAAAAAGAATAAATACAAATAAAATCATAAAAATAAAAAAATATATATACTGGAAGGAAGATATTGAATTTAGATGAATTTAGGAAAAAGAATCGATGGATTCGGAGTTCGTATGAGGGAGAATAAACATCTGAAAGTTTGGTTAACACATAAAATGACGAAAATCCAAAACTTATTATTTGGATCGGATATTGTACAGAGTAGACCAAAAGAAGAATTTTTGAGTGGAAAAATTTGCAATTCTTAGGACTAAACACAAGACCAAAGGAATGAAAGCCAAGGCTCCCACCACCACACCATGTTAACACACGTGACTTAGAAGCAACTCAAAGAGTTCTTCTTTGTAAAGCACAACAGAGCAGCAGCACGCACAGTGCTTGGGCGTTCTTTGGCCATGGCGGCTTGCCGGCGAGGGAAAGGAGGGGCAGCATGCAAACCACCAAAATGGAACCCCGGCGAGGTCCTCTACCAAATGGTGGTGGTGGCATCGCCGGAGATGGAGCGAGGCGACGGTGGTAGTCGTACCGGCGCACGGCGGCGACGGGCTGCACGGAGCTCCAACAAACCGCTGGTGTTCCGGAGAAAGTAGAGGAAGCATGAGGTGGCCAGGGACATGGCAAACATGATGGCAAAGTTGGTTTGGCTCGAGAGTGGCCGAGGATGGCTCGCGACTGTGACAACGTCCAGCACGGAGGTGGCGCACGGTGGTGGAGCACCTCGGCCAACCATTGAGCGAGTTGAGCTATGCGTTGTGATGAGGAGATGGAGGTGATGCTCTCGGCACAAGTAATCGAGAAAGCGCTCACCGAGGACGACGAATCAACGACAGAAGTCAAAAATGGCCGATTCCACGAAAAGCTCAATTCACAACAATTGGCTGCATGAAAAAATCAATTAAATATGATGGATGAGTTGCTTGGATGCTAAGACAAGAGATGGCACAAGCAAATGTTGAAAATCTTCACCGGAATGACGAATGCCCAAATCCACTTCAGTGGATTCGTCGTTCGGGAAAACACGAAATTCGTCGTCGTCGGGCTTCGTAGGTTCTGAGATTTTGAGAGAATGAAGAGGGGTAGAGGAACATGACTCGAATTGACACTTCGTAGGTCCACTTCAGTGACAATTTATAGGCTCTCAATTGACTCGAATCGTTGGGAACATGAGAAGTTTTGGGTGCCTGTTCGGTGTTTAGGAACTGACAAATAAAATGGCAATGAAAACACTAATTGAATGTGGTAACGGAAGCACTGACTCCGGTGATGAATGCGTAGTGTTGTTAGGATCGCAGTGCTTCAGACGGAATTGAATTCGGATGCTCGAGTGGAAAGTTATGGAGGAAAGAAGGAAGGTAATTTTTTTTCAGCATTTTTGTTCAAAACCGAGCGTACGCGACGGAGGTTGAAGATGAACAGTGCTTCGGACACTGTAGCATGAACAGTAACCAAGAGGAGAGAGAAAGAAAGAAAATAGAGAAATGAATAGGAAAATAGAATAATAGGCCAAGGAAAAAAACTAGATTGGACCCAGAAAAATAAAATGGCATTTTTATGGAGATTTGGATTTCTACAGATTTGAATTTAAATTTTCAAAATTTAAATTCAAATTTTAGAATTCTAGGTGGGAATGGAATTGGAATTTGAATTTGGGAATTCAGATTGGAATCGGGATTTTGATATCTTTCCTCCAGTATTACATAAATAATCCAAATAAAATCTATATATTTTTAAATAATTATTTTGGAATTAATTTTAAAGAAAGCAAAATTTTGGGATGTTACAAATCTACCCCCTTAGAAAGAATCTCGCCTCCAAGATTCGAACGGACTGGGAAAAAGAAAGGAGAGGAAAACTCGGCTCTTAAATCTTCCACGCGCTCCTATGTTGCTTCTGATTCTAGACCAAACTGAGATTAGGCTGGTACCAACTAAACAAGAAACTTACCAAGCTTGGTCACTGCCTCCGAAGCATCGTTCACGGTGATGTGGTTAACTCGTCCTCTCCCTTGCGATTGTGAGGTCCTTGGAGTTTTTCCTGGAGTCTGAGATACTCCTCGTCCTTGCCCTGCAACTGCAGCTCGCTCTAGTGTGGTCCCCAAATTGAAAGGTATTGGAGCGATAGCTTGAGGCTTCTGTGGGCACTTGCTAGCATAATGTCCCATCTCGTGACACCGGAAACATTGCACTCCTACTGCTGATGTGTTGCTTTTCTGAGGTCGGACTCCGGTATAGATGTGGGGTTCTTGCATCGCTGAACGAGGTGATGATCTTGGAGTTCTTAGTGCATCAGCTACTGTTGGAGCTTGGTTGAACAGGGGTGGATTCATTCGGGGTCTTGAACTGCTTGCAATATACTGCGTCTGAAAAGCCATCTTTCTCTTACGAGATTCCTGTAGTTGATATTGAGCATCTTCCTGAACAAGAGCTTTGTTGACCATGTGCTGGAACATCGGAAAATCATTTGACACCAACTGCACTTTGAGGTTGGGGTCCAATCCTTCCATGAAGCGCCAAATCTTTGCTGCATCTGTTGCAACATCTTCTGGTGCATACCTTGATAGCTGAGTGAACCTATTTAGATATTCTGAAACACTAAGGTTTCCCTGTTGCAACTTGCGAAACTCCCTCTTCTTCATCTCTAATATTCCCATAGGAATGTGTGCAGAACGAAAAGCTTCCATAAATTCAGCCCATTGAGATGATCATATTTTATAGGTAAAGTTGTACAACATCTGCAGAGTGTATATATAAACTATCATGGATAGTCGTGCACACATCATGGGCATGCTAAGTAAAGTTTTCATGTATTAGACCTTGTTTTTCAAAATGGTTTATGAAATATTTATGGATGGTTGGAATCCATATGAGATCTTTTGGAAAACATAGTACATGTGGAATGCCCGTGGTTAGGTTGGTGTCAGGTCGATGCCTGCACCAACGGTATTATTTAGCTTAAACTACTGTTTTAACATACTATATTAAATTTAGCATTTTCATACCTATTTACTGTATTTATTTAAATACTGCTTTACACTCAAATAAACCTATATACCTTTCTTTGTTGCATTTATCATTATATTACATTCTTTCATGTGACTTGTGGAGTACAAGTTTGTACTCACCCTTACATCTTATCTCAGAGGAGGACAGCTTTGACTACAGTGAAGACTTGGATGAGTTGGCCGCGTCTTGGTGTCATTTGCCTGTGGGCTCCTTCTATTTCAGCTTTTCTTTCGCTACTATTATTTAGATTTGGGCTGTGGGCTGTGAATGTAAACTTTGGCAAACATGTCTATATTAAGTTAATGAATAAATGCCATTATGGTTGATATTTCTCTTTGTTCTACTATGTGCACTAGCTGATCCTAGACTAGTATAATTTATACAGAGCATTCGGGAGTTGTTGCTCTGGGGTCCGACAAGTGACAATCACTTTCTTTGCTGTGCAAGTTGTGGGCACCAAATATGTGCTCTGTGATAGAAGGTTCGTCGAGCAGATATACAAACAGAGTATGCTCGCAACACTGTCACACCCCTTCATAGCTCCTTACGCCCTATGGTGGAGCCCCCCTTTTTCACCTACGTACCTCACCCTAGATGTACATGGACACCACCGATAAGGCAACATACAGATAATTGGTACTCAAGCTAGCTTATGTCTCTCTTAAATAGTCGTTTCTTTCTTTTGGGTGCAGATTTGCAATGTTTTGCCCCGATGATAACAACGACAACTGTGACATCGTGCCGCCCCCTTCCCCCAGCTTGGAATTAGCACTCCTGCAAAGTCTCTGGATGCACATGGAGGCGGTGTCGTCACAACATCCTTCAAGAGGGCCGTGCAACCCGAGCAGGAGTGGCTCGATGAGCAGCTCACATCATCAAACCTGTACTACGAGATGTTTCAGATGGAGATGGCGTGCTTGAGTCGTTGCACAATTGTCTCGTAGCGCACCATGGCTTACGGGCCACATCACAGGTTTCATCCAAAGACCTTGGCGATGTTATTGTGCACTATAGCCGTGCCTTAGAGCTATACTCAGGTTAGTAATCGTTTTGCTCGTTCACACTCTACTATAAGCGCTAAGTTTAGGGATGCCCTTTGGTGCTTATACGACATGGCGGGGTACATCGTGTAACCGTTGGACCCCACATTTATCACGTTGCACCCTACTATGAGGTCACGGAGGTTTTACCCACATTTCCACATTTCGTTTGTGCTATCGGCACAATAGATGGCTCACATATCCCGATTGAATCTAGAGTTATCCACATAAACCGCCACAGTTACACAAGCCAGAATGTCACGGCCGTGTGCGACTTTGACATGAGGTTCACACTCGTGATTGCTAGATGGCCAGGATCGGCTCACAACACGTAGATCCTCCTTGACACCTTGGCTAGCTTCCTCCATTTGTTTTCGCCTCCATTTGTTTTCGCACCCGCCTCTAGGTGAGATCACGTCTGCATATTCAGCTCATGGGTATCACGTACAGAAACACCCGTTATTATTTTACCGAGTTTGGCATAGGTGCAAGGCCACGTGACCTATGCATTCAACTACCATCATTCATTGCCACATAAGGTTACCGAACGTGCGTTCGGCATGTGCAAGACAAAATGACTCATTCTTAACAACATATATTCATACTCATTGCGGCGGCAAACAAATAATATCCACTACAATGACGCTGCACAATTTCATAATTGAACTTACATCCACAGACCAAGATTTCGAAGATCCCACACTAAGACGTGGATATACGATCAATGAACCCGATAGCACAAACTATCCGACGGAGATAGAACAAAACAGAGACGCAATTATAGAGCATGCTCGCGACGTCATCCATACGGGCTTATCATCAGACCTTCACGCGATTGATCTATTTCCGTGCACCTACGAATAGTCTGCTGGCTTACAAGTGTATAGCTAGGTGTATGTGTACGCGTGTGCCTACTTGCCAGCCTACTTTTCCGATTGTACGGCTACATTGACGTCGTTGTGTGTACATGGCGGTGTATACCTGGTTCTATGAAGTTATGCATCATGTAACCAAACGCGCATTGGCCACGCGGTGTCCTCGGAATAAATGAGTACGAGCTACGCGCATTGTATTTCCGGAATGGCAGTTCGCTGTCCTCTTCGAGTAAAAAAAATCAGCAATATGTCATAAGCCCATCATTCAAAAAAAAACACAGCTGCTTAAATTATAATTTATCAATCAAAAAGAATACAATAAGTTTAGTCATAGACACAAACAGCCTCGATGTCAGGTCCGAAAAGAATGGCCTCAATGCCTTAGGGCAACCACAGTTACACAAGCCAGAATGTCATGGCCATGTGCGACTTCGACATGAGGTTTACATTCGTGATTGCTGGATGGCCAGGAACGGTTCACAACACGTGGATCCTCATTGACACCTTAGCCAGCTTCCTCCATTTGTTTTCGCACCCGCCTCTAGGTGAGATCACATCAGCATATTCAGCTCATGGGTATCGCACTAAATGTTCGCACATGCTAATGTTTCTTTCTTGTCGTTGCAGATAAATTCTACCTTATCGACCCTAGGTTCGATTCTGCTCGGGCTTTTTTGGCTTTTGTATGACGCTACAGTAACTCACTTTTAAACAGTGTGTCTTTTCGAGGTGGATCTACAAGTCAATTATAGTAGACGTTGTACTGACTTTAGCTGTACCGACCAAAATTGCATGCAACTGTCTCCCTCTTCATAACCTCTCTTGCAAGCAGCCAGAATTTAAAAGCTATAAGCTACAGCCCAAAAGAACCAACCCAATAACTGGTTAGCATCCATCACTGTTGGTTTGGTCATGTCAGGTATTTCCTTTCTTATTTCGGTGTTAGGTTACAGTACACAGTAGAGCTGGAATCCACAGTCATCACTTGCTAATAGACAGTCATTTATAACTAGTTTCTGTCCTTTCTGGCTATTTGCAGTCTTCTGGCACCATATATTTCGTCTGGCATATTTTGGGAGATACTAAAACTGTGGATGAAGGGATGCAAGGTTATCATCCTTGACATCCCCTGTTGTTTGAGACAAAGAAGGATCAATGGACAAACTCAGTCATTGTCGTATGGGTGAATCCAGGAACCCAGATAGAGAATCTTGCAATTGTCTACTAGAAACTAACTTCCCTAAGGAATTCGGTGACCCCAATCCTCCGTTCCAAACGCATACTATTGGCAAGCACTTGACCATTTGGATGTTGGCCAGGCCCCACTACTCAGGGGAAGAAGCGCAGGGAAGGGCAGAGAAGGACGAGTACATTTGGCCACAACCACTGTGACTCCGACTGTACAAAACATGACATTTTTTTAGATAACGGAATACCAATATTCCAGCCTTTGATCATCCAGCAACAAAACATGACATACAAAGACACGATTACGACCACTGTACTCAGACACACCAAGTACTTCAACTACGACTACGATTACTGGCTACGACCACTGTACTCGAATAGGATCAATGCGCAGCTTGCACTGGACTGGAAGAAGTCGGAAGCCGACATAATAATCAACAATTCTGGCTCGCTAGATGACACCAAAGAACAGCTTCAAGAAGTGCCGAGGAATGTCACCGAGCCCCTAACATGGAAGGAACGGTTGAGATCTAGAGATGGCCTTTTCTCTATTGTCCTGTGTACATCGATCAGTGGGGGTTTTACTTGCAGATTCTGCTGGAGCTCGTCACCTTCGAGACTGCAGATTCTAATACGTGGCAAACGAACGAAAAACCCAAATAAATCCAAATAGCGGCAAAAGTCTAGTTTAAATTAATTAAACTCATTTTATGTTGCTTATAAATTGATAGCAGAGAGGGAGGGGTTGCAACGGATTTGAGTGAAGGAAGGAATTGGTTAGATAGCTTTACTGTGAGGGAAAATTTTATGAAACAGGAAGAAGTTGAATAAAGGATTACCCACAGGATCCTTCTGCTAGGTTCAAGATAAAGGGCTTGATCTTTTTTTCTTTATAACTTCTTTTATAATATTTTATATTTATCAAGAAATTCCAAGAGTTAGGTTGGACTTATGGGTATCTTTGGAAAGATTTTTCGAGGAGGTGATTTGCCAGAAACTAAGTTACGCACTTTTCCCGATTTTTAGTTATAGTTTGGAGTTGGTTATTTATCCATTTATGATTGGGAGCAAGGCAGATTATTTTAGTTAACAACTTATGGGGGATGATTGAGGATTGTAGTTTTAATTCAGGTGTGAGATAAGTTTGAGTGGATGAGCTTGTTCACAAGAGCTTATTCTTAACCAAGATGATCGGATAAGTATTTTAGGTGCAAAGATAGGTTTTGGGCAAGATTCTTAGTTAAGAGTGTTAATAACTCAAGATTGATATTTTATGCTTTAATTTTGCAAAATTTAGACTTAGGTTGATTATTTAAATTATTCCAAGATAAGTTATTTGGGGTAGAGAGGGATGATTCTTTGGTTTAAGAATATTTTAAGCCGAAAGAGGTTCGAATCTTTGCATTTTTATTAAAGATTTGGTTTAGAATTTTCTTAAGCATTAATTAAGATGGGAGTCTTATTGATTTTAGAAATGAATGATCTGTTATTAACATTTTACGTGCAAATTATAGTTAATGAGCTAAGTTTGCTTTAGCAGATATATGCTCAAGATAAAAGATACAAGAGATGATGTGAAATTTAGCTCCTGGAATTAATTTATTTTTGAGCAAGGGTTTTGCAATTTATTCAAAAACAATTTCCTATTTCAGTTTATCGCTATTTTACGAGTCAAGGTTTAAATAGACTTGATTTGTGTTAGTGGATTTAAATCCAGGGAGAAAGACATGTGGTAAATGAATCAAAGTTTTCGTAGGTTTTGGGTTTGGTTTGAATCATTCTTCAAATGTTATTGTTCATTAAACTTTTACATTTACAATTAGCAAGATTAGACTTATTACTTAGAAATTAGTCATGAGAGTTTAATAGATCCTTTCATAAAGTTCTTTTTTATTTTCGTACATATTTTTGTTTAATCCTGCAAATTGCATTTTTATTCCTAATACCATTTTCCAGACTTATCTATTAAAATCCTCATAAGATAGCAATGTTTGGCATTATACAAGTGATAACCATTAGCTGCACACAAATTTCAGCGGGGCCCACCTATCATTCAGAGAAGGAAAGAGGGCAAGGCAAAGACTTCTGGGAGGAGGGGGCTCGGCCGAAGAAGGCAGGGAGGGGCGCGGCACACTTTTGGGCGGTGTCACCGGCGCTGCTGATGGGGGAACGACCGGAGAGGCGATGCTGGTGAGGAACAGATGGAGAGACGTCAACGATGGATCGCCACAAGGAGTTCGGGAGGTGTCTTTATCACGGTGGGGTAGACGCAGCGCGCGATGGGGCCGAAGGATCCCATGGTGGCGCTAAACGGCGAGCCTAGTGGAGCTATGGGCAGCGATGAGTACTGGCGACGCTGGAGGCTCCTAGTGTTGGCGAGCTGAGGCCGACGAGGGCTTATTTGGTGGTGGGGGCAACTTCAGGAGGCTACGGTGGAGCTCCGGGTGGTTCAATGAAAACTCATGGCGCAGCATTCATTTGGAAATGCGTGGCGAGGAGAAGGCGTGCGGCGGTGAATCAATTCGGAAAAAGAGGAAAGCGAGTGCTTTGCGGGGAAGGAAGAGGAGGAAGGCACAGGGGAGGAGCTGGGAGCCTCGGGCTTCTTTATAGGCACCGGAGGAGGTGAGGCCGTTGGAGCTCATTGAAAGACGCTTGTGGTGGAGAAATGTCGAGCGATAGCGATGGAGGCGGCGTAGGCACAAGGCCTAGAACCTAGCTCGGTGAAGTGACATACAAAGCGCCGCTAGGTGAGGCCAGGTAGAGCGCAGGGGAGGCCGCGCGAGCTAGCGGGAGGCGGTGTGCGCGAAAGAGGGGTAGCTCCGGGGCTAGGCCAGTGAACTAGCTCGGTGAGGTGACGGAACTGCACGGCATTGAAGCCTGGGAGTAGAGGTGGACCGAGTTAACTAGTGCCGGTGGAAACATTGAAGTGCCGCGGGGAGTAGCTTCGATGCTAGGCCGGCGGGCGGTGGCTAGCTCGGCAGGGTGATGCGACACGCCGCTTGAGGAGGGCAGAAGGCCGGTGGTAGGCGGTGGTGTGAACGTGAGGGCCAGCAGTGAAGGCGATGTAGGAGAGGGGCGCGTAGGCGCAGGGCTCGGATGCGATGTCGGCATTGAAGGGGGCAGCGCTAGGTGCTGGGGCGCGGCGCAGGTAGGTGGTAGGCGAAGTTCACGAGCCGAGCTGTCTAGAAAGCAAGCGCGTGGAGCCAGGCTGGAGGAGGAGGAAGGGGCCGAGCAAGGAACTGGAGAGGGCGCCGGTGGGCCGGAGATGCTGCGCGTGCGGAGAAAAGGAGGAGGAAGAAGGAGCCTAGCGGCGGCTGGATAGAAATGAGGGATGAGGAGAAGAGGCGATGGGGAGAAAGGGGATGCCGGTTGGGCCGAGCGGATAAGGGGCCGGGCCCAAAGGAAGTTTTTCTGAATTTTGAGAGTTTTGCAAATAGATTTTCTTGCTGAAAAGATTAAGTACCAAGAAATTTGAATGATAACATTAAAAATTATTTTGAACCTTGATGTTTTAAATTTTTAGAAATTTTGGATTTAGGATTTGCTAGGGGTTTTGAGAATTTGGATTTTGATTTTGAAATCTTGATTCTCACTTTTGAAGGTTTGATCTCTCTTAATTAAATTTTTGCCGCCTGAAATTTCAAATCAAGAACTCAAATAAATAAAATTTTGAAACTCAGCATAAATAAGAAAATATTTTTATTAATTTGCAAATACAATAATCCCTAATATTTTTGGGATGTTACACCTACACCACACTGCGACTAGTTAATTTTCAATACCATAGACGGCTATGTTTAAGGACCATCTATGATATCGTACATATTATAGATGATTTTTGGTACTAGCCCTCTATGATAAATATCACAGACGGCTATATTTAAGGACCATATATGATATCGTACATATCATAGATGACTTTTGGTACTAGTTCTCTGTGATATCTAATACATCATAGACGGCTATGTTTAAGAACCATATATGATATCGTACATATCATATATGGTTTTTGGTATTAGCCCTCTGTGATATCTAACATATCATAGATGGTTTTTGGTGCTAGTAAATGTGATATCGCATATATCGCAGACGGTTTTTGGTATTAGCCGTCTATGATATCATATGTATCATTTACGGTTATTAGTATTAACTATCTATGATATGTCCAATATCATATATGTTTATTTTGTAGAACTGTCTGTGTTGTAACTTATCACAGACGGTTTAAAAATCGCTTGTGATAACCACTTGTCATCATAGATACATAAATTCAGACAATTCAGAAACCGTCTGTGATGATATTTTTGAATCACCTATAATAATCTTTTCTATAGTAGTGATAGGCATGTCCAATGATGACGACAATACTCACTGTTATCACCGATGCATGCATATAGTCTTTTTCTTTGCCATGTCGCTGGTTATTTTTGTTGATAGCCCACTTCCTGCTCATCAATAAAATCCTGGTAATATTTGCCAGCTGTGTAGTGTATTGGAAGCATCCTTGTGTTGGCATCTTCAAGGGTTGAGGGCATGTGGACGAACGTGAGTCCTTCGTCCACTGAAATATTTGTCACTTGATATGGCCAATTTTTTTTTGTTTCAACTGACGGTTTATAGTTGTTACTGATATTTTTTGTCCACTGATAGGTACGCTAGCCGTTGTATAGTACTAGATACGTTTGCGTGGCGGCATGCCATGCAAGCTATTTTTGTACCAAACTGGATGCACGTGTGTGGCGAGACGTTACGCAGGCTAGTCTATGTAAGCGATCGGTGATTGCAGGAGTTTTTTGTGTTGGAAACCAATTTGCTATATGATTTGGTGAACACATTGTATGTACTGACCTTGTTTAATTCTGAGTGAATTGGTGGTGTTGTTCTGTTTGTGGCGCAAAAAAGAACATTACGATGAACAAAAGGCAATAATGGTTGTAAAGGGAAACGTAATTAATGTACAAATAAATGATGGAAACTAAGGTGATATGTTTTTTTTCTTGCACAAACTGGCAGATGTCGTTGATCATGAAGGAAGCGAAGGGCTCACTAAATATGTTCACACTAGTTATAGCGTTAGCTATAAGAGAGTAGTATGTAGTAATGGTAGATCTGCTCGTAGGCGTAACATAGTCGGTAATATTTTGGACAACAAAATAAGTGCAGTTGTTGGGAATAAGCTTATGGTGAACCGAAGATGATAACACCGCTGGCACATTGTGCAGTAGGATCTGTGAGAAGCACTTTGAGCTGAGAAGGCATAGGATATGCGTTAACATCTGTGGTAAGCGCTGTAGCATAGTAAAGCAATTCAAAGTAGAAATCAACAGGTAATTAAAGCTTTCAAAAAAACTGGATAAAGTATGTATTTAGCATAAGCAATGAACATACATGACTGGGGCGTTGTTTGTGGAAGAACTGGTGTAAACGCACTGGGTAAAATACACATAGGCAATAGCGATGAGGCTACGGAGCTAACCGGATGTTTTCCACGCTGAATTTCTTTGCGTCTAGTTCAAGCAGAATGCGCTAAATCCATAAAAATAGATAGGAACAACTAATAGGGAAAAAATTTAACCATAAGATTAATATTCAGAATGAAAAAATAGAAAGGGTCAAAGAACAGCAATTCAGGCACGAGATTAGTATTCAAAGCGAACAAGCACAAAAGATTAAAAGAGGGAAAATAGGAAGTAAGCTAACTGTGTGAGCAAATACAATGAGCTCGTAGACAAAGCAGTATTAAAAAAGAGCTATGTAAGTAAATACTGAATTATAAAAAGGAAACAAGACAACGGTAAAAAGAGGAAAAGTATGCATAACATAATTACACAGAAGGAACACGGAGATCACAAAAAGGCTATAACAAAACAGAAAACTAAACGCGAACAGAAGAATAGTCAACTATAAAAAAAATAAGGCAATGATAAAAAAAAAGCGAAAGTATGCATAACATAATTACACAGAAGCAACACGCAGTTCACAAAAAGGCTATAATAAAACAGAAAGGTAAACATGAACAAAAGAATATTACACAAAGAGAACATAAAAGTTAGCAGAATAAATACAATATGATTGTAGAAAGGGTGCAAGGAAGCTAGGGATAAGTTATTTTATGTATGGCCTATGGCTGTGCAACATACCTTTCTGTATATTGATGTACGTAACATAGTAGAAGAAGGGAATTGGTAAGATTGTAGAGAAATTCTACGAAAAGCTAAGTGTAAGCATAGATAAATACGAAGAAGGCGTAAGAAGAGTATAAAAGAGGAAGACAATAGTTTCTAAGTAAAGATAAGTGTGAGCATATGTAAGGGAGGTAAGAGAAGCATAAAGGGTAGAACACTATGGTACAAAAAGGCTGGGCAAGAAGATAAATCTAGACTATTTTATGTATGCTTTAACTTTACGGGGCATATCTTTTTACGCTCTGCTACACACACACACATAGTTTTTTGGGCTTCATATCAATATACACTATATGCATAATAGGATATACAATATAATAATAGAATTGGAATACTAAAGTCACTAAAAGGGTCTAAGAAAAGGCAAGTATAATCATGAATAAATACGAAGAAAGCGTAAAAGAAAATAAGGCTAAACTATTCCATGTGTGGGCTACTTCTATATGGCATATCTCTCTATATATTTATACATATAATATAATAGTAGAATACGAATAGTAATATCACAAAAAGAATCTAACAAAGTTAAGTGTAAGCATATAGAAGGAAAGCAAGAGAGGCATAAACAGGGGGGCTAACAGTATGATATACATAATGTAATAGCAGAGTAAGAATACTAAGATTACAGGAGGGTCCTAAGAAAATGTAAAGTTAAATTATTTTATATGTGCTCTATTTCTCTACATACATATATATATAGCTCTTTGGGCTTCATATCAATAGACATTATATGTAATATAGTAGTAGAGCTAGGATATTAAGATCACAGAAAGATTGTAAGAAAAGATAAGTATAAGCACGAATAGATATGAAGAAGCTGCAAAAGAAGATAAACCTAAACTATTTCATATATAATCTATTTCTATATGGTACACCTCTTTATATATTGGTATATAAAACACAATAGCAAAATAGAAATGGTAAGATCACAGAAAGATTTTAAGAAAAGGTAGGTGTAAGCATATAGAAAGAAAGCAAGAGAGGTATAAAGAAGGGGATAACACTACGATATACATCATATAATAGCGGAACAAGAATACTAAGACTATAGGAGGATTGTAAGAGAAGATAAGACTAAACTATTTTATATATACTCTATTTCTATGACATATCTCTTAGTACTATTATATGTGTGTGTGTGTGCATGTATGGTTATATATATATGTATATGTGTGTATATATATATATGGCCCTTTGAGCTTTACATCAACACATATAATATTGACAATGATATATGTAATGTAGCAGTAAAATAGGGAAGGCAAAGTTATAGAAATACCTTAAAAAAGCTAAGTATAAACACAACTAAAAAGGAAGAAGCAAAAACATTCTAAGAAAAGATAAGTATATAGAAAGTAGATAAGAGAGGTGTAAACAAAGGAACGGCACTATAATACATCTAATATAGTAGCATAATAGAAACGGAGAGATTACAGAAAGGCTGCAAGAAAAGCTAAGGATAAACTATTCTATGTATGGCTTATTTTTATGTAGCATATCTGTTTGTATTTCCTCCATATATATCTATGTGTAGCATTTTGGGCCTCAGATTAATAAGCGCAGTATTTATAGCAATATATATAATGCAATAACAGAATATGAATATTAAGGAAACAAGAAAGCTCTAAGAAAAGATAAGCGCAAGCATGAATAAAAAACGAAAGATGTATTAGATAACCAACAACACAATAAAATCAGCCATTGTTATAAGAAATAAAGGCGTTATGATGTATCAAATAATCAAAAGAACAAAAGAATAATCACTATCATAACAAAAAGAATAATGTATGAACTGACCAAAGCGTGAGCGGTGCTGAACACGATAGCGATGATTAGAAATATTCCAGATCCTCACAACAAGCGCAACGAACGATAGACGAAGCAATATTCAAACTAAATCGGACCAAGCAACCATTGAACTGTAAGAAAAATAAGACGGGCATAAAAAGGAAGGAATTACATAATGTAATAACAAAATATAAACGCAAAGACCACAAAAGGCCGGGAAACGAAAAGGGAAACGTAAATGAAGACAAAGAAGCAACGCAAGAAACGAAAAGAGACGAAAGTAGCGTAACACACATGGCAACCAAGCAATTACCGCCAAGACGCTTTTAATTAAGAGGAAGTACCTGTTTTGATCATAGCTTTAGTTTGTTGCGATCGCCTAAAACCGAATCGCATAAGCAACCGACAAGGTAGTTCTCAGAATCGAAAAAACGCAAGCGAAGAGCGAGCGCAACGAATTAGAGTCACGATCCATAACGGCCTTGCATTTGTAAAAGAAGCGAGCATAAGAAGGAAAGGAATGTATATAACAGCAAGATTATTTGCTTTTGCTAGGAAAAGCACGCACAAAAACAGATTTCTTCCTATCACTTTGATTTGATTTTTCACCTTGGGTGTTGCCCATAGGAAAGATACGTAGATTTTCGACAAGTCTTTCTGCTTAGAGCAAGAAGCAGAACCAAAATCAAACTCGTAATTTCATCGAGTACTCGTCATAACTCAAATAAGCGAAACCAAGAGTAACAACATAAAAGACCGAAGAAAATCACCTCAGAATGAGTAGCCGCAGCGCACGTCGGTGAAGACGGGTCAAGACGATAAAGAGATGGCACGCATCAGATGCTCGAGGAGCAAAAACGCGAAACTAACAACGAAACAACCAATGGCGCAAGAACAATAAAGCGGAGTATGAACTACTAAGGAAACAAAGAACAAAAAACAAAGCAAAAGCAGATGAACGCATCAACGAACACAAAACGAACGAAGAACAACGGACACACGTATTCTAATAGACATGTATAACTGCGAGGAAATGTAACATAGAGGTAAAAGGAGGATAGGTTAATATGTTTATGTGGATCTAATTGTATAACAGTTGCAGTAGGGTATGTGTTGTGACCATAATAGAGTAGGCACATCTTCATGTAGACTATTTGTCACATGGTTTCTCGATGAGCAAAGCGAAGGGTTTTATCGAAGGGATGAAGTCCGAGTAGGCACATCTTCATGCGGACTATTTGTCACATGGTTTCTCGATGAGCAAAGCGAAGGGTTTTATCGTAAGGAATGAAGTCTGCATTTTGCATTAGTCGATCTGAGAATAAAACATAAGAGACTGGATAAAAACATGTAATCTAGGCGAAAAATTTCAGTAAAATAGTATATATGTAGGTCAGTTCATGTTATATGCTTTATCACTTGTGCTATAAATTTCAGTAATTCACTGTGAGTTGGTATATGTCCTGTCGAGACCCGAATATGCAAATTCGGTCTCTCTGTGTAAACTGCACTAGTCCAGGATCACGCTAGTGCACACAGTCAAACATAGATGTCATCACAGTCATACACACGATCATAATTAAGGAAAACTCAAGTATCGATAAAATATCAAAGTTTCGACCTTATGGCCAAGCTTACAATATCTCTAGCCGGAAGGGCTTAACAAAAATAGCAGCGGAAATCCAAAATAAAGCGTAGTGACCAATCGACAAGCCACAGGCTATCGAGTGGAGAACGAAGCCTAATCCGTGAAGTCGTCGTAGTACTCTCCTTCTGGAACCTCCTGTTGGTAGTACTCCTCTCCCTCAACTGAGCAACATAGGCGTAAAGCCGTGAGTACATTGGTACTCTGCAAGTCATTTGTAACAAATGAATGCAATATATAATATGCAAGGCTTACCAAAGGAGGGCTGAAAGGTTAATTTGCATAAAGGCATTTCATAATGAAAAATAATAAATAACTTGAAAGCGAAAGTTAACTGAAAACAGTAATAATAGATAATCAAAGGAATAAACGTGATCCACTTGTGAACACCAATTCACAAGCTAAACCAACAGTGAACTACCTGTCCACTCCCAACATAAACCACCAAGTTATAAGTGAAACACTAACCCTCGTGTGAAATCCCCGAGCAATGTCCATGACCGAGGACGCGGCTATTCGAATAGTTTTACACTCTGCAGAGGTTGCACAACTGTACCCACACAATTCTCTACCTCAACACAATTCTCTAATAGATATGTGCCCGCTACAATTCTCTACCACAACAAGGCCTTTACAATGCTCTACCTCAACACAATTCTGCCCGCTAGGGTTTCGCATCACACCCCCCTTGCGCCACATGGAAATCAGCAACCATGTCCATCACAATGGCAGAATTGAGTTGAAATATTACAAATTAGTCAGCCAGATCCATCCCATAATAGATATGTGGTTTGCACGATTAAGCTCAGATCAATGGCGCACAAAGTTAAGTCCTTAACATTACCCGGGCGAGGCTACCACATCCCCGAAGTGCAACTGCACCTCCCCCTTTACTGCACGATCACTCGCCCGAGTGAAAACCAATTTGTATAACCAAGCCAACGTCACACCAATGACGTGGCACAAATTTTAATACATGTGGCACCAACCACAGTTCCATATGTCATTAAGTCAAATTAATAATTAACATGTGTGATGAGATTGATCGTAAATATAAGCCAGCTAAGCAGTCTAATCGTACCAACCCATGTGACAAATAATCTAGCGTCACTAATAAATTACCCAACTTATGGTGACAATGGCATCATGGTATTCCAAAGTATCAAGGAGGTATAATCTCAATTGGGCGATAACTACCAGTGCAAAGGTTTGAATAAAAGTAGCAATGCGATGTAATTTAAAACAAAATAATTAAATAATAGATTACAAAACTGGGTTCAACATGATCAAAGGACACGACTTGCCTTCGTTATGCTCAGCGCGGTACTCCTGGTCTTCGGGCGCGAAACCTGCTCCTCCGGAATCCGAATCTAATGAGAGAGAAAACGACCGAAAACAAAGAAACACATAAAATGATAAGAAAATGAACTCCAAAATTCACAAAACTAGAACCAACAGCTAGAGCTCGATTTTAGATGAATTTAGAAAAAAGAACGGGGTCAATCGGAGCTAGGACGGAGGAGAACGGGCTCCCGGAAAATTAATTCGGGAAATTCAAAAAAGTTACTGTGCTGTGAACCCGGTCCACGGGATTACCGGTCCACCGTGAACCCGGCGCACGGAACAGTAAACGCTGGGCGGCAGCGCCGACGGCGGGCGCTGGCCGACGTGGCGGCAGAAGATGTGCCGCCACGCGTGTCACCCACCGACGTGGCGGTGACGTGGCCGCCACGTGGCTCGGGGACGGCTCGGTGCGGCGTGGCGCGCCGAGCGCGCACGGGCAGCGCGAAGCGCGGCGGCGGCGATCGATCCGGCGATCGCGAGGGCGACACGCGGCGAGATCTGGATCCTCGATCCAGATCTGGGGCGACGGCGGGGATGCAGCGGCGCGGGCGCGGGCAATGGTCGGATCACCGACGCGTGGCGGCTCGCGTGATTAACTCGCTCTGTCTGACCATCTATCTGGGGGTGATACGCTGTACTGAAATTCAGGTGAGTCCCCATAGCCTTATGGAAACTACCCCAAAACCGAGAGGTGAACTGCGATCCACGATCTGACACAATCTTCTTGAGTACACCATGCAAACTGACAATTCTGGACATATATAGCTCTGCCAATCTGTCACCACGGTAGGTTGTCTTAACTGGAATGAAATGAGCAACCTTGGTCAATCGGTCCACAATGACCCAAATCGAATCATAGCCCTCTTTGGTCTTAGGCAAACCGACTATGAAGTCCATACCAATTTCTTCCCACTTCCACTCGGGAACTTTCAATGGCTGTAGCAACCCTACAGGTCTCTGATGCTCTGCCTTTACTCTCTGACAAACATCACAAAGGGCTACATACTCAGCGATCTCACGCTTCATGCTTGGCCACCAATACTTATCCTTAATGTCCTGGTACATCTTGGTACTGCCTGGATGAATCGAATACAACGACTCATGAGCCTCTTTTAACAACACATCCTTTAGCTCTTGCCTACTGGGCACACACAAACGCTGCTTGAACCACAAGGTTCCTTGGTCATCCACTGAAAATCATGTCCCTTTACCTTCACTTAAGTTCTTTCTGATCCGCTGAAATGCCTCATCATCTGACTGAGCCTGACGAATCTGACCATCGAAAGTAGGCTGCATCTCCATAGCTGCCAAAAATCCTGGCTCAACCAACTCAAGGCTAAGCTTCAAATTCCTCATGCAAAGTGGCCGACTCTCTCGAACCATCAACGAATTGCAAGATACCTTCTCGCTCAAGGCATTCGCAACAACATTAGCTTTCCCAGGATGATAATGTATGCCAACATTATAATCCTTTATCAGCTCTAACCAACTCCTCTGCCTGAGGTTAAGCTCGGACTGGGTAAAGATGTATTTCAGACTCTTATGATCCGTGTAAACCTCACATCTGTTACCCATCAAATAATGACGCCAAATCTTTAAAGCATGCACTACAGCTGCTAACTCCAAATCATGAGTAGGGTAGTTCTCCTCATGCGGTCTCAACTGGCGTGAGGTATAGGCTAGCACTCTCTTGTCTTGCATCAAGACACAACCCAAACCTTTGCGAGAGGCATCGCAAAATATCTCAAAATCCTTATTAATATCAGGCAACACAAGCACTGGGGCTGTGGTCAAACTCTCCTTAAGTTTCTGAAAACATTTCTCGCACTCTGGCGTCCAAGTGAATTTCTTTTCCTTCTTGAGCAACTGCGTGAGGGGTCTGGCCACACTGAAAAATCCCTCAATAAAGCGACGGTAGTAACCTGCCATACCCAGAAAACTCCTGACCTGGGTAACTGAATTGGGTGACTGCCAATCTAAAACGTCACTCACTTTTCCTAGGTCAACTGCGACTCCTTCTGTTTTCAACACATGCCCTAGAAAGGCGACTTTCTTCATCCAAAACTCACATTTGCTGAACTTTGCATACAACTGATTATCTCTCAATTTCTGCAATGCTAATTTCAAGTGCTCCTGATGTTCCTCCTCATTCTTGGAATATATCAAAATGTCGTCAATGAATACAACGACAAACTTGTCCAAATATTCCATAAACACCTTATTCATCAAATACATGAAATATGCTGGAGCATTGGTCAAACCAAATGACATCACTTTGTGAACTCGCATGCAGACCATAACGAGTCGAGAAGGCCGTCTTGGGTATGTCCTCCTTCGAATCCTTATCGATGATATCGACCTCAAATCAATCTTGGAGAACACTCCTGCTCCCTTAAGCTGATCAAACAGGTCATCAATCCTGGGCAGAGGGTACTTATTCTTAACGGTGACCTCATTAAGTGCTCTGTAGTCCACACACATGCGCTGACTACCATCCTTCTTCTTGATGAACAACACTGGTGCTCCCCACGGGGACGAACTCGGTCTGATGTAACCCTTATCCAAAAGCTCCTGAATTTGCTTCTTCAATTCTGCTAAGTCATTGGCTGGCATCCGATAGGATCTCTTGGAAATAGGAGCGGTACCTAACACAAGCTCAATCAGAAAATCAACCTCCCTCTCTGGTGGCATACCTGGAAGATCATCTGGAAACACGTCGGGGTACTCGCTGACAACTGGCACATCCTCCAACTAGATCACCTTGCTCTGGCAAACCATGACTGGCTCTGGCTGACACTCACTGGCTGCGAATCGCACCTTAACTCCATCTGAATTAGTTAAGGTCACCGCTCGCTCCCACAGCCTAACACCGCTCGCCGCGAAGCCAATCCATTCCCAAGATTACATCTAGGGATCGCATATCCAACAAAATCAGTCGGCCCAACTCAACTCCTGAATGGTTATTCTAACTCCGACAACCTAGGTTGGATCTCAACTCGGATCCGGGATTGGATTAAAAGAACAGATCCAAGAGCAACGATTTTCAATTGTTGCTTTAAAGCAAAACTCAGAAACAAGCGAATCACGCTAAGCTCCGTAATCAAATAAAATCGTGGCAAGAGGCTGAATGTACTAGGAACGCATCGATCACAACGTCTCGTGCTGCTCAGGCATCCTCGCGCGTGACGTGGTTCACGACCTCTCACCACCAGCCGCCCCGCCGCCTCGTCCCGATGCCGGGGTGCTCGCCCCGCTCCCGGGGTAGGAGTACGACCGGAGTGTGGCTCCAAATCAAGCGGCTGGCGTCGGGGCTCATCTCTGAGGGCACTTGCTAGCATAGTATCCCACCTCATGACACTTGAAGCAAGTGACAGATGCTGCTAAGGTACTGCTCTTCTGCTGCTGCTGACCACTGGAACCACCCGGATGCTGTCCCGACCGAATCGGGCGCGGTGTGTCCGAGCCGGGTCCCGAAAGCGAGGATCGCTGCTTCTTTGTGGCACTCGTGCAGGCTGGTAGGAACCAAAACGAGGCCTCTGGGACTGGTGTGACTGTGATCCCTGCTGGATCAACCTCCTCTTGCGAGACTCCTCGAGCTCGCGGTGACTCTCCTCAATGAGAATGGCCTTATCCACCAACTGCTGAAAATCGCATAGTCGTTTTCACGACTTGCACCTTCAAAGCGGGTTCAAGCCTTTCTTGAACCTCTTACGCGAGCTGCATCCGACGCTACATCCTGCAGTGCGTAGCGAGCCAACCGAGTGAACTTATTGAGATATTCACTCACCGATGAGTTCTTTTCTTTGGAACTCCGGAACTCATCCTTCTTCATCTCGACCACTCCATCCATGACATGGGCGTATGGAAGGCCTTGGCGAACTCCTTCCAAGTGATGTTGTTCTTCTCATGGGCGCACTGATGAGTTCTCCCACCACTCGCTGCTGTTCCCTCAAGCCGATGTCTTTGCATACAAAACCTTCTCTCTGTTTGTGCATCGAGCCAAGTTGATTTCTTCTCAATCTGAACGAACCCAATCGTCGGCCTCAAAGGCTCGATTTAACCGAGAAAACAGCGTCTCGTCCTCATGAATTTCGCATTTGGGATCGCCGACGAGTCGTGGTGGTATCGCTCCTGGTGTTGCCGTTGCATCATAGTCCGCATACTCGCATCATAGTGCATCATCCAGTCGAGCCATCAAAAGCGGTCGAGGCGGGATCCAAGGTAGGTGGCACTAGCTGCGCAGCACTGCTCTCTAGGTCCTGGTTCGCCTGATTGCGGCTGGAGGAGTTCCTGGTATCAACCATCTTGCTCTAAAAAGAAAATAACTGCTGACTAACCAAAGGTAAAAGACGATAGGGAAAAGCATAGATAAGGGGTAAATGCGTCTAAGGGGGTTTTGCTTAATGGAAACCTAAACTAAACAAACACTTAGCCAAAATGGCTAACGAAGAGCTGAACAAAAATAAACTCCATTAAAAGATTGACATGATCGCATTATAATGCTTTTAAGGCAATATTTGCAGCTCACATCACACACAACTGCAAATAAAATCCAACGTGTCTACTCGCACTATCTACTCTGAAGGCTCCCACTCGGGTCCTGACAAATATGGTACACTGCGATCGTCCTCAGAATCGCTGTAGACAACCCACGAGTTGCGGATCGGCGGCGACTGCTCTCTGACTGGGGCTGGGGTGAACCGGCTGAGGTAGGCTCGACGATCTCCGGTGATACGACGTCTCTGCTCCGGACTAGGCGGTGTAGGCGACGGTAGATGTACTAGCGACTGCAGTCGGGGCTCCTCCCAGACTGGCTCTGGTAGTCTCGGGGTGACTCCGTACTGCTCCTTGAACTTCCGGACGAGTCTGGCCATGTTGATCTTGTATAGCTTGCAAGGTCGACGGATGGCTTTGTGCGCGACTCCTTGTGCTGACATCTCTCCACTGGCACCGGCATTCTTGAAGCTGTGGTGTAGCACCTGCTTGCCGACTCGGGTGGTGAAGTATAGCCTGGAGATGCTTCCAATGCGTTGTCCTTTATGCTTCTCATTCTTGGTGAGGTAAACGGGCAATCTCTTCATTCCGAGGCTCCGCAACAGAACGCGTAGAAGTGATCTCCATCCTCTTGTCGGGCTGTAAGAAGCTTTGGACATCTAATGCATTTATAAAGGAAAGATCAGTTTATATCTTTAGGAAAACAAATTTTGCAAAAGTTGGGGCGAGAGACAAGAATCCTTAAGAATGAGGTAAGAAGATAGAGATATTACTAAATATCAAATTTAGTTGGTTTGATTTTAAAAAAAATAAATTTTTGGGTTGCGACCATTCTAACTAGGGCTTCGTCCTACAGTCGATATGGCTCTGATACCATCTCTGTCGAGACCCGAATATGCAAATTCGGTCTCTCTGTGTAAACTGCACTAGTCCAGAATCACGCTAGTGCACACAGTCAAACATAGATGTCATCACAGTCATACACACGATCATAATTAAGGAAAACTCAAGTATCGATAAAATATCAAAGTTTCGACCTTATGGCCAAGCTTACAATATCTCTAGCGGAAGGGCTTAACAAAATAGCGCGAAATCCAAAATAAAGCGTGAGCGACCAATCGACAAACCACAAGGCTATCGAGTGGAGAAGCGAAGCCTAATCCGTGAAGTCGCCGTAGTACTCTCCTTCCGAACCTCCTGTTGGTAGTACTCCTCTCCCTCAACTGAGCAACATAGGCGTAAAGCCGTGAGTACATTGGTACTCAGCAAGTCGTTTGTAACAAATGAATGCAATATATAATATGCAAGGCTTTCCAAAGGAGGGCTGAAAGGTTAATTTGCATAAAGGCATTTCATAATGAAAAATAATAAATAACTTGAAAGCGAAAGTTAACTGAAAACAGTAATAATAGATAATCAAAGGAATAAACGTGATCCACTTGTGAACACCAATTCACAAGCTAAACCAACAGTGAACTACCTGTCCACTCCCAACATAAATCACCAAGTTATAAGTGAAACACTAACCCTCGTGTGAAATCCCCGAGCAATGTCCATGACCAAGGACGCGGCTATTCGAATAGTTTTACACTCTGCAGAGGTTGCACAACTGTACCCACACGATGTGATTAGCCTCGATCTCAGGAAATCACAACAAGGCCTTTACAATGCTCTACCTCAACACAATTCTGCCCGCTAGGGTTTCGCATCACACCCCCCCTTGCGCCACATAGAAATCAGCAACCATGTCCATCACAATGGCGGAATTGAGTTGAAATATTACAAATTAGTCAGCCAGATCCATCCCATAATAGACATGTGGTTTGCACGATTAAGCTCAGATCAATGGCGCACAAAGTTAAGTCCTTAACATTACCCGGGCGAGGCTACCACATCCCGGTGCAATCGCACCTCCCTTTATCGCACGATCACTCGCCCGAGTGAAAACCAATTTGTATAACCAAGCCAACGTCACACCAATGACGTGGCACAAATTTTAATACATGTGGCACCAACCACAGTTCCATATGTCATTAAGTCAAATTAATAATTAACATGTGTGATGAGATTGATCGTAAATATAAGCCAGCTAAGCAGTCTAATCGTACCAACCCATGTGACAAATAATCTAGCGTCACTAATAAATTACCCAACTTATGGTGACAATGGCATCATGGTATTCCAAAGTATCAAGGAGGTATAATCTCAATTGGGCGATAACTACCAGTGCAAAGGTTTGAATAAAAGTAGCAATGCGATGTAATTTAAAACAAAATAATTAAATAATAGATTGCAAAACTGGGTTCAACATGATCAAAGGAGACGACTTGCCTTCGTTATGCTCAGTGGGGTACTCCTGGTCTTCGGGCGCGAAACCTGCTCCTGTTATTAAATTCCAGGCTTTAAAAATCTCAGAAAAACAGGATGTTACATGTCCACACATGTTATTCATGTTCTTAGACCTGTAGTTCAGCTAAGTTCTTAAGAGCAGCAGTACGATGCCAAGCATAATGATTATCAACTATGTAAGCCAGCTTCTGTAAAAAAAAATCCTTTTGTCATTCTGGCATTCAATAAACGATGGTAAAATGATCTTTTACAAACACTGCTTGCTTTAAGGATATCTAAATTCTGATTTTAAATGCAATCAATAATGTAAGCCAAGCTCTGTAAAAAAATTATTTGGCATTCTAACGTTGAACAAAGGATGCAAAAATCATCTTTTGCAAACACTGCTTGCTTTAAGGATATCTAAGTTCTGATTTTAGATGTACATAGCACCCTAAATGATGTGTGAATCTATCAAACTCTATAAAAGGGACTTATGTGTAAACATGGAAGCAGAAACAATGTACAAAGGTATGTAATCTAGATAAAAGGCACACACAATATACATCAGCCGAATGAGTTATATGCACAATGTAATGAGGACACCGCAACCTAAGCACGCAAAAACAAACAATGCATATGGACCGAATGAATGAGATGCGAAACATAAATAAGAAACCGCATGAAAGGACAAATTACCGCAGCGAAGATTAACCAGAAGAACGCACGAATGAAAATCAGGCACAACAAAGCAGAGCCGTAGATCCTCAGACTTGTTATATTGGGGAGAAAACAACATAGACCGTGAGCACAAAGCAGAAATAAAAGTGAACAAACAAAATAACAAGGAAATCGTAAGAAGAAAACAAGAAGGAACAACTAAAGAAAGGCATACTGAAGAATAGTGGATCTCAGATTGGGCACCCAATCGGCACAAACTGAGGGGCGTGCAGAGCAAGGCGATGATGAAAACCCAATGCGGCGCAACAAGAAGGTAACTGCAGCGCGGCACAGGAAGAACTTTCATCGGCACCGACCGAGAGTAAAGCAGAGATGCAGATCCTCATGTGGCAGCAGATCAGCAAGAACAAAAGGGATATAAAAAAAGCTGCAATCATGGTAACATGAAATAATATAAATCTAGAAATCTTTTAATGGTTTCGTATAATAAATATAGCAGCTTGAACTGGGTATGAGGAAAAATAGGGGAGTGAGCGTTAAAAAAAGTTCTGGAGAGAGCAAACAGGAACGGACCAACGAAAATGAAGGGAGACATAAGGAGCGTAAAAAATGTGTACACAGATAATAACTGGGTGTAAATACGAACGCTATAAGTTTTGTAAACACGAGAACAAAAGGCAACACAAGAATAGTTATCTTTTACTGCTTTAAGATCAAAACTTGACCAGCACATACCTAGTACGTAAAAGTATGTTGTAGCCTAAGCAACAAAAATATCTAAAACCGATGAAACTTTAAAAAAGGTGGATTGAAAAAGCATCGAAAAGAGGAGGATTATCTCCAGAAGCACCCAACGAAATGCAAGATCTATACAGCAACATAAGCGCCGTAAAAAATCTATACACAGGAAATAACTGAGCCTAGATGTGAATAATAGTATAGAAAACATTCGAATTTATGCAACCTAGAGAAAGACTGATATCCTAATATGCACGAAGCACCATAGCATATAACACAAGAATCACGGAAAAGAGATAGCACCTGCGATAAAAGAAAACGCAGAACAGTCGTGATTCCGAAGAAACTGGAGCAAGATGTAAAACGATCAATCGACACCGAGGGAGCCGCGAAAGGGAAAACAACGAAGCGAGAGAACACACCACCAAAGCACGTGAACTGGAAGGCGAAATAAACAACCACCTGCAAACAAAGACAGAGAAACATCAGAACAGAGACAAAACTAAAAAAGGCAATATTTCAAGGGAGCAATATCATACAAACAACATGAACTGGAAAAGCAATATCTTAGAAGCACAAATGGGGAACCGAAAAAACATTTCACAAGGAGCAGACAAAAGGAAAAAAAACCCAAAGAAAAGCGGTTTGCCTATCGCCGGACAAACCAAAAGGGAAAAAAAGGGAAAAAGATCAAGAACCCAAAAAAAGCATGGGAAACCAGCGGCACAAAAAGCGCACACTCTGACCCGTAAAAAGCACCAGCGCAGCCTAAGCAAAACACTTTGCAAGAACACAGGAATCACACTCCAATCCAAAAAAAGCACCAAGACAGTCCAAACAAAACACTTCAAAAGAGCATGCAAAAAAAAAGTAAAAAGGCACACGATATCACCGGCACAAGACCACCTCGGAAAGGGAACTTCATATAGAGAAGGTAGCTAACACCAAACGAACTGGGAAAACCCAAAAAAAATAGAGAGAACAGCAAAGACCGAAAAAAGCATAAACAATCTGCTCAGCTAGAAAAAACACACTGTAATTAGCACAAAGAACAAAAACAAAACACTCTACAAGAACACGGAAGTCATGGTCTAATGCAAGGAAGACACCAGTACAATCCAAACAAAACACTTCGCAACACAAAGAACCAACAGGACAAGAAACACGCTCTAATCCAAAAAAAGCACTAGCGCAGCACAAACAAAGCAGTGTGAAACATAATAAAAAACTTCATAGCAGAAATGGCCAATGCGATAAAGATTAAGAAAAATACTTCACAAATGCACATGGCAAAGAGTAAGCCAAGGCAAGCGGTGTAAGATCAGCAGCGAGACGATTGCGCTTCACAATACAACTTATTGAACTATCCGAGGCACTCAGATAGCAAATGAAATAACAAACATTATGACAAGAAATGAGGCAAGAGAGCAGTGTATAGCACTAACATAATAAAAAACTCTGGGAAGTATGCTCACAGGAATAACAGGACCGTAGAAGAATCCAGAAACAATGACAGATCGTAATCACACGTTGCACACCCACGCGCCAAGCCAAGAGCATAGCAGATCGACGTGGCACGCAGGAGGAAGCAGGAAGTCCCCGAACTTGGTTATATGGATGATGATTCTGACCCCGACAAGTGAAGGCGCGTAGAGTGCAGTGGTCAAGTCCTTCCTGCAACACTAGTTCATGGATTGTTAGTAGATATATACTCAGCAGAGAAACATCTTATTTCAGAAGGTGTCTTGCCTTGGAGCCTGCAGCCCAAGAACAATAAAGGGGAGGTGGCTAGTGGCAACATTGGCAATAGTTTCACCGGCATTATTGTCACCTGCTCAAAGAAAACTGCCAAACAAATAATCTTTACTTAACAAATGGATGTTGGGGTACAATTTGTTTGGGCGGATGCAAGGTGTCATACATGTAATGGTACAGTGGATGGGCTTCAAGCATCAGAGTCTGTGCTGCCATAGTCGTCTGCAGGTATAAAAAGGACATGTCAGTCTGATGCCATTAGTCTTAGTAGACAAATGAAGTATACTTCCATCCATTGGTGTTGAGTGTATTGCTGCCAAATAGCTCACCAGATCAGCAATCTTTGCTGCTGTGTTATACCTCCCTTTTGAGGTTCACAAGTTGACGAATCAATAATGCTGGTCCTGATGGCTTCATGGGCGTTCTGTGTTTGTGGTGGCCAACGCCCAAGCTGTACCCCATAGAGACCATCCAAGACGCCATGAGGTTCATCCTGGACCCCCATTTGTCCTACCAACAAGAGATATCAGCGGTCCGTAAGCTGAAATGCTAAACAAAAAGCTTCCTGGTAAAATCCACCCCCCGTGCTTAGAACTCAGGTAAATAGGAGCTAAGAAGGAGCGCCAACAGTGCAAAGCGACAATTCAACTCCGAACGGAACTGCTTTTAGAGGGAGAAGAGTATACGGAGTATTCCTCGATCATGCTTTTAATATTTGATGCAAGAACAATCTAAGACACAATTTTAGTGCAAAATGTGGCAGACGTTCCTTTTAGAGCATGATGATCCTACCCATATGGTTGATAGATCTACAAGCACATTGCAATTGATCTGAAAAAAATAGGAAAGCGCACTAATGTTGGTTATACCTAGCAGTAATGCACAATACGGGGGGGTATACTGCCATGAAAACTCAATCAAGTTAATAGCTGTTGTATAGTCCTGAAAAGATTAGCAGACAAAACAGTCAAACCAAAAGACAACTAATAAGTAATAATTATTGACGATCACAGGATTGGTTTGAAAAAATAGGATAGCGCACTAATGTTGGTTATACCTGGTAGTAATGCACAATACGGGGGGTATACTGCCATGAAAGCTCAATCAAATTAATAGCTGTTGTATAGCCTTGAAAAGATTAGCAAACAAAATAGACAAACCAAAAGACAACTAATAAGTAATAATTATTGACGATTACAGGTAGATAACAGTGCAGCAGTTGCATTGAGAAATATCCAGTGACACTATATTATATGAGAGCCCACTGACCAAGGATGCAGCAAATACACATCCAAATATCAAACCCAATGCACATACTACTCGTTTTGCCATTCGTATTCCCCGTCCTTCAACCTCACCATATTCCTACGGAGAACACGATAATGTGATTATGTGGCTAATCATTTCAAATAACAGTTATAGGGTGATAAATTTTAAATTAATTCAGGATGATACCCATTATCAACAAGAACCATCCCATGTGAATTTACATGAGCTTTAGAGAAAAAAATATTGGCTTATCATTGATTCAAGTACTACCTTTTGTTTTACACGTAATCAGGTACCAAAAGGAAATCAAATCAAATAAGCTGAGTTAAAATCAGTTGAATGTATTTGCATGGCCATCATGAAAAAGAGAGAACACAAAGAGAATGAAATGCATTCCACTTAACTCCAAAGTTTCTAGAATCCGTACTATTTCCCTCCTCACTGGAACTACCATAAACAAGAAGAAAATTCTGAATAAATATAAAACCTTTGGTAGCAACAGTACAACACGCTACAGTAAAATGTGCAAATAATTGCCTCATGAGAAAGTAAATGGGGGTGACTACGAATAGTCTCACACTATATATTGGAGTTATTAGTGGTTCAATAGCTCTCAGCTTCAGAAGTATTTTGTAGAAGGAAGCAAAACATAGGAACTGCAAAGGCTTCCAATCCGCATTGCCCATAATAGCTATCCAAAAAACCTGCAGGATAATGTAAATAAATAAATATCTTTTGTAAGAGAAATCATATTTGCTGAGATAAAGATATGCTTGGAGCATTATGTTATCTAGAACAAAAATCTATTAAAATTACTTCCCACATCCAAAAAGATGTCATTCTAGCTTTGGGCACACGAAGAGGGAAAAAGATTAACACCTTAGTTTTTGATATGCTTGACCTTATTAATTGGTCTCAGAAACAAATGAAGGTTTTAGAAACAAGCGACTTAAGTTACTTGGTCGAAGAGAGCCTGATAGGGCATTTATACCTTCAGCACTTAATAAGGGCATTTCGGTGGAAATATTTCCTATAGAAAGCAAAATGACAAGTATTTTGGATTGGAAGACAGAGGGCGCAACTTGCTAACAGCACAGGCTTTCCAAACTAACATGCCTACAAAAACATTCAAATGCACAGTAACATGCTTCAAACTTATGATTAAACACTAACTATAATTTAGAGTTAATAACTTAAAAGGATGGGCTTTTGCTATGAGAATAACTGCATGCCATTTCCATGGTATATCACGATATGGCACCCGAGCATAAGTCTACAGCATCAAGATGATGCAAACACTGCAGTGTGACACTTCAAAAAAGTAAGAATCCATACTTGTAGGCTTGTTTGGTGGCTTCGGTGCAATGGAGAACTTCTTGTAATTCGATAGTATTTGGCAGATTTCGGTTGGCCGCAGCCAGCAATGCTGAGCCTCCAATAGTATCTGGGGAATATCTGCAAATTAACAACGACATTAGTTAGCCATTAACCAACGACACCAGTAACCACTCACGCTTCGCTTCTTACACTAGCATATGGTCTAGGTTTCCTTTACGCTCCGATTAGCTTTCTTCATTTTGAGTAATTCAACTCTCTACGACTCGTTAATCAACTATGGGCCTCTAGAAGGAGCTAAAACAAATTCCAAACCCGGAGAAACAAAAGGATCTTCAACAATTTGCAATTCAGAGGAATTGTTCGAAGCACAACTTCAAGCCAGAAATCTCCAGAAAGACAACCCCACAATACCCCAAAAAAAACGCAAAAAAAAAATACCAGCTCGACCCTAAACAAAGGGAGAGAAAAAGCCCTAAAAATCAATCCAGAGGAATTTTTCGAAGCACAACATCAAACCAGAAATCTACAGAAAGACAACCCCACAAAACCCCCAAAAAAATGCAAAAAAATATCAACTCGACCCTAAACAAAGGGAGAGAAAAAGCCCTAAAAATCTTGGGAAAATTCTCCACAGGGCGTACGGATCATCCACCACAAAAAGTCTAGGAGGAAATCCGCACCTGGGGGCTGATTGGACAGCCCGTACTTGCTAATCTCCACCATGCGATGATCCGACCAGAGTCGCCCCACTCCGAATCGTCCGGTTTGGAGGCTAAAATCAGAAGGCTTTTCGAGGGGATTTGGGGATTTGCGAGGCGAGGTGCTTCCCAAGAGGCTGAGATCGGAGTGGGGACCTCATCCGGCGCCGGATCTAAAGGGGAAGGGATGAGACTGGAGGGCGCCGAGAGCCCAGCCGACGCTGGGCGCTGATGTGGACGGTGGAGGGAGCTGCGGAGGGGCCAGCCGGCGAGGCGGCGACAGGGGGAGGGGCCGAGAGCGGAGCGGATGCAGAGTGGAGAGGCCGGCCTACGCCAGATCTGGGGGAGGGGGGAGCAGCGCCGATGCAGGTGGTAAGGGGAACCGCGGAGGGGCCAAGTGAGGCGGCGGTGTGGTGCGGAAAAGGTGGATGCGCCACGAGGAAAGCCGAAGCTTCGCGAGAAGACGACGTGAGTGCGAGGCGCGGAGGTGGACGGCCAGATGCTGACGTTGGGGAATCGGACGGGCGCGCGAATGAGGAAGTGATGAAAGCGCGCCTCGCTACCAACTGGGCAGGAGCGTTCGCGCGACCGGGCGGACGGCGCTTGCACACGCATCGCAACCAGAGCGCAGGGGCCAACGTGGCATGCACGAGGAGCCGGATGATGAAGTATATATATAGGGAGGCTCACAACATGCTTGCTAGCTCCGCTTCGTCCACAGGGATCATGGCGATGGTCTCGCGGCTCCTCCTTTACGCGATCCTCCTCTCCTTGTCAGAGGTGGCTGTGGGGTTTTCTGCGGCCACCGGCGCAGCTGCCGAGCAACATCAGATACTGTCAAGGACCTTCGACTCGACTCTTGCTCCGCGGCTCGGTAAAGGTATATGCATATACTTAATCTACGCTATAGCTTGTACCGATATAAAAATTAAGAAAAACTAAAAAACGCTGCACCGTTCCTCTACCAAACCAATGGAATGACCTTCTACCGTTGATGCAATTGTTCGCACGAATCTAAAAGTATCCACTACCTGCTCCAAAGGACTTCAGTAACGGGCTTCTGACTTCTTAATTTCATTTTTTTGTTTTTTAGACTTTTTTGCTTCTTCTTTTTTCTTTTATTTCTTTACATTATTTATGATGATATAATTTTTTATTTTTTAATATTTAATTACATAAAAAAGTTAATAAGAGCTATAGAAACCAAAGCTTAATAAGCCTAAATGAGCAGGGACACTAGTCTATCGAGTCTCGTCTTATGACTGAGTCAGATAATGCGTCCATTCCATGCAACAACCCATGTGCTTCTTTCCCTTACCTCTCATCTGCCACCAGCAAATCACCCAAGGCAGTGGCCCAGTGTGCCCCAAGCCGCGGGTGAGCTAAGGGCCGGAGGGAAGATGAGCGGGTGCGGCGTCCCGACGGCCGTGGGGTGATCTCAAGGGCAAGCTGGAAGGCCAATGGCCATGGCGTCCCGGCGGGCGCGGAGCCACTACAGTAGTGAGCACGTCGGGATTTTGTTCTTGTTTGATTTTTGATAAAATTTGTTGCAGCTTTTGGTTAAAATTTCTTGTAACTTTTGGTTGAAATATATTGAAATTTTTTGAAACTTTCTTTGAAGCTCTCTGGCCGAAACTTATTGGAACTTGAGTTCCAAAATTTGACGCTAAAACTTTGGTTTGGAATCTTCTATAAACTTCTAAAAACATGTGAAACTCACATGAACGTGAAACTCTTAAGTATTTTCTTAAAACTTGATGAAACTGCAACGAAACTTATTGATGTACCATTGCAACGGTATATCGCTGTGTAGTTACTTCCTATAAAAAATTAGATGCTCCAAATAAAATGCAAACCACAAGAATAAATAGTTGTACGAAAGGTGTAGATGTTTTTTGCGCTATTAATATGGAAATTTCTAGCTATTTTTTTCTCTGAATAATATAGGAATTTCTGGTATTTTCTCACCTAAGATTAATGTTGTGGTCTTCTGTATATAATAATTGCCACATTTTTATGTAAGAATATGAATGTGCACCAGTCCCATGGATGATCATACCTTACTAATTAAACATAAATGGCAACAACTCTAAATGCTAGAACCGTGACCATGCTTTCCTCAACAATATATCAAGCATTAACATGTTATGTTATTTCCATTCTCCAAATGCTATTTCCCAGAATGACAATGCCTGAGAGCCTGAACGAGTACATAATGTGTACGAAATATGTGAATAGTGGAAGGGAAATACAACTTGAACTAGCTAGAGTTCAAACCAGAAAAGTACTCGTTGTGATGCAAGGAAAGTGTCAAGTTCATCTTCTGAAAACATTTTGCAAAGTTTTTACTTTTGTGGGAGATTGTTAGCCAAATATTTTGGTACAAAATATTGAATGTACATCTTGCTTTACTATATATTTGCTACTAATACCATTTTGATATAGCGCGGATAGTAATGGCCAACGAACCCGACTGCACGCCGCCACCGTCGCGGCGTTCCGCCTCCCGCTGCCCCCGGCAGACGCGCCACCGCCACCATCCTCCCCGAGCCGAGTCATATTCGGGCTGTGTTCGAGGGCATCGCCGCCGCCGGGTAATGATCCTCGTCGCTTCTTCGCTGGAGGACTCGCATGCGCCGCACGCCTCCGCCGATGACACGAGGTGTCGCCACCACCGCCAAGACAGCAGCTCGGATGTGTGCGACCGCATCCATAATAATTAGGATGGCAACGGGCGGGGGTCACGGAAGCCTCGTGGACCCGCCCGCCCCGCGAGCTGGCCCTCGCCCGCCTCGTTAAGCCGCAGGCAAAAGTCCCCTGGCCCCTCGGTCCCCACAGACAAAAAAGATTAAATGTATTTTTAAAAATAATAATTTGATTTTATTTATTAATTTATAATTAGTTAAGTATATTTTTAAAAATATAGTTTCAAAAGATATATTCTAACATATAAATTTAAATTTTAGTCTAAATATACAAGAAAAGAATAGAACCTCTTATATTAAAAATATTATAATATATTATTAAATATATTTATTTTATTGTTGTCGGGTCCCCGTGGGATGTCAAAATTTTAGTCTAAAACCTCCCTCCTTTCTTTGTACCAAGAGAAGCAAGATGTAGGGATGGCAACGGGGCGGGGGGTCGCGGGGGAAGCCTCCGTGGCCCCGCCCCACGAGCAGGGCTCCGCCCGCCCGTTAAGCTTCGCAGGGGCAAAAGTCCCCCCCGTCCCCGGTCCCCACGGGGATAAAAAAGATTAAATTTATTTTTAAAAAATAATTATTTTATTTTATTTATTAATTTATAATTAGTTAAGTATATATTACAAAACATAGTTTCAAAATATATATTCTAACATATAAATTTAAATTTTAGTCTAAATATACAAAAAAAGAATACAATCTCTTATATTAAAAAAATTATTATATATTATTAAATATTTTTATTTTATTGTTGTCGGGTCCCGGTGGGGCCCTGCGGGGCGAGGATGACCCCTGTCCCCACCCCGTTCCCCCCGCGGGGGGTATTAGCCCTTGGCGCCGCCCCCCATGGGGATATTCCCCGCAGGGCCCCGCCCCCGCGGGGGGGATTGCCATCCCTACGCCATACACATAACCAAACACCATCCCTCGGATCCCTCTAGCCTGTCCCAACCCAATTTGTCCTAAGGCCACTCATCCAACCGATCACACCTCTAAGGGCATGTACAACCTATAGACAGATACCATTTTTATCATATTAACACAGTAAAATCATCTGACGTGGACTATAATTAAGGAAGAGAGAGACACAAGCCGTCCTCTCGCGAAGAGACTACCCGCGCTCGTGCTCCTAGGCGAAGAGACGGCGTTGCGAGCGTTGTACGAGCCGTCTTTTTTACAAGCTGTCTTTTTTGTTATCTTTTTTGATGAGGTTGCAGACAACTAAATAGACATCCCATTGTATAAGCTATCTTTTTTATTGTCTATAGGTGATATGTATGTATATATAGACAACAGTCGTCTGAACTGTTGTACGTGTCCTACAGAAACAACATCGAGCAGCAAATTCACCCTAATGGCAAATGGGCCATTCCTGGATGCACAATGCATGTGACCTATCTGACCTCGATCAAATGCTCTGCTTCTGGGTATGCAGGAGACAGTGCAGGCAATGCCCCTGTCCTCCGGCTGCCCCTCCAAAAGGAAAAGAAATCGTGCACGAAAAGTGGTACGCATATGGCCCGAAATATGTAAAAAAAACCTTGATGAGCGTACACCAAGTACTGTACAAATGCACAGATGCCAGGCCGGTCAATTGAAGAATCAAAATGCACAGATGCGTAGATAACTCATTTTTACTGTAGATAACTCATTTTTTTTCTGTAGTTGAGTTGACTTATTTAGTATAATTAAATTAAAAAATTAAAAATAGAAAAAACATGTTAGCATATCATAGACAATATAAAGGAATACGAAAAAAAAAAGTGCAAAAAAGCCTAAAAATCTAAAAAATAAATAAAATAAAATTATTAAATAGTGAAAAAACAGAAACCAAAAGCCAGAAGCTAAATTAAACAGAGCGGCCTAAAGCATTGTACTCAAGAGTGTATTTCCGCTGCAGACCAATGCAAGAGCACCTGGATCCCTACACCAAATCAATGTACCTTGTTTTTTTAGCTATGGTTAATAATTTTTATTTATATTTTTTGAGATAGTAGCAGACGATGAAGACACAAATATAAATAGTGTATATAGTTTTAAAGTCACGAAGCTGTTTGATAAATCTATTTTAAAAAATTATTTTATTTATTTTAATTTTTGGATAAACCAAAAACCAAAACCACCGACAAAGCTAGTAAGCCACGAGCGGCGGATCCTGTTCTTTGCAACTTCTAAAAGCCGCTTTTGGTTTTTACTACAGTAACTAACTTTTAAACAGAGTATTTTTTTAAGATGGGGTTTATAAGTTAATTGTAGTACACGTTAAAAAACTAATATCTATATCATCAAAAATCACAAAATAGGTATCTCTTTTTCCGCAATCTCTGTCGCAAACAGCCAAAAAGCCATCAGCCGTAGCTAAAAAGAACAGGCCCAAAGCCGAGCACGTGTAGCCACTTCAGCTTGGATCAACTGTCAGAGCTCGTACTGTATCCACAGATGCAAATCATTTTCAATCGTAGAGTTACCTGCAACGAACGGAGGAGAAGAAACCTTATTAAAAAAATACTGCAGCCATGAATCAAAGTATCTGTAACAAAATCGTGCGCAATCACGTAGCGAAAAAGTAAATTGGCAATAGTCATAGTATGCCTGCACCAATACAACAATCGTAGAAAATACGTAGAAGACAGCTTCGTACCCAAGCCTAGCCAGCAAAGCTCTACATTCACGCCATTGGTTGTATCCCTGTAACGTGTAAAAAAAAAAGGAAAAAGACAATAATTACCTATACACGTCTCTTGTCCTCTTTGTGTGTATGCCATTTGTAGTCTTTGTTACATATTCAATTAGATGGGAAGAAACGTATGTATATGGTTTTGGATTGTGCTGGGGAAGAGAGCATTGCGAGAAATTGTCGTTCGCTTGCTCCATTGGGGCCTGATCAATAATGGGCGTAGCACTAACAGCAGACTCGAATTTGATTACGGCTCTCGGCCCCTGTACTCGTAGAGCTTACTTCCTAAGGCAGTATTATTCTGACAACGTGGAGAGGTCCATGTCACTGCACAGGCTAACCAAAAGATCATGACGCTGATCAGCTGATGTTCTCGGATGATCATGACACTGCAGCTGCATATCGTAGGCCCGATGGTTCCGGTGTGTCCGATGCCGACGGTACCGTTTTGCGTTTAAAGATCTGGGACCGTTTGATCGCTGATACCACTAACAGAGGAAGAAATGTTACTGATTTATATACTCGAATCGCTGATTGTATGTATAAATCAGCAAAGCATTTGATAAGCAATCATTGAAAAACTTTGAATTCGAGTATATTTTTTTAAAGGTATGTATTTAATTTGAATTGCTGAGATAGGTATATATATCCTAAGGCTAAAATTTTGGAAAAACATACCTAAATTTAGGTTGAATGATATAAAAGTACTTTTATGATAAATCTAGTAATATTATTTCAACGCGGCAAATCTAGTTATAAAAGGTCAACTGCGCACATTGTAAAACCATCTTAAAAAAGGAACTTAGGAAGTACCACGATGACAATAACGTATTTTTATAGCGAACAGCCGCCATAACATACTCAAGATATATTGGCATCTCGTGGTCGCCCATTAATTGGCATCACCTTCAGAAAATTTAATCCACACCTGGAGTAGCCCAGCTACCCAAGCGACAAGAATATATGTGACGACAAGAACGTCTCATCATTTACTGATGAGAGAAGACGGTACGTAGCAAAGTCAAGGATTCCTTGCTACAAATGGCATCAGCATGCAGTTCCATACCCGAAAACACTATCCAATCAAAGCAATTCGAAGTGACAGAATAGATAACTAGACATTTACATTGTCATTTGCAGCGAAAACACAGCTCAGCACTTACTAAATTTATTCCATCACTAAAATTTTAAAAAATTGCTCCCCTAAAAAATTTCAGCAGTTGCTATTGGAGGACATTAAAGAGACAGTTCCTTCAATATCAAGACTCAGGAACGTCACGCAAAACCCCCACTGCTTAACCTTCGACATTAAGCATTTAAAGATCATAACAGATTCTTCTGAGCAAGTAAAACCCCCACTGATCGATGTACACAGGACAATAGAGAAAAGGCCATCTCTAGATCTCAACCGTTCCTTCCATGTTAGGGGCTCAGTGACATTCCTCGGCACTTCTTGAAGCTGTTCTTTGGTGTCATCTAGCGAGCCAGAATTGTTGATTATTATGTCGGCTTCCGACTTCTTCCAGTCCAGTGCAAGCTGCGCATTGATCCTATTCCGAGCTTCTTCCTCAGAGCACCCGTCTCTTGACATGAGCCTCTCAATCTGGGTTTCTGGATTCACCCATACGACAGTGACTGGGTTTGTCCATTGATCCTTCTTTGTCTCAAACAACAGGGGGATGTCAAGGATGATAACCTTGCATCCCTTCATCCACAGTTTTAGTATCTCCCAAAATATGCCAGACGAAATATATGGTGCCAGAAGACTGCAAATAGCCAGAAAGGACAGAAACTAATTATAAATGACTGTCTATTAGCAAGTGATGACTGTGGATTCCAGCTCTACTGTGTATTGTAACCTAACACCGAAATAAGAAAGGAAATACCTAACATGACCAAACCAACAGTGATGGATGCTAACCAGTTATTGGGTTGGTTTTTTTGGCTGTAGCTTATAGCTTTTGAATTCTGGCTGCTTGCAAGAGAGGTTATGAAGAGGGAGACAGTTGCATGCAATTTTAGTCGGTACAGCTAAAGTTAGTACAGTGTCTACTATAATTGACTTGTAGATCCCGCCTCGAAAAAACACACTGTTTAAAAGCGAGTTACTGTAGCGCCATACAAAAGCCAAAAAAGCCCGAGCAAAATCGAACCTAGGGTCGATAAGGTAGAATTTATCTGCAACGACAAGAAAGAAACATTAGCATGTGCAAACATTTAGTGCAATACCCATGAGCTGAATATGCAGATGTGATCTCTGTTGCACGCGACGGCGGAAGAAACGACGAAGTAAACAAGATCAATCGCAGAAAGACACAAGATTTAACGTGGAAAACCCTCCCAATGCGAGAGGGGAAAAACCACGGGCGCCAGCCAGCAATAATCTTCACTATATCGGGGTGAGGTTACAACGCCGGGATTTACAACTCTGATGATCTATCCCAACCGGCGGCTTACAGGATATATATAACAAGGAAACCCTAATTTGACTACGATCCATACCTCCGGCCCTAAGCCTCCGGCGACGGGCCTCCGCTACGCTCCGTCCAGAAGCTGGCCTAATTTATATATAGAATTTGGATCACAAATCAACATACTCCACCTTGAGACAAATTCCTTCCTGTAGTAGAAATCAATCCTTCACCCTGAACACAACAAAGAAAGAAATACTTTCGGCGCCACAGACCTCTTGGGCTAATTTGTCATACCAATTAAGTTTGAGCAAAGCTCAAACTTAGCAACAGCGGCTTTGTCAACATATCGCAGGATTTTCATGAGTGCTAATCTTGCATACCTTTAGCTTACCCTTTGCAACAATATCTCTGACATAATTATATTTAATCTCAATGTGCTTTGTCCTCTCATGAAACATCTGATCTTTAGTGAGATAAATTGCACTCTGGCTGTCACAAAACAGTTAATGCAAGAATCAACTCCAAGAAGCTCAAGAAACAAACCTTTCACCAAACCGACTCTTTACTTGCTTCACAAATAGCCATATATTCGCTTCATGGTGGACAGCGCAACAACATCCCGCAAATGTGCCTTCCACTCACAAAGACAACCTCCAATGGTAAATACATAACCTGTGATCGACCTACGCTTATCCAAATCACCAAAGATAATCTGAATCAACATAGCCAACAAGTTCCTTTTCAGTCCCGCCAAACTTCAAACAAGCATCCGATGTGCCTTGCATGTACCGAAAATCCACCGAACGGCCTTCCAATGCTCTTTACCGGATTAGCCATATATCTCACGACCATACCATAGCATAAGATAAATGCGGACGAGCAAACCATGGCATACATCAAAGACCCAACAGCACTAGCATACGGAACTCGGACATGTACTCAACCTCCTCATCGATTGCTAGGACATTGTGATGCTGACAATTTAAAGTGAGGTGCAATGGGAGTACTAACAGGCTTTGAATCATGCATATTGAAGCGATGAAGTACTTTCGAATATAATTTTGCTTGACTAAGAAACAATAAGCCGAAGCACGGTCTCTAGTAATTTCCATACCTAGAATTTTCTTAGCAAAGCACCAAGATCCTTCATCTCAAATTCACTCGCTCAATCGAGCCTTCAATCTAGTGACTTCTTTCTTGCTCTTGGCAAGAATCAAGATATCATCAACATATAACGGCAAGTATATAGGTGATCCATCAACAAATTTAATGTAGACACAGCTATCATAATCCGATCTTTTAAAGGTTTTGATAACATAAATGAATCAAACTTCTTATACCACCGACGGGAGACTGTTTCAAACCATATAAGGACTTCTTCAATTTGCAAACATGATCCTCCTTACAGTGCACTATGAACCCTTCCGGTGGTCCATGTATATCTCCTCCTCAAGATCTCCATGCAAGAATCTGTCTTCACATCTAGCTGCTCAAGCTCAAGATTACACATAGCAACAATACTAAAGAATGTACGGATTGAGCTATGCTTCACAACTGGGGAGAATACATCATTGTAATCAACACCCGGAATCTGACTGAAACCTTTAGCTACTAACCTTGCCTTAAATCTTGGAGGCTCACTAGGAGATAGACTCTCCTTCCTCTTGAAGATCCATTTACAACGCACGGTCTTCTTATTTTTAGGCAAGCGCACCACGTCCCATGTGCCATTTTTCTCCAGGGATTGCATCTCTTCTTGCATAGCTGAAATCCACTTCTCATGATCTCCAGAAACAATGGCTTCAGTGTACGTAGCCGGCTCATGAGTGTTCTCCACTTGTTCAGCACAACTAAGAGCATAATGAACCAAATTACATTCTTCAATTAATCGGGATCGAGGACCACAACTCCTCTTTTCTCTGCGAAGTGCAATAGGCTGATCGTCTTGCTGCAAAACAGGAGATAAGTGCTGAACAGTATCAATAGTATCATCAATAAATTCATCTCCCTGATCATCCACGTGCTCCACCTGCACGCTCATATTTTGCTGCTCATCATCAGATCTGTCTGGTACAATATCTATGGGTAAACTGTCATTAAACATTTCAGATTCATTAAAAACAACACTTCTGCTCATGAAAGTCTTTCTTGTTTCAGGATTCCATAGCTTATATCCTTTTACTCCAGAACCATAACCAAGAAACAGACACTTAATAGCTCTAGGCTCCAATTTTCCATTATCAACATGAGCATAAGCAGTGCAACCAAAAACTCTCAGGTGTGAATAATTAGCAGATGTACCAGACCATACCTCAATGGGAGTTTTCTTATTGAGTGGACTAGAAGGCGACCTGTTGATCAAATAGCATGCGGTGTTGGCGGCCTCTGCCCAAAAACGCTTGCTCATCTTTGCGTTGGACAACATGCAACGAGCCTTCGATATGATGGTTCCGTTCATGCGCCACCACACCATTCTCACTGCGGAGTGTACGGGATGGTGTGATGCCTCACAATGCCTTCCTTCCTGCAATAATCATTAAACTCATGCGAGCAAAATTCACCACCATTATCAGTACGAAGCAGCTTTACCTTCTTCTCAGTTTGCCTTTCTATCATTACTTTCCACTCTCTAAAAGCAGCAAATGTATCATCTTTACCTTTGGAAAATAAGGCCACACTTTTACGGAGTAATCATCAATGATAGTAAGCATATAATTTGCACCACCATACGAGGTCATACGAGAAGGTCCCCACAAATCAGCATGTACATACTCAAGTATACCTTTGGTGCGATGTACCGAGGCATTGAACTTTACCCTCTTGTGCTTACCAAAATGCAAGTGCTCACGAAGTTCATCTTACTCGAGTGCAGCCATCCAAAGAGTTCCTCTTCATCAATTCTGTCATACCAAGTTCACTCATGTGTCCAAGACGCTTATGCCGAGGTTAGTATTATTATCGAGACGAGAGCGACCATAGCGGAACCACGCAATGTACTTCCCTAAGCACATATAACTTGGCGTAATTCATATCACCAACCATGTAAATGAGAGAACCTCTTGATACCTTTAAAACTCCACAGGCGGAGTACTTGTACCCATCATCATCGAGTGTCTTGAGGAGATGAGATTTCTTGCCATCCTTGGTATATGTCGCTGCTTGCCCAAATCAGGCGAACCATGCCATCATGTGTCCTGATCTGAACAGATCCAATGCCCACGATCTCACATGGGTTGTCATCTCCCATGCGTACGACATCTCCACTCTGCACAGGCTTATAAGAACTAAACCATTCTCTGTTAATGCAGATATGAAACGAACATGCCGAATCGAGTATCCATTCATCATGACCAGCAACACAACCAGCAAATACGACAAGGCAATCTCCAGAATCAATATTATCAGCACCGGAGACAACAGAGGCATTACCTTCAGATTTATTTTTATGTTGGTATGCAGCATTCCTCTTCTCCTTATTCTTTACCTTATAGCAATCCTCGATGAAGTGGTTCGTTTTCTTGCAGTACTTGCAGAACTTCTTATCCTTGGACTTTGAACGTCCTCTACCATGCTGGCTCTTGTCGCGATAGTTGTTATCATAGGACTTCTACTCAGATCTGCCCCTGACCTGCAACGCCTCGCCCTTGGAGAACGACGGCTCACCCTGCACCATACCTTTCATCTTCTCCTTACTCTGGAGCGCCTCATAAACCTCCGCTAGGGTTAGTTCATCACGGCTTAACAATATGGTGTCACGGAAATTTGAATATGAACTGGGCAGTGAGCATAGTAACAGAAGACCTAAATCCTCATCATCAAATTTTACCTCCATGGATAACAGATCGGCCACGATCTCCTTAAAGACCGATATGTGGTTCATCACCGATCCTCCCTCCTGCAACTTGTGCGAGAACAACTTCATCTTCATGTGCATCTTACTGGTGAGATCTTTAGACATGCAGATCGATTCCAGTTTCAACCAAAGTTCTGCAGCAGTTTCCACCTGCAGCACTTCTTGCAAGATATCATTAGAAAGATGAAGTTGAATGAGCGACAGAGCCTTACGATCTTTACGATTCTCCTCAGGAGTCCATTGATCCTTCTTCTTCTTCCCGAAGCAATCTAGGGCCTCATCCAGATCCTGTGATTGGGCGAGTATCGCCCTCATCTTCACTTGCCACAGCGAGAATCTCGTCTTGTAGTCGAGTAGCGGTAGATCAAACTTCATCGACGCCATCGCGATGCCCGATCTGAAGAACCACGGCTCTGATACCACTTGTTGCACGCGACGGCGGAAGAAACGACGAAGTAAACAAGATCAATCGCAGAAAGACACAAGATTTAACGTGGAAAACCCTCCCAATGCGAGAGGGGAAAAACCACGGGCGCCAGCCAGCAATAATCTTCACTATATCGGGGTGAGGTTACAACGCCGGGATTTACAACTCTGATGATCTATCCCAACCGGCGGCTTACAGGATATATATAACAAGGAAACCCTAATTTGACTACGATCCATACCTCCGGCCCTAAGCCTCCGGCGACGGGCCTCCGCTACGCTCCGTCCAGAAGCTGGCCTAATTTATATATAGAATTTGGATCACAAATCAACAATCTCACCTAGAGGCGGGTGCGAAAACAAATGGAGGAAGCTAGCTAAGGTGTCAATGAGGATCAACGTGTTGTGAACCGTTCCTAGCCATCCAGCAATCACGAATGTGAACCTTATGTCGAAGTCGCACATGGCTATGACATTCTGGCTTGTGTAACAGTGGATGCCCTAAGGCATTGGGGCCGTTCTTTTCGGACGTCATGTACACACAACGACGTCAATGTAGCCGTACAATCAGAAAAGTAGGCTGGCAAGTAGGCACACGCGTACACATACACCTAGCTATACACTTGTAAGCCAGCAGACTATTCGTAGGTGCACGGAAATAGATCAATCGCGTGAAGGTTTGATGATAAGCCCGTATGGATGACGTCGCGAGCATGCTCTATAATTGCGTCTCTGTTTTGTTCCGTCTTCGTCAGATAGTTTGTTCTATTGGGTTCGTTGATCGTATATCCACGTCTTAGTGTGGGATCTTCGAATCTTAGTCTGTGGACGGAACTTTAATTATGAAATTGTGCAACGCCATTGTAGTGGACATTATTTGTTTGCCGCCGCGATGAGTATGAATTGATGTTGTTAAGAATGAGCCATTTTGTTTTGCACATGCCGAACGCACATTCGGTAACCTTGTGTGGCAATGAATGACGGTAGTTGAATGCATAGGCCACGTGGCCTTGCACCTATGCCAAACTCGATAAAATAATAACGGGTGTTTCTGTACGTGATACCCATGAGCTGAATATGCAGACGTGATCTCACCTAGAGGCGGGTGCGAAAACAAATGGAGGAAGCTAGCCAAGGTGTCAAGGAGGATCTACGTGTTGTGAGCTGATCCTGGTCATCTAGCAATCACGAGCGTGAACGTCCTGCCCAAGCACGGCCGGTCCGTCGCGGTCGCGTGCCTCACGGTGGTCGCGACGTCGCGTTGCCGGTCGTCTGGGCGTCGAGCCGTGAAGCCGCAGAGTCCAGACTGATGACGGCCCCCCCTATATCCAATTCCTGACTTCGCCCATGACCTCATGTCAAAGTCGCACACGACCGTGACATTCTGGCTTGTGTAACCGTGGCGGTTATGTGAATAACTCTAGATTCATTTGTAACAGTAATCGGGATATGTGAGCCATCTATTGTACCGATAGCACAAACGAAATGTGGGTAAAACCTCCGTGACCTCATAGTAGGGTGCAACGTGATAAATGTGGGGTCCAACGGTTACACAATGTACCCCGCCATGTCGTATAAGCACCAAAGGACATCCTCAAACTTAGCGCTTATAGTAGAGTGTGAACGAGCAAAACGATTACTAACCATGCATATAGAAAGTGTCGTGCATATAGCATTTTCCTAAACCATACGTCTTCAGCCTCACCACAATTTGTTATTAGTAATAAAGGTCATGTAGCATATTGCAGCGTTACATTATTATTAGGGATGGCAACGGGGCGAGGGGTCGTGGGGAAGCCTCCGTGGCCCTCGGGTCAGCAGCAGAGAGCTAGTTTCCCGCGCAATAGGCAGCAAGGTCAACTTTTTTAGTGCGGTCTCGGGTCAGCACCGACGGCGTAAGAAATACGTGCTGTCCTGTAGACTGTAGTACAGTATCGACACGCATGAGAAAAGACACACGTGGCCGCTCAGGTCAGACGTTGATCATCTTTTGGGCACAACAAACTTCCTCTATCTTTGGTAAAAAAAAATGTGTATAATATATGGTACCAGTGTTGCAGCACAAAGCGTGCCACAACTTCCGGTTGCATGTACCAAGTGTTTGATATAACTTGATAAAAATGTTTGATGTAACGTATAATGAAAGCTTGATATAATGTAACCTTATCCCATGATTACCTCATATATATGTGTCGTTGCATTCACATGCTGACATTGAGTGATAAATTAATTAAGGGGCTGATTAGTTAGAGAAATTGTGTTGTTATGGTAGAAAACTGTTATCAAGATCCAGAACACTGGTTAATCGAATACAGCTTTAGCAGTTTCAAAACTAGTTTCAGTTTGATCAAAAGTACGTACGTAGCAGCTGAAGTTGCATGCCAGATTGCCAGTACGTTGTTCTAGCTAGAACGCTGCCTGTCCTGCCATGTTGGGCCATCTTGGGTCCTGGCATTGCATTTTCTACGTGGGTCATCACAGCTTCTCGTAATCTTGGATGGTAATCAGCAGGGGCTTCGTACCGACCGGTTTTGGATATTTTCTACATATTTTGATGAGATAGAAAACAGGGCCATCTCAAAGGTTGACTAAGACTAAGAAAACACACAACATTTGAAACGCACTAAGAAACGAAAATGTAAGTTTCGGACGGGAAAAAACCCAACCATTATTCACCGGTCGAGACCAAGGGAGAGAAAAAGAAAGAGGCTTTCCCTTGAACCGTTTTCAGGATCACTGGTGGTGATAGCAAAAACTAGCGAGTGCACATGGCGCTCGGCCAGGCCATCCATATATACCAGACGCGCACGCAATTGCGGGTGCTGCTATGATCAGTGAATGGATATGCGTGGACTTGCAACACTCGCCGCACTGCGCCACTGAAGGGGATCAGCCTGGTGATGGAACAGCGAGTTTGTTGGTTGTATCTTTATTCCTACTGTCCTGGTGTACATCAGTACTGTTCAGATGATAACGCATTGATGATACATCAGTACCGTCCTTGTATACATCTGCCTGTCATGGCATCAAATTAGTGGCCAAGTTGCGTTTTGAGAGCTCAAGTACCTAATTTGGTTTGAACATCCACTACTACAGAAACCATTATCACAGACGGTTCAAAAACATTATCACGAGCGGTTTTTTTCAACCGTCGACTTTATGGGTCGGTGATAATCGAAGATTATCACAGATGGTTTTCAAACCGTCAGGAGTATATCACGAGCGGTTTGTAACTACAAACCGTCTGTGATAGCTACAATCACAGACGGGTTGTAAGAAATAACCGTCTGTGATATGGGAAGGTACGTTCGTCCATTATCTGTTGTTCTCGGTGCTAACTCACACCTGATGTCCATATCAGCCAAGTTAAGCCGTGCATTGACGCCGTCCTTTGTTTTATCACGAATGTTCAGTAAGAGACCAATCAAGCTATCACACATATTCTTTTCTACATGCATGACGTCGATGCAGTGTCGAACATCTAGGTACTCCCAATAAGGTAAGTCCCAAAATATTGATCTCTTCTTCCAGATGTTCTTCTCACGACCCCTCAATTTACGTCCCTTTCCGAGGACATCTAAATCTTTAACCATATTATAATCCTCTTTTCCGCTTAAATGCCTTGGAGCTGAACCGTCCTCCTTCTCTCCGTCAAATTGTTTCTTCATCTTGCGGTATGGGTGAGCCCTCCGAAGGAATCGGCGGTGACGCATGTACACGGTTTTGCGTGAGTGTTTCAGCCACACACTTTCGGTACCATCTAAGCAGTGAGTACAAGCTTTGGCACCTTTTGTACTCTGGCCCGACAGGTTAGCAAGGGCAGGATAATCATTTATGGCGCAGAACAATAAGGAGCGCAAAGTGAAGTTCTCTCGTTTGTATGCATCCCATACCTGTACCCCTTCGTCCTACAGTACTTTTAGATATTCCACCAACGGCGCTAGGTACACATCAATATCATTCCCAGATTGCTTTGCCCCTTGGATAAATATCGACAGCAAAATATATTTTCGCTTCATACACAACCAAGGAGGAAGGTTATAGATGCAAAGAGTCATAGGCCAAGTGCTATGTCGGCTGCTTATGCTACTGAAAGGATTCATTCCATCTGTACTCAATCCAAACCTTATATTCCTCGGTTCTGCACCAAAATCTACAAAGCACCTATCGATGTTTCTCCACTGGGTGGAATCAGCAAGGTGTCTCAGCATTCCATCCTTCTTGCGCTCCTCCGAGTGCCATCGCAGCAGTTTTGCCTCGTTTGGATTCGCAAAAAACCGCTTCAAACGGGAAATTATAGGAAGATACCATGCCACCTTTCCAGGAGGTCCTTTTTTCACCTCTGTTCCCTCGCCATCATCATCTGATTGATTGTTACGTTTGTATCGGGATGCGTTGCACACCGGACAGACATGCATGTTTGCATACTCTTTACGGTAGAGGATACAGTCGTTCGGACATGCATGTATTCTTTCTACTTCTATTCCCAATGGACAAAGAACCTTCTTGGCTTTATACGTGGTTTTAGGCAACTCATTGCCCTCCGAAAGCATGTCCGCTAAAAGACATAGCAGCGCCGTGAAACTCTTGTCGGACCAACCGTTGCTTGCCTTCAATTTCAACAGTTCAAACAGGTGACAACCGTGTACTTTGACCTGCAACACGTGAACAAAGGTTTCTCTTAGTCCTCCATCAAGCCTCGGAATTTAATATACTCTCTCTCATCATAGTTCTCTTCTACATCACGAAGCATCTGATCCAGATTGTCATCGTGCAGCCTATCCGAATCCGAACCACAATCATCATCCGGCAACATATCATTGACTTCACCGGCGATGTCATCCGGCGGCATATCATTGACTTCAACGGCGATGTCATCCGGCGGCATATCATTGACTTCACCATTACTGGTCCAACACGTATACCCCTTTCTGAAACCCCTCCGAATCAAGTGCGCTTCAATCTTCTCTCGATTCTTAAACATCTTCAAATTCTCACAGTCAGTGCATGGACAATACATATATTCCACCCCCTTATTTAACATATCCTGCTCGGCAACTCTTGTAAGCAGCACACGCCATTAATGTACTCTTCACTCACACGGTTTATGTATACATCCATTTCGGTCCTATATAATGTACATATATAAAAATTAGTATTAAAATTAATTTAATTAATTATTACTACATATATACCACATGCATTGAGGCTAGCTAAATCTAAATAGCTAGATCTTCAAAGTATATATATATATATAACAGTTTACCGAAAATTAATTAGCTAGATCAAACAAATTTCATTACTAACCATATCTAGGGCAACCAAGATCTCAATGAATCTTCAAAGCTCTCGCCAAATAAACCTCCTTCCATAAAAAAATTGGCCTAAAGCCTTGCCGCCTCAGTGCAAAGACCGGGCTAAGATCGGATCGAAATGAAGACAGATGCGATGCGGCGGCGCAATAAATACATGGCGACATTATCACGCAGCGGTTTTTAAACAAACCCGTCATGATACTTACTATCACTGACGGTTTATAGTTAAAATCGTCAGTGATATCACTGACGGTTTTTGATTATAAACCGTCGTGATATTCAGATTATCACGCAGCGGTTCATTGGTAAGAACCGTGCGTGATGTTTGACTATCCCGCACGGTTCGTTAGTAAGAATCGTGCAGGATAATCATCATGACGGTCTCCAAAATAAAACCGCCTGTGATAGCTCCATCTGGACTCGGTAGCACTATTGTTATACGAAGCGTCTCGGCATACGAACCGTCTCGATCATTAATTTGGTATACGAACCGTCTCTACTAAAGGTTAAATATGCGCGCCGGCCTAATTCTCAACGCAGTACATGTAAAATATGGCTTCAGTGATCATCTCCTTCCTCTTATTTGTTCATCAAGAGTTGTTCAACCGGAACCTTGCACAGGCGGCCAGCAATTTACGTCTGGAGCAGCTTCTCCGCACACGCCCTGCTCTCCTTCCCCAACTTTCTTGCATCCGTCAGCTCGACCTGATCATCCGCCGTCGACGGAGGCGTCTCGCTGCCGCTCAAGAAAGGGAATTCGCTCTCACCCTAGTTCTTCTCAACAATGTGCACAGAGCGGAAGAAATTCTTGTGGTATTGCACAGACTAATGGATAGCATTTCCGATCAAGCAGAAACGGCAGAGTCTGAGGAAGCTTTCAATGCAATCCTCTTCCAGATTATGGACTATGCTATCGATCATTTGCCCGGCCGGAGGAGGAAGTCTTGAGGGCAAGGACAATCTTAACGGTGTTCGAGAACTCGTGGTGATCCAACGGATGACAAAGTCGAAGAAGAAGCGTACGAAGCCCTGAAGATTAGAATCTGAGAATCTCTTTATGTGCGACTTTTGTAATAATTTTCCTTTAATTTATAATCTTTTGTCTCAGTAGTTATGTACGTAGGTTATTATAGTTATTAGAAGCAACCTGTAAAACAAACCGCTGCATGCGTAGTTATATTGTTTTATATATCCACTTGTGTTTTAGTGGTAATTGTTTGGTTTCGCTTTGATTTTCAGCTAGCTTTTGATTTTCATTTTTAACTTTTTCTTATTTATTTGTATTGTCAGTAAAGGTTAGTGCAATTTCGGTCAAAAACCAATGTTTAAAACCGAGTTAAAAGCTACAGAAGATTTAGTCTCAACCTCTGTTTAGTTTTTGAACAGAGGCTTCACTTTCGATTATATATTAACATCGGACGGACAACATCACAGACGGGTTCGTATTACAAACCGTCTGTGATAATTCTAAGATTATCACAGACGGTTTGTAATACAAACCGTCTGTGATAAGTAGCTTATCCCAGACGGTTTTAAATAAACAACCGTCTGTGATAATGACAGATTATCACAGACGGTTTCTATTACAAACCGTCTGTGATACGGAAATATCACAGACGGTTTATTGGTAAGAACGGTCTGTGATACTCGTTTTCTCCGACACCATTAACACAGACGGTGTTCAAATTAAAACCATTTGTGTTAATGTCGTTCACAGACAGTTTTGTCAAACCGTCTGTGATTAGACGTCTAGTATTAGGCTTTCTGTAGTAGTGATCTGCACATATCGGGGGGAAAAATCATGCCCTGCAACAGCCGCAATTTTCAGCAACAGCCGTATGGACTGCCAACAGTGCTGACATGCAGCAAACATGTGCATCCGCAAAAAACCGCGCACAAACATGACCATGTGTGCACTGCGCAAAGAAGACTCGACTCGAAAGAGCTGATCAATTAGCAGTACGTATTGGAAAAGGTTTTTGAAAGAAAAATAAAATTGGACAGTCTTAATTACTCTGTTTTTACAATTTGTTTCTATGACGAAACAATTTTATTTTTGTTCAAATACTGGGAAAATGGAGAGAAAAGGAACAAATCCATCATAGTTTTGGCTCCACATGTACACTAGTAGATCTGTAGATGAGGCCCTAGATAGATTGCCAAGAAAGGTGATTTGTCTCAATCTGCATGTGCTTTGTTTCAACGATGAACCCACCAAAAGACTATGCTAGTGCATGAACTAATTCGTCTAGACATATGTTTACACATTAGTATTTCCACGCGTTTCCACCACATTATAGCTAGCCAGGAAGCGTATGCTTAGCATCTCTACATAATGACTTGAATTGACATGTCCAAATTAAACATTGACAAAGGGAAGTCTTCGTCGATTGGCTGATCGTGCAGTGTGCACTAGCTTTTCATTTTTCTCCCGTGTAAAATCAACTCAATCATGCATCCATGTTGGCGAGCAAATCAAACCCTAATCAGTTCATCTTTGAGTTAGGCTTCGATTAGTTAAGTTCTTGGAGGGCAGGTGGGGAGTGCCTGATAAAGTGGAGACCTGCTCTTAGCAGCACCTTGGTAGTTGCAAACGTCGATTCTTCTAGCTAGTCCCATGAAAACATGTAGCAAGGCGTTCCCAACTATCGGTTTAGATCAAAAACCACCCCTGATCTGCATTTTAGGAGGTGTATATCTATGTTCATGAAAAGATACAAAATGCCATATAAATATCAAATGGTGTCACAACATACAGACGTGTATACGATGCGTGGAGTGATTATGTACAATATTCTTTCTTGTATCTAGTATGACACTGCTACATGAACACACAGCGATCATCACAGTTGTCCTAGATGTTCCAAAGTCCGAGTCAAAGTCAGATATGATCAACTTTGCCCTTACAAAGGAAAGCCCTGTCCAACCAAAAGGATCCAAAGTGGGGTTGGTTAAACGGGCGCATGCAACTGCATGCATGCACGTGGAGGCCGGTTTAAAAGCTTAGGGTTGTACTTTCTTACTTTGTAGGTCCATGTTCTAACGAAAAGGAAAATAATGCAAAAGTGCCTAGGAATTTTCATATATAATCACATCAAGTGCTGGAATGGCTGTATATTAGAGAGTGTCTACATACATACATACATACACTATTTAGTAGTTATGCGTAGAATAAACGCGCAACTCTGACCGACACAATCGGCCAATCGCCCCACCAACCCACCACACGGACGGTTACTAGCGAAGTAGTAGTAGCTAAATATGGTAAAGTTACCATCTGTAATTCATAAAGTTAATTACCGTTCTCACGTGCGTTAGACTCGCCCCCTCTCCCCCTTCGCTAGTGGTACCACGTGCCATTTTTTCATAATTTAGTAAAGTTGTTAATTATAGAGAAGTTACTATCGCCTGCACATAAAGTTATTATCTATAGTTTATGAAGTTATTTATATTTGGCAACATTACCATATCATGCACAAAAAGTTATCATCTATAATTCACCAAGTTACTTATATTTGCAAAGTTATATATATATATATATATATATATATATATATATATATATATATATATATTAGAGGTGGTGTAATTACACCGGTGTAGAAAGTATTTTTCTACACAGGTGTAATTACACCCTATGATGTATCTCATCTTGTAGGGAATATCTCAGAATTGAGGGTATGTATGCATGATATACAGTATTTAAGACCATCTAGGTGGTATGAACAAAATTTCAGAGGTAGTATGTAGATTTTTTAACATACTCCTTTTATATGCGTATATAAAGGTATTTACAAAATACGCTAAAAACTATGGACTCTCTTGCAATTTTTTTATGTAGTTCACATTGGAGTATCTTATAATTAGTAGACGAGTATATCCAAAGTGATAAAGGAGTATTTCAAGTTCGTTTATGTGGTATATTAGAGGTGGGTGTAATTACACCCGGTGTAGAAAGTATTTTTCCTATATATATATATATATATATATATATATATATATATATATATATATATATATATATATATATATATATAGGAAGCCTCTTTTACACAGGTGTAAAATATATTTTTCCTATATATATATATATATATATATATATATAATGATAACTCTATATATATTTGGCAATAATTTCACTCACATAAGGCAGTAATTTTCTGGCGCATATTCTATGCCTGCGCACAAAATAGTATTTTTTTAATATATATACACACATACATACATACATACACTACTACAAAAAAAACTTATATTAGACGCCTTATCACAGACGGTTCACAAAAACCGCCAATGATAAATACAATTACAGACAATTTATGGTGAGAACCATCTGTGATACTATCACAGACGGTTCTTAGTAAGAACCGTTTGTAATATTCCCACAATGTCACAGATAAGAACCGTCTGTAATATTGGCTATATCACAGACGGTTCTTGGTAAGAATCATCTGTGATACTTCACAAACGGTTTGTGATAATAAAGTTATCATAGACGATTTGAGTTAAAAATCGTCTATGATATGTTTCCCGCTTTCTAATCCTCCAAAATTTCATAATCTCCCGCCTGATGCCGAGTAGGATTTCAATCCGATATACCTTCAATAAAATGGGCATAACTTTTGTATACGGTGCCCGTTTTTGACGTTCTTGTACTCGTTGGAAAGCTAACAATGAGCCCGATCCCAAACAAACGACCGCTTATGTCGGTCACCCTCGAAGACCCCCTAAAATTGGCCATTTGTAGCCTCAAATTTGAATCGCAAGTTTTGATTTCTGTTTTTGCCAAAAAATTTTGATCTTCCCTTCGAAATTTGGGGTTGTCTCAACTGCAAAGTTATAGATCTCGTCTAAACCTTTCAAATGAGTATATATAAGTCATATAGAACTTTGTTATTTTATATTTTTGAGACTAGTTGTTTATATTGTATCGGTATATATATAACCAATATCACAAACGGTTCGTGGTTCAAACCGCCTGTGATACTATTACAGATGGTTCTTACCAAAAATTGTCTTTGATAATTTGTTCTCTGACCACTAGGCCCGTCAATTCTCCTCAACCCAATTCCACCAATAGAACAAATCTGTGATGGAAAAGTATCATGACGGTTCTATATATAGAATCGTCTGTGATATATGAGTATCACAAATGGTTTTTTGGTAGAACCGTCTGTGTTACTTTTCCATCACAGACGGTTCTAGTTACAAACCGCATGTATTGTATTCATCACAGATGGCTCACAAATCGCCCGTGATAACCTTCGATTATCACTGACCCATAAATTCAGACGGTTCAAAAAACCGTCTGTGATGATGATTTCTGTAGTAGTGATACATACATACATACATACATACATACATACATACATACATACATATAGACAAAAGTATAACCTTATGACTAGCTAGCTCGATACAAAGTACCAGATAATAGTTTATCTATCTTTCTCCTTTTTTTTGAAGAAAAATTTCATTTCTAGGACTCTAACTCGGGAGCACAGAGAAATGTGGAACTTAACAAAATGACTGTTTAAAGAAAAGGGGAAAATCACCAACTTGACTACTTAAGCAGGTGTAACTGAACCATTGACCATACTTTCTTAATCTGCGGCGTAAGTTAGGACCTGCTAATTGGAACGTTGGAAGCACAAAATATATCTATTATTTCTCTAATGTGGGAAACGACCATATCTGCGAGCAGAATTCTTATCATTAAAACTGTTCTTTGTTCGAATTCCCTATTTTTTAAGAGTACCGACACCTCAAGTTTATCGTTTCACTCGTAAGTAAAAAAAAATACTAGCACAATTTCCTGCGCATTGCCTGGCCTTTTTTTCCTACTTGTTACCTGGCCGGTTTTTCGAACACATTTCACCCAATTTGTGCAAAACCAGTGGTGCCTTTGTAATTATGCGATTTTTATAGCATTTTATAATAATCCAGGTTTAGCCAGCAGCATTTTGATTGTTCTAATAAAAAGAATAATTCACATATCCGATGGCCCGTTGCCATGGTGACCTTGCTTCATATCATATTGATTCAATATTGATTCAGTAGTTGATGAGACTATGGAAACAGTCATAAATAACCCTTATTTCATAGTACCAATTGTTGTTACACTTAATTTGCTTTGCTAACCTTATGGTTCGCCTTAGGTCGTTGCCATACGCAAGATGTCAAAGAAAGACTCAGGGGTGATGTTAAAGTTAGTAGCAACAATGATATATGAATGAACATACATATCAATAAACTAGAAAAACACTAGTTAAGGAATCAAGAGTACTATTCAAGAGATTGAGAAGAAAATGACCTAAACGAGGGAGAAATCAAGGTATATATGGCTTTATATAGAGAGTTTATAGCCCTGAAGCACCATGTTTTTGTCATGTCGACAAGCCAACAACGCTTTCAATGTTTACTCTGTGTAGACTTAGCTATTCTCCTTTTTCTAGCACAGAACAGTGTTATTAATGTATCATAACATAGATTGTTGCATTCTGATTCTGTTCATGATGATAAGCCATAGCAATATGTAGGCCTCACCATATGTACATGTACCTCGAGGCATATCTTTCTAAGGGCATATACATTAGTTTATCTTTTAACATTATCTCTAAAATTTTCACCTCACTTAAAAGATAGCATTAGAGACAATATCTTCAATAGTAAATTATTTCTCTAACTATTTTATATTATTTTAACCATAACTTTCTGTCTCACACCCCTCACTATTTATGTTAGTTTGTGGGCTCAAATCGTCTCTTATATAAGAAACAACATATTATCTCTCATCACCTTCTCTTTAGTCTATATAGAATTTTACTTATTTAATATAACTAACAAATAATTGAGATAACATTATTGGAGATGCTCTAACAGAACAAAATCAAGCTTCCAAAGACAACCTTAACACTTCCCCAGCACATCAGCAAATTAAGTCCACATGCTGCCCCATGTTCAATGGCAAAATGGCGGCCAAAAATATTAATTTGGCAAATGGCGATTGCCCACTGATTGAGGGTGGTCCGATTAAGGCACCATTTATTAGAGCTTTAGCTTCTAGTTTTTTAGTTTTGTCTTTTTTTAGCTTTTTTTTATTTCTTAGCATTATCTGTGATGATATAATCTTTTTTAAAATTTTTTAAATTTAATCTTTTTTAACTTCCCCTAAAAAATGTATCATATGTGACCTGTCATCTACATATGGAGCCTTAGACCTTGACTTTCCTGCCTTTTTTCACTAAACTAGTAGCGGAGGAAGCGTGGCACTGCGCTACACTAGCAACCACGTAAACTAAAGTAAAAGAGTCAATAATTTGTGGTAAGGCTTTTATGAAAAAAATCAAGAACTCGTACATAATTCTGAAAAAAGCAAAGGTTCGTTCCACAAAAAACCAAAGACCTGTACGTAATTTCAGAGAAACCGTAGGGCGTTATCTTGCAAAAGAAGGGCCTCTCTGAAAAAATCGAGCACCCATGTGTAATTTTAGAAAAGCAAAGGGGTTTTCCGTGAAAAACGATGTGGTAGGATCTTTCTACAAAAAAAGGACCTACACGCGATTTGAAAAAAACTAGAGGACCTATTTGCAAATTCGCTAATGTGTGCATCCCCTCGGGTGTAATATAGGGATGATTTGCCATAAGGGCAACAAATTCTCATGTCTATCCAACAAGACATATCCTATGGGCTAAAAAATGGACACCTATACATTTAGTGCGCAATATATTGTTTAGGGAGCTGCTAGACCATGCTATATTATTGGAATGAATTTTTAATGTATAGTAATTTCACGAAGTTTCAGTTACATACAAGTTTTATGAAGTTTTAAATTTTTGGGTTTAAAGTTTCAAGCAGGTTTCGATACATTCATAAAAAAGGCTTCAGAACATTTAAAGAAGTTTTAGAAGGTTTCATTAATGATTTAAAAAGTTTCATATAAAAATCAAATGAAAAACCTATGGAAAGCAAGTTTCAAGAAGTTTCAAAAACTGAAACATCAAGTTTTCACATGAAGTTTAGGTTTTGAAAACTGAAACCTCAAGTTTCAAACATAAAATTGAAGTAAGTTTCAAAATTGATACTTTGTTTCACTGAGTTTCATATATGAAATTTGATAATTCAAAAGGTTTTGAAATGTGAGTTTGAAAAGTTAGTTTCAGACAAGTTTCAAAATAAATTTCAACCAATTTTCATAGGAGTTTAAAAATTCAAATGATTTTTTGCCAAGTTTCATAACACATTTGTGAAGTGTCACAGAAGTTTCAAATTTTTTTCCAAGTTTTACAAAAGAAAAACACAAATTTGGGCTTACCCGACGGCCTAGCTCGCCACGCTCGACCGATTATCTACTCATCATCCACGGCCACGCTTGGCCCATGGTCACCGGGCACCACCGTGTCTGCCCCCTACCGCATCAGTTTCTTGCCCTCCATCTAATGCCTTGCTTGTTTGCAAACTACTTGCCTGTTGGCTCACGTCTCGTCGCCATGCTCACTCACCTACGGCCGCCTTGGCCTCCAAACTTGCTCACACCGTGCACGAGTCCTTCTCCGTGCGCCACGATTGCTCCTTTGCCAAAGTAGTGGCACCTCACTGCCTCCTGTCACCTCACCTCCTAGATGCTCATGCCATCTATCGAGTTGCGCCTTGCCTTGCGTCGCCGAGACCCCTCACCTCGCCTCGCCGGAGCTCGTGCAGTGAGGAGCACCAAGTTGACTACTGATGGTGTGTTGAGTAACCAAGCACCAACTGCAAAAGCACTGAGTACATGCCTACTCGCATGCTGTTATTACCTGCTTGCTCTGTGGACCGTCCGAACTAGTCGACCTATAGGCAAAAACTTTGTGAGTCAGCTCGGTGAACATACTGTTGGGGGATGGCCCCTACCGGGGCCGGCCCAGCGCGCCAGCGACATGGTGCGGCCAACTCAGCATAGCCGTGTTGTACAGTGGAGTACCGATTGTACCTCTATATACTATACATAGTTCTAGATAGAGCTATTAATATAATCTTAGGATAAAAAAGTATAGACCTAGGTAGAGTTATCTTGTAATATAGATCTGTTTTTTCAGGTTCTCAAAACGGCTTTTGGCTTTTGCTACAGTACCTAACTTTCAAATGAAGTATTTTTTTAAGATGGAGTCTACAAGTTAATTATAGTACATGTTAAAAGCCTAACATCTGTACCATCTAAAATCGCAAGCGAGTATCTCTCTCCGTAATCTCTGTTGCAAATAGCTAAAATTTAAAAATTTCTGTCAAAAATCATAAGCCGTAGCTAAAAAGATCACACCTGTGTCTTTTTTATGGGTACAAAAGTAGACCTGAGCCTCATAGAAAAAGGTAAGACATATTTTTTTGAAAAAAAGGTCGCTATTCTCGAGCGTCGTAGTCTGCGAGGTGACGCCTGTCACTAATCAGCAAAAGCGAGTTGCACTCTTATCTTGCAAACTTTTTTTTTGTTGTTGTTTGAAGCAGTCCTGCGACCCATTCTACGCTGATATTTTTCTTCGGTAATCGACAGTGGCGTCCATTGACCTTGGCCATCCTCCCAGGTATGATATATGTTCTGCGTATATGCACCGGCAAATCAAATTTCGCTGGTTCTTCTGATCAGTAAGAAAAGATCGCCTATAAATCGCCCCCTCAATTCGTTAGTCTTGTTCTATTATCTTTAGCTTGTCTTGTTCTTGATTCAGTTCTGCTTTCCTGCTTCACACCGACCGGACAGTACTCACGTCCAAAGAAGCCTGCGCGCATCCATGGCGATGAACCCACTCTTCACCGTGACGTTCGACGTCAAGAGCAGCGACAACTACAGCGACTTTATCGCCGGCCTCCGCCACAGGCTCGGCAACCCGAAGCACTTCTCCCACAACCGCCCCGTCCTCCCGCCGGTCGAGCCCAACGTCCCGCCGCGCCGGTGGTTCCACGTCGTGCTCAAGACGCAGACCAGCGCGCTCACGCTGGCGACGCGCGCGGACAACCTCTACCTGGAGGGCTTCCGGAGCAGCGACGGCACGTGGTGGGAGCTCACCCGCGGCCTCATCCCCGGCGCCACGTACGTGGGGTTCGGCGGCACGTACCGCGACCTCCTCGGCGACACGGAAAAGCTGGTCGGCGTCGCCCTCGGCCCGCAGCAGATGACGGAAGCCGTGAACGTGCTCGCCGCGCGCACCAGAGCCGACCTCGCCTCCGGCGCGAAGCAGCAGCGGGCGAGGGAGGCGCTGGTGGCGCTGCTTCTCATGGTGCACGAGGCCACGCGGTTCCTGACCGTGTCGAAGAAAGTGTCCGACCTGATGCACCCGAAGGCGGCGATGAAGAGCGGGAAGCTTACTTCGCAGATGAAGGAGCAGGTGAACGGGTGGCAGGACCTTTCCGCTGCGCTGCTGAAGACGGATGCGCGGCCGGCGGGGCAGTTCACGCCGTTTAAGGACATGGATGTGAAGACGGTGGAGAAGGCGGCCGAGACGGTGGGGATCCTGCTGTTCGTGGAGGTGCCGGGCGGGATGACGGCCGCGACGGCGTTGCGGCTGTTCCGTGAGAGCTAGCTTGGTGTATGCGTAGATTGATGCTTGCTTGAGGATCACTTGTCGGTGTAAAATTGCTAGTAGTGGATTGGTACTCAAATAAATTCGTGTGTATGTTTACGTTTCAAATAAATTCGATGCCATGGTGCCTATCTTTCTGATCTGATCTCTGCTACAAACTCATATGGCCTAAAAATGCCCATGCAGATGATACATTTCGATTCCTTTGTTGGTTCATAGCACATAACTGCCTGTTACTTGTATGAACTTTACTAAGCTGACGGTGATCTTATCAGATGTATGATAGAGGAAAAAGTATTTTACACATGGTATACAACTCAGAAAGGCTAGCTGTCGAATACATGCAACTGACATCTACTATTACTGCTCAAATTACAAGGTCAATCAGACTCTGAATAGCATGAGTTACTAGATAGAACTGCTTACTAAGGCACATGCATTTTTCAAGACTGCAAGTGATCTTCTTACAATAAATATTCTCTAATAGTTTCCTTCAGGATTGTTTGCCAATGCATGGTCCCCATGTCACCATGAATGCAATTGCAAACCCAATACCAAAACCCACAACCAGCAAAGAGGAATAACACAATATCAACTGGTTTCTTCTTTGAAGGATATCGCGCTACATTGGTGTTGTTATGTTGTTGCATCCTTTCGACAATGGAGGCCCACACAAACCATCGTTTCCCAGAAATGGGCTCTCGGTGAATGTCAAAGACATGAGGTGATTATGGTATTCTTGTCAGTGATATGGTCTAGAGGCAATTATGAAGATAATTGTATCACTTCTATGTTTATGATATTTTAAATAATATGTTATTTTGTCTCTTGAATAAATATTTTTCATATTGATCAACAAGTATGTGACTTGTTCATGGAACTCTTTATTCATGTTTTAATGTTATTCTAAATTTTCCCTGATCTTATGTCATTATGTGGGATAATTATGATTTATAGATCAGCACATGTATTGATTGATGATCATATTTCATGAATCATATATATAGGGATATCAAATCAATGATATGGACACATGTTAGATAACATATTGTTAGATTAACTCACCATGAAATACTGCTAGAATTATTATATTCTTAAGTATTATTAATTGATCGCATACATAGTGTATATAGAATCCTTAAACCTAATATCATCACAGTTTTCTATATGTATAATAGTTTACTTAGGAGTTGTCAAACACTACTCCGTAACTAGGTGTTCATAAAGATAATTTTCAGATTTACTTTAAAATATACGGGGGAATGTGAGCTATCAAAATGGAATTTACCACTTCTACATAACGGGAGAGATATCTCTAGGCCCCTCGATGTGGTTGGATTTAGAAAGTGTATAGGCATATCGAATGTGGTTGCAGAGTTAATCACAACTGAATAATCTATTACAGGTTCGAGTGAAGGATCAAACTGTTATAAGATGGTACACTTCTCACCTTGAGTTCGATCTGATATCATGAAGCAAAGGAATCAGTATATAGGCACTAGATAGGTTCGTCTGATATAATTTTTATGTATATTTGGGAGCCATTATGTTTTGCTAGGGACCACTACCAACTTATAGATTGGAAAGGAGTTTTTACCTCATGGGTAAATATACATGAACTTACAGGGTCACACATTTAACGGGTCAGAACGATAAGGGTCCGGATGATAGACTCTGAGTAAGGTATGATCTCTACTCGTATTGGATCTGGTTAAAGGCGTTCCGAGTGGAATACGATCTCTACTCATATTAGATAAAGATTTAGGATAAGACTTTCCAAGTTGGACATGATATTTGATCATATTGGATTAGGATCCGATTGGAGGCTATATAAAGGGAGGTGTGGGGCTGAGGGAGGTATCCGAGACACACCCATCAAAACCCTAACTCCTACCTCTCATAACCCCTGTTGTATACGCTGGTGCTAGCACACTGACATATGACGTTCCATCCCTGAATGTATGTGTTAAGGGTATAAGTGTCATTTCTAATATGTTTAGGGTTTGGATCTTTATAGTCTTTGTACTATATATATGCCCTATGGGCCTCTTTGCATATTTATATGGTATCAGAGCTTTGGTTCCAAACCTAGCTCAGCTCAGTCTTCCGCTGATGCCCCTAGGAGGAGCTAATCCTGGGGGCGGCCACCTCCCGGCAACTCGCAGCAGTTGCCTCGCGTGCATCAGCACCTGCCCCTGCATTTGCACGGCTGTCAACACGCTATCGCGTCCGCCCACACCCACGTGTGCCTCTGAGCCACGCTCAAGCCGTCGCCCGTGCGTCTGCATCACGTCGCCGCCCAGATCTGGCTGCCTTCACCACTGTGAAGCCCTGATTCGGACGCCTTCGGGTTGGATCCGTTTGTCTTCACCACCGCCGAGTTTGGATCTGGCCGCCTCTGGGTTAGATCCGACCATCTTCCGCTGACACCGACCCTCTCCGTTGTTGCTGCATCGCGCTGGGCCACCTACGTCTCCGTCAGCCCGAGCCCACGTTGGCGCCTCCTCCCGGCCATCGTCGCCGCCGTCAGATACCGCCACCCTGGATTCGACCTCCTCTGTGCCAGATCCGGCCGCCTTCGACCTCCTTCACGCTCCATGCCATCGGCCTGTGCCCGATCCAGCCACCTTTGGCCCGTGTAAACGTTCCGCGCAGTGGCGGTTGGTGGCCCTCCCCGCACTGATCTAGCTACCTGACCGCTGCCTGGCTCGATCCGACGCCCTCCTTGCTGCCTTGGGCCTCCCACCTCCTCCTGGCCACCACTATTGCTGCCGCATTTTGGCCGCCGCCGCTCACATGGCAGCCCACACCGGCTCCGGCCTCCTTGCTGACGCCCCTGCTTCACGCCACCGTCGGGCTACCCTTTCAGCCGCTACCTCCTTCCGCCTCTGGCTTCTCCCTCCTCTCTGGTCTCCAATCGGTGTTGGAGAGAGACAGGGAGAGGGTCAGAAAGAGAGAGGGGGTGAAGAGAGAGGGGAGGAGGGGAATATGAAGGCATAGTACTATTGTTGATATTTTTTGCTACTAGTATCTACCTTTGAGTCTTTTTCTTTTGAGTCTTTCGTTGTGTCCATCCAAGTCTATTGTCATCTCTCTATCAGTTCGTCAAAGACGAGCGAGTCCACAAAATATATCAGTCAACCAATTGCATTGCTAGCCACGGTCTATCCTCTCGGAAGAGTGTGGTCATCTCCTTCTTTTCGCATAGCCACAGCCATCGCTCTTCTCTTTGAGCCGCTGCAGATCGTATAAATCTTCATGATGCCACCGCTTCTCTTTGAGCCACCGCCCTAAGATTCCAAGGCCACCGCGCTTCTTTTGTACTGCGCCTCTGCTACGCTTCTTGTGCACTATGCCGCTGTCGTCTCGGGTTTCGATCTGTGCCGCTATACTTCTATCTCACTCTTCGGCTTAATTTGACAGCTCTCTCTACTTGTGTCATCTTTTACATCTTTTCGTCGTGTTATCACGGTCGACTTTCCTCCCGCTTACTTCTACCTTCCCGGCCCCTGTACTTTGTGCTTTATGGGCTGCCACACGATTTCATATGGGAGGCGATCTTTTTGACACAATTTTTCAATAGCTACATGCTATGATGACGTCTTCAAGATATGGATTTTGAATTTTTTTCTATGTTGTTGCCAACCCTTCCAAATGCAATGCAATTGGATATGCCTTGCATTTGAGAGAGGGTATTAAGGGAATAAGTGTCATTTCCTATATGTCTAGGGTTTGTGTCCTTATTGTCCTTGTACTATATATATATGCCCTATGGGCCTCTTTGCAATACAAACTTCCTTGCATATTTACAGTATGGACCTGAGTAGAGGCTCTGTTGCGACTGTAGTGCTGATTGAGATGATCGCGAGGAGGGGGTGATTAGCTAGGGGACAATCGACTACATCCAATACACTAACGCGCGCTTCGTTGAATCAGCTGCTTCAACTTTACTTTTGCTATATTGCTTGTCTTTTGGTAATGATCTATGATCTCTTATTCACATGGCTTCCTGGTTTACATAGTAGAAAATTTTAACATGCACTAGTGTAGTCTACCTGTATCCTAACAATTCTTCCCTCTAGCTTGTTGTAGGACAGGTTCAATGTTGAGAGGAAGTCCAACGATGCTAGCTCTTGTGGGATCTCCCTAGAAAGCTCATTTGATGAGAGGTCCAAAGGTCCTAGTTACTTCGATCTTCCATGTTGAGCGGGAATTAGTCCAGTGAGAGCATTATGTGATATATTCAGCCCACACAGCAAAATAAGTTCCCCAATGGTTTCAGGGATGCTACCATGGAATGCATTGTTTGAGACATCAATGAACACAAGGGTCCTTAAGATCTTAGTAAATGTGGTGTCATGCCCTTTATAGGTAATTGTAGTAGTAAATTGATATGTCTTATGATACATCACTATTACAAAACAAGTTATACTGGACACCTCATCACCGACGGTTCATGGGGAACTGTCTGTGTTGTAATTATCACGGATTATTTTATAAGCGTGACTATCTATGTTTCTAGCGATGGCTAGAACCGTCTATGATATGCAATTATCACAGAGGGTTCTTATTAATAATCGTCTGTGATATTTCACAGACGGTTATTAACAAGAACTATCTATGATAATTGTAAAAATTACAGATGATTTTTAATTATAACTGTATATGATATTACCATAGATGGTTATTAATACAAAATGTTTGTGATAATTACATATCACAGACAGTTTGTGGTTGAAAGTGTCTATGATATATATTTGTTATATGCACGAATGGCACTTCAGCTCCACGATGCATCGCTTCGTTTCAACTTTCCAATGCGTCTCTTTATCTCACACACCAAATTTATTCTTTGTTTTACAAAACATGATCATCTGCTACCAAAAATGAACCCATACATCGCTGATCTATTCTCAAGCACAAACAAATGGCTCCCTACTCTTCCTTGTTGCCGGCATTGATGGCTTACTTGGCCATCTTGTACGAACACCTCACCGACCATATGTTGATGGATGCTATGGAAGGACATTATGCCAACAGTGTCCTCCCTCCTATGCCTGAGGATTTGCCAGACCAGGTGATGGCCACCTTTCGCCGTCTTGACACCTGCTTCGCTGCGTCTTCCAGATGGTCTCCCACTTCTGGCGAGTTAACCTCGCCATGACATGGTCCTCAACAACGACATTGCATGTCTCCAGGAGGCTTGTCGTCGCTTGAACTACTTAGCGAGGCAGCAGACGACCAAGTAAACCTTGCCGAGTCCTCTGAAGCAAGGGAAGAGAGTCTATGGACTCAATTCGACTTGATTCATTAGTTGGAGGGTCTTCAGAAGACACTCGAATGAGCGTGTCAGTGGGTGGATGCATTTCGGGCTTTATTCGTTGATGATCCTAAACTGTTCGATGTTGTCCACATTACCTACAAAGTTTCATAGATAGAGATAGCATGCTACCTCCGCCACTAGAAAAAATTTGATTATTTAGGTTTCTAGTTTTTTAAATCTTTGTAAGAAGCGACCGGCCATGCTAATACAAAAAATCAAAAGGCCGATTGAATTTGTATTTACTATTTTCTATATATGTAAAATGGTCTCGGTATAACAACATGAGGTATTATTGATAAGTAAAAAATAATTAAGTAATACATATATTTACTCCTGAGGTATTGCTAAATTTGCATTTATGTATACGAGAATATGTCATATATATATATATATATATATATATGTGTGTGTGTGTGTGTGTGTGTGTGTGTGTGTGTGTGTGTGTGTGTGTGTGTGTGTGTGTGTGTGTGTGTGTGTGTGAATTTGCATCTATGTATATGAGAATGCATTTAGAACCGTATGTCGTATTTATCACAGACAGTTATACTTTTGAACCATCTGTGATGTCCAACCTATTTATATTCAGACTCTAGGATTTGCCCGCGCCCCCACTCAAACGCTTAATATTCTCTAACTCTTCCCCGAGCATGAGCTGTCGCCTCCTCCCCTAAGCTCGCTGCCTCCTCCCTGGCGCGTCTCCTCCCCGAGCATGCTGCCTCCTCCCCAACATGCCTCTGCCCCGAGCACACCGTCTCCTCCCCAGCACGCCTCCTCCCTAAGCACATCGCCTCCTCCTCGAGCATGCCTCCTCTCCAAGCACGCCGCCTTCTCCTTGACGCGCCTCTGCCCCGAGCATGCAACTTCCTCCCAAGCGCGCCTCCCCCCGAGCACACTTCCTCCCTAAGCATGTTGTATGTAACATTCTTTTTTCTATTTATGATATGGCAATGAATAATATATCATCATGGTTACCAATTATCTATTTTACTTTGTTGTTGTTTCATCAATATACGTCCCGAGAATGAATGCTTGGGCTTAAGTTTTAATTGTGTCCTTTTGATGTTAATATCCAAGATGAATTGCTAATGCTCTTAAGCATCAATTCCCAAAATAAAATATAAGTCATATTTCAATTCTCTTTGGTCCAAACAGAAATAAAAGCAATTATATAGTAATCATTGAATTTGATAGTACTCATATTCACACCAACAATATATTTATTTCATTTGTTATATACTTCATAGAAAGCTATTAGTTATATATAGATCTCAAGTTAATAACTCGCACAATTATAATTAAATAAAGTTGCACTTGATTTTCTTTAGCTATGCAAATGTATGTCCATACATGCATGTATGTCTTATAGTTTCTAAGGAAAATGATGTTCGTTGAAAATAGAATGCAACCGACACCGAAGATGGCTTGGGAGCTGAATGACCATCATGGAGGTCCTTCGAGATCAGAGAACGGCTTTTGTTTTGACACTGGGGTAGTAAACTATACACAACATACTCACAACTTATTTGTTCTTGATTTAGATGAATGATATCCACATATTTCATGGTAACATTAACACAATCTTATATATCCCATAATTTAAATGATCTAAAGATAAAGTTAGATCCCATATCACACTTAACAGTTAAAACTATGACAATCGGAGTAATAGTTGTTTTAAAAACACCCTTCCAATGAAATCTGGTAGAAATAATATATATTAAGATGAGAAAATGAGAACCAATTGTTTACAAATTCTTCTGGAAAGTCATCAGGCTGCTCATTTTGGTAATTCTCAACAACTACAAGAGAAACATTAAACACTGTACACACAAGTTTCAAAGGGTATGAAACAAATCAGACACTCCAGTGTGTCAGATTCTATAAAGTAGGTCATGATTGCTATCTCTTCCTCCTTATCATGGTATGTGTTAGACTTAGTTGCTGTCTTAGGTGTAAAAGAAACTTTAGGCTGCCGCACCATTTATTTATTTTTCGTTTCACATAAATGAAATAACTACGAGGATTGCTAATGTACGATCGATCTCATGGGTGCGCTTGATGTCAACATGATAGCCTTCCTATCGACGAACTTCTTTTTCCTCACCTCCTTCCAGTGACCCTACTTCTTTATTAACATCATAAAAATAAATAATTAAAAATAGAATTTACAGAAATAATCACCTATCGCCAAATCCCAATGCCGTCACTCTGCCATGCAGTCCTGCTGCGTCCCCCAGTGTACTACGCCTGCATATTCCAACACAGTCGTCACCGCCACTCGGAGGCGTAAGTCAAGAGCTGTCAGGCAGGCGTATTTCGTAGCTTCAAGGCGGAAACTGTTGGCTCCTTGCAACGGTAGCGGTCACTTCGTTCCTCCTTCCCCAATTCCTTCCCTTCTCCTCGGCTCCAACATAAAACCCCCAATCTCTCACTCAATTCTCCTCCTCCTCCGGTCTCGCGGCCCCAAAGATCCCGCGCCAAACGAGTCGCCGATGGTTGGCAAATCTTAGGAATTCAGCTAATCTCGCCTCCAAGTTCCCCAATTTGTGTTCTGGCCTCTGATTATCGTTGGTTTGGAACCGTACTAGGGTTTCGCGACGAGTTTTGTCTCGCGAGAGATGGGGATCGAGGTTTACCAACGTTATGGGCGTCGTCGTGGAGGGCTTGATTATCAGGTGATTCTGCTACTCTCATTTACACTTGATATAGGAAACAAAGCCAAATTGCATTAGGGCATTGTGCCAAGAATAAAGAGTAGATTCGTACAAGCTCATATCATATACCACATGCACACACTCCAAATTACAGTATTACTGGTGGTCCTGTTGGTGGAACGGGAAATTATTGCAGTTCCACCGTTTGGCTCGGCAAATCAATGACAACACAAAGCCCACAGCAAAGCCAACTCCGAACCCAGATCCCACAAACACAAACAACAGTATGACCCCAACACTATCTTGTGAGGATGCGGATGGGCCTGGGGGTGCCGCACCTGAAGGTTCTGAACTGTTACACTGCTTAGATAGCGGCCTTCCGCAGAGCCCTGCATTGCCTTCGAACGAGCTGTTGCTGAACGACAAGAATTGCGCCTCTTGTGGTATCCCTCCGGTCAATTTGTTGTATGATAGACTCAGCAATGCGAGAGATGTTAGGGAGGTTAGCTCCTGCGGGGCTGGGCCTGAGAGCTCGTTCCAAGAGAGATCCAATGACTCGAGCTGAGCCAAGTCACCAAGGTTGGATGGGATTCTTCCAGTCAAGGCGTTGTGTGACATTTTCAGGCCATGGAGGGCAATAAGCCTCCCAATTGATTCTGGGATGGTACCTTCTAATGCATTGTTTGAAAAATCGATCATCTTGAAAGTAGTCAGGATCTTGGTAAATGTAAGATCCATCTCTTTAAATGTGACGATAATACTGTCTTGATAGTATTTGCTCGCTAAGTTTGCAGTTCCGAGAGCATATCCTTCATCGCTAGAATTTGCCATCATTGTGTCGAGTTTCATAAACCATCCTGGACGCAAGCCCCCTGAGAAGTTGGAGGCCAAATCAAGAATTTGTAAGCCTGAGAAATGTTTTCCGGGTCCATCACCTTTTGTAATCCCCCCAATTGAACCATAGAATTGATTGGATCTCAATGCAAGAACCCGAAGATTAGGAAGACTCCCCAGCCAGGATGGAAAAGAATCAAATATCTGATTGTTACCGACATCAAGGACCTCTAAGCTTCTACAGTTAGATAATGACCTAGGGAGTTTCCCTTCAATGTAGTTGATATTCAAATCTATTGTTCGAAGGACACAACCTTCACTAAAATTACCAGGCAACACCCCATAAAATTTATTCCCTCTCAACTTCAAAGAACCCAATCGGCTACCTTCAATCAGACAAGATGGGACCAAGCCACTAAAATTGTTGTATGACAAGTCGAGGACTTGGAGATCACTCAAACTACAAAGTCTATGTCTTGCATATTATATTGATAGTGAACATATTGTGTGAGAGGTTCAATTCATGGAGTTTCTCCGAATTCTCCCATATCCAACCTGGAATAACACCGCTAATTTGATTGCATGCAAGGTCTATGTCTTGCATATTATATTGATATCTTAGCATTGCTGGAAATTTTGTAAGGTTGCAGAACGCTAATTATTGAAGGAACTGTCTCTTTAATGTTCTCCAATAGCAATTGCTGAATTTTTTTAGGGGAGCAATTGTTGAAATATTTTAGGGGAGCAATTTTTTTATGGAAATTTAGTAAGTGCTGAGTTGTGTTTTCGCTGCAAAAGACAATGCAAATGTCTAGTTAACTATTCTGTCGCTTCGAATTGCTTTAATTGGATAGTGTTTTCTGGTATGGAACTGCATGCTTATGCCATTTGTAGCAAGGAATCCTTGAGCTTTGCTACGTACCGTCCTCTCATCAGGTATGTCTAATAATTTATCTCTTAAAATTATCTCTAAGACTTTCATATCATCTAAAGATAGCATTAGAGACAACATCTTTAATAGTAAATCATTCATATAACTATTTTATATTATTTTTATTATAAATTCTTGTCTCACATTCTTTCATTATTTGCATTGGATTACAGAGTTAAGTCATCTCTTGTAAATATAAGAGACAACATACTATCTCTTATTACCTTTTCTTTTCTTTACATAGAATTTTACTTATTTAATATAACTAAAGGACAGCTAATTTGGTACTGTTGGAGATGCCAATATGAGATGTTTTACTTTTCGAGCATTAGTCGTCTTACATATTCTTGTCGCTTGGGTGGTTGGGCTACTCTAGGTGTGGATTAAATTTTCTGAAGGTGGTGCCAATTAATGGGCAACCACGAGATACCAAGGTTGCGGCCACCTTCTCCCCCACCGTCCGTGGGATTCGTTGCGATATCGTCATCGTCGATCGGAACTGTCTCTTTAATGTCCTCCAATAGCAATTGCTGAAATTTTTTAGGGGAGCAATTGTTGAAATATTTTAGGGGAGCAATTTCTTAAAATTTTAGTAATGGAATAAATTTAATAAGTGCTGAGTTGTGTTTTCGCTGTAAAAGACAATGCAAATGTCTAGTTAACTATTCTGTCGCTTCGAATTGCTTTAATTGGATAGTGTTTTCTGGTATGGAACTGCATGCTTATGCCATTTGTAGCAAGGAATCCTTGAGCTTTGCTACGTACCGTCTTCTCTCATCAGGTATGTCCAATAATTTGTCTCTTAAAATTATCTCTAAAACTTCCACATCATCTAAAGACAGTATTAGAGACAACATCTTTAACAATAAATTATTCATCTAACTATTTTATATTGTTTTTATTATAAATTCTTGTCTCACATTCTTTCATTATTTACATTGATTTATAGATTTAAGTCATCTCTTGTATAAGAGATAATATATTATCTCTTATTGCTTTTTCTCTTCTTTATATAGAATTTTACTTATTTAATATAACTAAGGACAGCTAATTTGGTACCGTTGGAGATGCCAAGATGAGAATTTTACTTTTGGAGCATTAGTCGTCTTACATATTCTTGTTGCTTGGGTAGTTGGGCTACTCCAGGTCTGGATTAAATTTTCTGAAGGTGACGCCAATTAATGGGTGACCACGAGATACCAAGGTCGCGGCCACCTTCTCCCTCCACCGTCCGCGGGATTTGTTGCGATATCGTCATCGCCATCATCGATCGGATGCGAGAAGCCTTCGCCCGTCGTTTGGTGGGAAGCCTGATCGGCAGCGACATCCACCGTGATATGGCCGAGAAATCTTGGTGAAACGACACGGGAACTGATCATGTGTAGTAGGCCCAGATGAATGCATTATTTGGCTCTTCGCGACGTGATGCACATCCCCATTCACCTTTTCATGATTAGTCCTTTGTGCAAGGTTGCAACATGATACAGCGACCCGCTGTGACCACTGTTGCATACAATGTGTATCGGTGCTTCGTTACAAATGCACTTTAGGTTTCCAAGACTTGTTGTATGCATAGCAACAACTTAATCCTAAATTCTTTACTTTAAGATTGGTTGAAAATCAATGTTCTTGCAAGTATGTCTTGAGTATGATATGGTTGCTGTTCGCTACAAAAATGCGTTATTGTCATCATGGTGCTTCCTAAGTTCTTTTTGTTTTAAGATGGTTTTACAATGCGCGCAGTTAGCCTTTTATAACTTTGATCGCTAATATACATAAAAGTATTTAGATTTATTGTGTCGAAATAATATTACTAGATTTATCATAAAAGTATTTTTATATCATTGTACTTATAATAATTTATACGAGTATATAACTAGGAAAAGTAATGATAAAGGTGTATAGGCCTTGTTCTTTTTGTTTTTTCAGCCGGTTTTTAGTTTTGACTTTTATCAGCTGGTACTATTTATCAAACATATAAGTCACAATCAAAAACCATCAGCTACAATCCAAAAGAACGGGCCATATTAGAGACCATGTAAATCACAAAATGGCAACATGTGACGGTAAATAATACATCACAACAATTACTAGAATCAAATTGGACGGTTCGATTTACTAATTGAACCCTTCCTCACTTGATGTTACGGTCCTGATCGGTAACTGGTAGCTTAGATTTACACGAAATCAAAGGGATTTGGCGAAGAACACAAGGAAGATAGAGCCTAAATGGCAAACAGGATTTTCTATTCCGCTCCCCTTCTCTCGTACAGACTTTGGCCTATAAACACGAGTGGAAGCGGATCAAATACAAATTGAATAATATTTTATCATATTTATATTCATATTTTATAAACAAATATGAATATAAATTTAAATATTCTCGAATACAAATAAGAATCAAATATTGTGACAAATACAAAAACGAATTTAATATCTACTCGATTCAGTCGGATCCGGATATCATCATAACTTATATAGTATAAAGATATTAATGATATTTTATCCTTATATAGTCACACTTAATCATTCTAATTTATTTAATTCACCTAAAGAAACATGAATTAACATTGAATTAAAAAACTTGTTCACCTAATCAGTGATATTGCAATAAAATATGTATATTATTTCATCGAATACGAATACAAATAATCTGAATAAAATAATATTTTGGATGGGAAAAGTCTATACCATATTCGTATCTATATTTTTATGTGAATACGAATACGAATAGGAGAAAATTATTAATCGGATGAAAAAATATATACCATATTTATACTGAATACAGTAATCGAATAGTATGGATAATTCATATCTATTTTTCACCCCTACTCTCACCACTCTCCTTGGCCCCACATATCAGCTTGAGTGCCATCAAGATTGACCCCACCAGTTAGCTGTTAACCTCTAGTACATGGCACTTCAATTGCATCTTTGCCTTCAATCCCCTTGACTACACTACAAAGCTTCCATGTCATGTCGGAAATCACCGACCATCCTCACGGTCTCCTCTTGTATAGCATATTTCTTCCTCTTCAATTTTACTATGTAACGGTGGCACAAACCAAATTGTATAACAAACCAACCAGACGATGACATGTGGCACAAAATAATGTGGTAAGCACTGTAGCATAGAAAAAAACTCAAAAATGTGGCACAGGGCCAGAACGTAAAGCTTTTTTCTGCAGTGCTACAGTATTAACTACAGTGCTATAGTTTTTTTAGTACGAGAACGTAAAGCTTTTTTCTGCAGTGCTACAGTATTAACTACAGTGCTATAGTTTTTTTAGTACGATGCTGCAGTGCTTCATGCCATGTGTCATCGCCTAGTTGGCTCGGTACACAACTCAATTTGTGCCACCGTTACACGGGAAACATTTTCCTACTTCAGTGAGTTTTGCTCCGATCTCGTGACCATGTGTACTTTGACTAATATCCTTAAACTCTATGAAGCAAAGTTAGAGAGTTATTGTACGCTACATCGGGCTATAGTATCATAGCTATAGTACTTTTTGGTACAGCACCTGCTACAGTTCTTTGCTACAAAACCAAACCGATTTCGGTGAAGCAAAGTCACGGTATGTATAGCTTATTTCTTCCTTCTTCCTCTACTTCGCTGAGTTTTCCTCGGATCTCACCACCGGTGTGTCCTTTTCTGTCATCGGCGTTTGATCTACATCTGCACTGAATGGAGCTACTCTTTGACCACCAGATACCACTGATTTGCAGATATAATTGTTAGTGATAAACTCTAGAGGTAATCATAGATATGATTATATCGCCTTTATGTTTATGATCTTTTTAATAATATGTTATTATGTTCCTTGAATGAATTATAATTTATAAAAGTTAGCAAGTATGTGACTTGTTGGTAAAGTTTTTTATGTATAGTATTATATCATTTCTAAAAGATTCTTGGTTGGATATCACTAGTCAGGACATTGTGACTGATAGAACGACATATGTATTGATTGATGACTATGTTTTACCGGTTATAGATATATGGATATTAAATTAAAAATATGGACACATATTAAAGAATATAGTGTTGGATAGACCCACCTTAAGACACTATTGAGATTGTTATGTTTTTATGTATTACCAGTTAGTCTTAAGCAATAATGATGTATAATCCTTATACCTGATATCAGCATAGTTAGTCTCAAGCACATCGCTAGAACCGTCTATGAAACATAATTATTACAGACGATTCTTGTTAAGAACCATCTATGAATTATCATAGACGGTTCAGATTAAAAAACCATCTGTGATATCAACAATTATCACTGATAGTTATTAACAAGAACCGTCTGTGGTGCCTGCATATCACAGACGGTTTTTAATCTGAATCGTCTGTGATAATGCCCTTCCACATCATCGTTTTGCAGCATCTTTCCCAGGATTCCGATCCTACCTGTCCATTCTCTCTGTATCGAATGGCAGGCACTAAGTCTTCTCCCACCTCTCACCCCTTATTAATCGCCTATCCTTCCCCCCCATTTTTCACTCCAAGAACCAATGCAATAGGTATGTACCTGATCTTCCACCATGGCACAGAGTGGCCTCATCATCTCCTCCCTGGTACGAATCCATCCATCCTAAGTAGCTATCTTTCTTTAATTTTCCTGTCCAAAGAATTGCATATCTAATTCAGAGTTTTGATTGAGGTAACCTTTCTAGTTCTAGTAGGAGAACGAAATGACGCCAAAGTTTGGGCTGGCACCGCAAGGTGTCGAGCAGGCACGCTTCACCGGCAAATCGCTTTGGAAGGTATCGAAATCGAATTGTTGTGTGTGTTTTTGCTATTGTGTTAGTGCCGTGGATTTTTGGTTGGGACGTGCAGTAGTGACTTGGGAAAGTGATTTTGTGTATATAGGAGCTAAAGGAAAGAAGCCCCCCGTGGCAGAGAAATTCCCTTACTGAACTTCGACCACAACACTTCGACCACAGCACTTCGACTACGGCTTCGACCACGACACTTCGACCATAGCTTCGACCACACTTCGACCACGACTCTTCGATCATAGCTTCGACCATGGCACTTTGGCCACAGCTTCAACCACGGCACTTTGACCGCAACTAGAACAAAGCAAATAAATTGGATGCCTCCAGTTTCTCACTAATTAGACAATAAATTAGATATCAGCCACAGACCAAACTTTGCAGAACGAAACAAATAAATAATTACATGGCAACCAAAAATAAAATCGTTTGTGATGGCCACTATCATGGATAGTTTTTGGTAGAAGTCTTCTGTGATAGTAGGCTTTACATACGCTACTTTATATAAACCGTCTGTGATAGTAGGCTTTCCTAAACGGTTTTTTGTACAAACCGTCTGTATTGTAATTTATCACAGACAACTTACAAATCGTCTATGATACTCGCCTATTATCACAGACGCATAAATTCAGACGGTTCAGAAAAATCATCTGTGATGATGATTTAGAACTATTTATGATAATCCTTTTTATAATAGTGTCGTGAGGAAGATGATGCAGTCCTGAAACGTCTTCCATGCTTGTTTGGATGGTAAGGTGCTTGCTCTGATGGTAAGACGTGGCCCACGAGTACATGGTGCAAGATCTTAATCGATTATTAATTGGGAACACAAGCTAAGCTAGCTAAGTAGTTACAATTTTACCACTAATAGAATTATACTATCTTGTATTTGGTATAGTATAGCCAAATTTTAACTTATGTGATTCGCTGGATTAAAAAATATAGATGCTGCATATTAATTGGTGGGTACTATTATAGAGCGACGCTGAAATGGGGCTCCATAATGTCCACGCACAATGATTTTAAATACGCCAATTCAACCCAAAAAATTCAACCCAAATTTATGTATGTTTTTCCAAAATTTTAGCTTTAGGATATATACCCATCTCAACAATTCAAATTAAATACATACCTTTGAAAAAAATATACTCAGATTCAAAGTTTTCCAGTAATTGTTGAACAAATGCTTTGCTGATTTATACATATAATCAGCGATTCGAGCATATAAATCAGCAACATTCTCTTCCTCTGTAATCAGGGATCAAACGGTCCCAGATCTTTAAACGCAAAACGGTGTCGTTGGCATCGGACGCACTGGAACCATCGGGCCTACGATATGCAGCTGCCAGGGCCGGCCCTGAGGGGCGAGGTGGCTGCCCCGGGCCTCTAAAATCCAGGAGCCCCTAGTTGTATAGCTCGCATCGGTCAGTCCGACGCGGCACAGAAGAGCAGAACCAGCGCGGTGGCGACCGCGACCACCGCTGTGAGGCCCACCATGCGGGCCTTCTCGAGCGGCCTCTTGATGACCTATCGCGTGAGACGCTTCACCGACGACCACACCAACGCCGTGCGCCTCCTCGGGAAGAAATAAAGCGGAACCCGCAGCACAAGCAAGTGCTTGGCGCCTCGGACGCGCGTTCATTTCACGCTGGCGCCTCGACTCCAAGCACGCGCTGCAGCCCTGCGCGCTCATGCGCTCTTGGCCTCTGACCTCATCGCCTGCTCGGCTACTCCACTCGCTACTCGCTAGTAAAGATCTTTTGGACTTCTGGCAAACGGCAGCAAGTAAAGATATGGAGAAGCAAGCAATAGCAAGTCTACTCTACTCAGGCATAGTAGACCTTGACTGATGATGAATCAGGATATTGACAAAGCAAGAAATCTTAGCACAGGGGAAAAAAAGGCTCGAGGCATTAGCGCAGCGCGGCAGCAAGCAAACGGCGGCATGCCATGCGTGAAGAATCCTGTTTATTCTGGAGTATCTTGCCGTCAGCAACTAGATAATAGCAAACAGGCTTGAGGCTTCTTAAAAGAAATAATAGCAAACAGGTAACTGCAACTAGTACGACGTCTCGCTTCTGTCATCTGTTTTGGTAACATTTCAGTGTGTAATGTCTAAACGTTTGTTTATCATGTTGACGGCATTTGTTGTGTATTCATGGGGGACCGGTAACAGAAGCGTAAATTCTCAGAGTCTCGGACCTCTCGGTAAGCTTCAGTGCTTTTCTACTTTATATTGCTATTACCACTTTCCCATCATCTCATGAGAGTATGAGACGGTGATGCCATATAGTGTATGGATTTGTACTAAGATAGTAAAATTTGTGATTTTTTTCATCTACTGTTCTTTAAATTTTCAGTACCATATCATATAGAAAATATGCATCCGGCAACGAAAAAAGAAAAAAGAGGAAACGAATAGATGAGTTGATAGAATCACAGAGGGGATCCATTGACAAAGTTTTTAAAAGTAATACGAGCAGTTCAAGAAATCCTGATGAATTGGCGATAGTTGCTGTGAAGGAATATGCTAATGTGAATATAGAAGATGAGGGCCCTACGAAAGACCATGTCAACATCAATACAGATGATAACAATGTGAGTGATCATGAGCACATATTTAAGGTAATATCTATAAACCCTTTGATATGAATTTTTCTTTAATACATAACGCATTTTAAGTGTTTGTTGGTAAAATTAGATATATATATTTGTGTATGTAAATTTATATTTAGATATTTATACTAGGGTCTCTATTTCTAGTTTCGCCTCGGGCCTCTAAAATCTTAGGATCGGCCCTGGCAGCTGCAGTGCCATGATCATCCGAGAACATCAGCTGATCAGCATCATGTTTTGGTTAGTCTGTGCAGTGATATGGACCTCTCCACGTTGACAGAATAGCCTTAGGGGGTGATCGGAATAGCGATGGGTTTTGGCTGAAAAAACACTGTAGCTGAGTTAGTGGATAGTGTAGTGAATAGTGAAAAAAAAGCTGAAACTAAAAGCTGAAGTCGAAAAAAGCCGAAACGATCAGGACGTTAGGAAGGGAGTTCTTGGATGGTATCTACGAGTACAGGGGCCGAGAGCCGTAACCAAATTCGAGTCTGCTGTTAGTGCTACGCCCATTATTGATCAGGCCCCAATGTAACAAGCGAACGACAATTTCTCGCAATGCTCTCTTCCCCACCACAATCCAAAACCATATACATACATTTCTTCCCATCTAATTGAATATGTAACAAAGACTACAAATGGCATACACACAAACAGGACAAGAGACGTGTATAGGTAATTATTGTCTTTTTCCTTTTTTTTACACGTTACAGGGATACAACCAATGGCGTGAATGTAGAGCTTTGCTGGCTAGGCTTGGGTACGAAGCTGTCTTCTACGTATTTTCTACGATTGTTGTATTGGTGCAGGCATACTATTCGCTATTGCCAGTTTACTTTTTCGCTACATGATTGCGCACGATTTTGTTACAGATTCTTTGATTCATGGCTGTAGTATTTTTTTAATAAGGTTTCTTCTCCTCCGTTCGTTGCAGGTAACTCTACGATTGAAAATGATCTGCATCTTTGGATACTGTACGAGCTCTGACAGTTGATCCAAGCTGAATTGGCTACACGTGCCCGGCTCCGCCGGTCGTGGCTTACTGGCTTTGGTTGGCGGCCGGTAGGTCCAATTCCTTTGGGGCTTTTCGCTTTTTGTTTTTCATTTATCTAAAAATTAAAATAAATAAAATAATTTTTTGAAACAGATTTTCTAAACAGTTTTGTGACTTTAAAACTATATACACTATCTGTATTGATATCTTTATCGTCTGTTACTATCTTAAAAAATATAAATAAAAATTATTAATCATAGAAAAAAAAGTAGTGGTACTATCTTTATCCTCTGTTACTATCTTTACTCTTGAGTACAATGCTTTATTCTAACTAACAGCTATTTTGATCCCACAAACAAATGATCGGCCCGAAAATTGGATGAACATGGACCAGCTGCAAGGCTTTCCTGTTCTAGCACGTCGATTTGCACGCTTGATGACCAACCAAAAAGTAAACAATGTAAGAAACAATTGAGCCACACTAATCCAGAGGCCAAGATGGGCCAGACATTTTCAAACCATTTCAACCAAACCTCAAGAGTTCTACATCCGAGTATACTCATCGATGTGCAACAGCGTAAATTGAATAAACAACATGTAACTGCTTTGTTCTACAGTTTTGAGGGCCATAATGCCACGCTCTCACACAGAAATCATGTGAAATGAGCCAACTGCCATGCTAAAAAAGTAAGCACATAAGATCCCAAAGTACTTACTTGACAACCGCACACTAATCAAATCCTAAAACCATGATCAAGCTAATTAGGCGCGAATTTTCGTCAAACATTTTGATTCTTCAATTGACCGGCCTGGCATCTGTGCATTTGTAGAGTACTTGGTGTACGCTCATCAAGGTTTTTTTTACATATTTCGGGCCATATGCGTACCACTTTTCGTGCACGATTTCTGTTCCTTCTGGAGGGGCAGCCGGAGGACAGGGGCATTGCCTGCACTGTCTCCTGCACACCCAGGAGCAGAGCATTTGATCGAGGTCAGATAGGTCACATGCATGCTGCTTCCAGGAATGGCCCATTTGCCATGTGAGTTTGCTGCTCGATGTTGTATACATCAACTGGCCCTTACAACTTGGACGGTCAAGTGGACTTGGACGTCGCGCGCACGTGTGTGGGCACCGAGGAAACGTGCCTTTACAACTTGAAGCATCTTTGGTTCTTTCTTGAAGCATCTTAGGCCTGCTTGTTTGTAGGGCACAGATTGGGTTGGGATAGGCTAGCTAGAGGGATCCGAGGGATGGTGTTTGGTTGTGTGTGTGGTGGTACGTAGCTTTACGGAGATGATGTTTGGTTGGGTACACGGGGACATTGGGTGTAGATGCAAGAGACGGTGGAAATGTTAGTATGGTTTTAATTTTCTTAATATATTATAATATCCCTTATATTACCTTTAATTTTTCTTAATATATTTTAATAACCCTTATTTTACCTTAATCCATTATAATAAACTCTAGTACAACTTAATATGCACTAATCACCGCTTAACAACGTTATTAGTAGAGCCTGTCGGGAGAAACGGAGAGATTGGGCATTCCTGCTGAGCCCGGCCCTAGGCACTTTTTGCATCTTCTCAGCCAGGCTGTTTTATGCGTGCAACACCTAAGGATACGTATAATGATATAGATAACTACTATTTATAATATCTTTCATATCATCTATAGATGATATTAAAGATGGCTTATACAATAAGTTATCTTTTTTATTTCTTTATAGACAGCTTCTTTATGACATAAGATTGGGAAAGAAGGAACATTAAACTTTCTAAGAGATTGATTAAAGAAGCCAATATTGTGACTTGTTGTTTAAATATGGCAGAAGAAATTGAAAGTACTGTAGAACATTCATCTTATTCAGAAGCAATCTCTTTTAGTGATTCCGAAAGATGGATGGCTGTCATACATAATGGGATGGAATCTCTTGACAAGAATAACACTTGGGAGCTGATTAAGTTGCCAATTGAGAAGTAATCTATTCGCTGCAAATGGATCCTTAAGAAAAAAGAAGGTGTTTCACCAACAAAAGAGATTATGTACAAAGCAAGCATTGTGGCTATGCATGATTATGAGCTTGAACAATTAGATGTGAAAATCACATTCTTATATGGGGAATTAGAAGAAGATATTTATATGGAGCAACTGAAAGGTTTTGTCATTATGGTAAAGGAGAATTTTATTTACAAATTGAAGAAATCTCTTTATGGTTTGAAGCAGTCACCTAGATAATGGTATAAGAGATTTGACTCCTTTATGATATCTCAGGATTTTAAAAGATCCAATTGTGATAGCTATACTTATTTGAAAATTGTTAATGGTTCTGTTATTTATTTGTTCATATATATTGATGATATGTTGATTGCTGCAAAAGATAAGACTGAAATTTCAAAGTTGAAGGCACAATTAAGCAGTGAATTTGAGATGAAAGATCTCGGTGCAGCAAATAAGATTCTTGGTATGAAAATCATCAGAGACAGGCAATTTGGCAAATTATATCTAAATCAAAAAAGGTATATTAATAAAGTTCTTCGTCATTTCAATATGCATAAGGCCAAATCTATTAGTACTTTCTTAGCTGTATATTTCAGACTTTCTTCAGCATCATGTCCATAATCTAATGATGAAGTTGAGTACATGTCTAAAGTTCCATATACGAGTGCAGTTGGTTCGCTTATGTATGTCATGGTATGTTCTTGTCCCGATTTCTTTCAATCATTAAGTATGGTTAGTAGATACATGGCTAATCCTAAAAAAGAGTATTGAAAAGCAATTTAATGGATTTTCATATATATGCAGGGCACATCTAATACTTGTTTACAGTTTGAGAGGACAAAAGATGGGCTCGTTGGTTATATGGATTCTGATTTTGCTAGAGATTTAAATAAAAGAAGGTCTCTCACTGGTTATATGTTCACTGTTGAATGGTGTACCGTAAGTTGGAAAGCAAGTTTGCAAACTACCGTTACCTTGTCTATTATAGAAGCTGAGTATATGGCTATTTTTGAAGTTTACAAAGAAGCTATTTGGTTAAGAGATTTATTTACTAAGCTTTGTGGAGGTACATCTTGCACAATAATATTTTGTGACAGTCAAAGTGCTATTTGCCTTACAAAAGATCAAATGTTCCATGAGAGAACAAAACATATTGATATCAGATATCACTACATTCAAGGTATCATTACTCAAGATGATATTAAAGTCTGCAAGATAAGTACTCATGATAATCCAGCTAATATGTTGATAAAGCCAGTTCTTGCATCTAAGTTTGAACTTAGTTGGTATTACTCACTAGTCCTTTGGATTTTTGGCGCTCAAGGTGTTCATGCTGATTTTATTAGAGGAGTTTTAGCACATTATTCGGCTACTGGAGGGAATTCGGCTAAGGTGGAGATTGTTGAAAAGCTGATCCGAATTCGTACCGTGTCTATACAGAACACTTCATCGCCTCATTCTAGTCGTGGCATGACAGGTGTATGCACAGTTTGTATCAGATGTGGCATCAATCTGTAGTAACTAACTCTGATTCGGTTTCCTCTTCGTATGGGACTATTTTCCCTCGACTATATATGTACCCCTGTAGTCCATAGGTAGAAGTGCAAGCTCCACGAGGAATACCCTATGAGAAACGCTCTATTGTAATCTCTTCTCATTATAGTGATTTATCTTCGACCGCTTGTGGTTTTTCCCGCAAGGGTTTTTTCATATAAAAATTCATGTCTCTTGTCTCTATTGTTTTGTGTATTATTTGCAACATTTCCCTTCATCTTGAAGGTTGCTAGCTTAAACTTCTTTCCTCTCGTAACCTTTTCCTTTCTATTCCTTTGACATTAAGCCTTTTCTTTGAATAATGTGTGCCCTAGGAGCACCCTACATTCCTGTACGTCACGCATTACAATATTTTGTTTTTTTAACATTGTTCTAAATTTTTCTATCTTTCAGTATCCTCATAGGGAATACTAAGTCTGCTCAAAGGAGTTGTAGGCACATAGCATTCTTGTGAGAAACAATTCATCTACGGCAGCCCTTTTTCCTAGTGCTTGGCCATAAATGTTTTGCTAATATATTTTGAATTTAACACAAGCAGGATAAATTTTCCCAACTCTGCGACACCATTGCTGTCGAGCACTGCTATAACTGGTGAGCTGCCCAAGATGGCAGCACAGGCTGTTGGTAATTCAGTGTCCGAGTTCCAATCAGGCTAGCAATGTGAGGACTGACTTGGCAACAAGGATTTCTTTCAAGGTCAGCTTTACTTATTGCATCAAGTGCGTTGTCAGAAGTTTTAAGCATCTTTCTGGACTTGTTTATTGACAAAGTGTCTCTGAATTATGGATTCGTTCTGCTTTAGTATGGGTGCACGAGAGGGGTAGCTGGTGCGTGGCTTCCTTCAGTTGTGTCGTTCAACAAGTTGGTCTGGTTATTTTTGAATTGTTGCCCGCTTGTTGGAAGGAGCCTTTGATGATTTGATCTGTTTCACCATCAGCGGAAAATTCAGGCTGAATTGCTGAACAAAAATCTATTGGATTGTTGACAGAAAATGGATTTAACCTAATCAGCAATATGTACAGTGCACCCAACATTATGTAGGTCCCAATTGCACCAAAGTGGCGAGCTTTATCAATTTTTAATTAAAAGGGAGAAATAACTCCATCCGTGAAAATTCGTTAGCCCACTACGAACCTTTTCTTTTCAGTTTTTAAAAACTGCTTTTTAACCTTTTATTACTACCTTTCAAACGGAGTCTTTTCAAAAGAAGGTTTACAAATTCATTATAATACACACTATAATAATTTTATTTATATCGGCTAAAACTGCATGTAAATTTCTATTACTCTGTACTCTTTCTCAGCCATAAACCAACCCAAAAAGCACAGGTGTGGCTGCCTCGGGTAGGCCTGGCCCACCCCATTCTGCACGTGTTGGGCCTCGGGTAGGTAACGTCCAGCACCTGCCCATCATGATTTAATGGTAGACTAGTTATGTGCCCGTGCGTTGCAACGGAAAAACAAATACCATGCAAATAGCATATCTCTAATGATCAAAATCTATTCATTGGCAAACTCAGCAATAATGTGATACTAAAAAATCACGGTGACTGAAGATATGCAAATTCTGGGGATCGAGGAATGAGAGCACGTCACATCCCACATATCGGTGTGTTTTTTTAGGAGGGGGTGGGAGGCAGATGAACTTACCATTCAATAACTTCCTCTTTTAAGCTACAGTGGGAGGTTGTGAAGAACTGAAGATGACAGATCAACACCAACTTATATTATTAATAATAGAGAAAACTAAACAATTTATTTCAGCTTTTGAACAACCTGAAATAAAGCGAGAATTTTATTTCAGCTCCTGTTTATTGGGCAAAAACCTTATGAAATAGAAAACACCAATACCAAGCATCAACTTGTCAACAACATAGAGATGCAACGAATCGAAAATCCAAAAGATAAGCTATGGGTGAAAGAGAGTAAAGAAGAGAGAAGTGACAAATCAAAATGGTCTCCTGTAGAAAAATCAGTCAAGGAGCAAATTAGTTTTCTTACCTCCTAGGCCTAAAAGCTAGACATCGGAACAAAAAGCTTACTGCGCAAAGTAATCGTAGAATTGACTATTTAGGTGTAAGGTTAAGTCAGAAAATTGCAAGATATCATTAATACAGATAAGCTTTATGTAACAACACGAAGCTCTGAGAGCCACAGTATTGATCTGATCAAAAATTAATAAACCGATTCAAACAACTGCTTCACAAATTTAAAGTTACTCAAACAACATGGCTTAAAACAATAGTTCTCTTTCCAACATTTGCAGCATAAAGCAACATTTTCCATAACATGTCAATTCCTATAGCCTTACTGAAAACATGGGATTAATAAATAAATTTGTCGATATGTGGTGAACTCGTTGAAGCTGCTCGTTGCTTTCAAATCGCTAATAGTGTGCTCAGCAGGTTGTAAATACTAAAATCTAGAGTAGAGTACCTAGTTACTTCAAAAACAAAAGTAGTAATCAATAATTCATTTCACTGGAACCACAAAAATAGAAAATCATACCAAACGCCAAACAGATGCTTTTGATGCCTCGCTATGAAGCGTAACATGGGCAATTGGGCATTGCTCATGTAAGTGCTTTGGAGTCATCCAGTTTAAAAATCCAAGACTATATTATTGTTGAGTTTCATGACTATATTATTGTTGCTCTCTAAGTAAGTGGCATGATTTGAACAAGCAATCACAAATGGATTTAGTATGAGACAATAAATAATAGGCCCTATTTAGATTACCTTGTCACGTGGCTTGGATTGCATCCACCTGCCTATATATAGATCAGTCCTCCCTTGAGTGTCCTTGTTCATTGGAAGATGGTACTAAAGGCAAAAAAGAGGAATGAAAGTTGAAAATAGAAAATTAGCTTGATCACTTATGCATGACTTCAATGATAATTGGAATGAACTTTAGAACAGAAGATAATATAATAGTTAAAAGGAAGGAATCTGCACAAACAATTTCTATAACAACAACAACATGATCGAATCCGCTCTTAGTGTTTACGTAATTTCACTTTAAGTACACTATATTGCCATCATGTATCCACAATATATCCTAATTGCAAAGTGTTAGCAGCAAAACAATATACTACCTTAACACGGAACACCTCAAGAATAATCTGAGTTCCTTAGCATACCAATCCATAGCAACTGGATGAACCATCACACAGCAGATAGAAACTAAAAGTGTGACTTTTAATACAACATGCAAGCACATACTGATAATTTACAGTGATGAACATCTCAAATACATCAAACATCGGAAGCAATTGTTACCTTAGAGTCACCCGGCAGATGGCGGGTAAAGGAGAGAGGAGGATCTGGTCGATGGTGAAGCTCTCAACGGCGGTGGCACAGGAAAGGAGGCGTTGGCGCGTGAGGAGCGCGGTGAAGATTCGAGGCTCCCACCCGGCCGTCTCGCAGCGGAGGTGGGGAAGAGGAGGCGTTGGCGGAGCGGGGGAGGAGGCGGCGACGGAGCGGAGGGGTGGGGGGAGGAGGAGGCGTTGGCGGCGCGGGGTAGGGAGGAGGAAGAGGCGGCGGCTGCGGGGTGGGGGGAGGAGGCGGCGGCGGTGCGGAGGGGTGGGGAGGAGGAGGCGGCGCGCGGTGGGGAGGAGGAGGTTTGCGGGTGGGGAGGAGGCGGTGGCGGAGCGGAGGTGGGGGAAGGAGGCGGCGGCGCGGGGTGGGGAGGAGGAGGAGGTGGCGGCGGCGCGGGGTGGGGGGAGGAGGAGGCGGTGGCAGCGCGGGGTGGGGCGAGGGGCTAGGGTTTTGGGAGGCGGAGATGGGGTCGGGAGAGGGGAGGAGGCGGCGCGCGGGGTGGGGAGGAGGCGGTGCGGCGGCGCGGGGTGGGGAAAGGGGGAGGTGGCGCGCAGGGCGGGGAGGAGGCGACGCGCGGGGCGGGAGGTGCGCGGGGTGGGGAGAGGGGAGGTGCGGCGCATGGGGTGGGAGGCGCGCGGGGTGGGAGAGGGGAGGAGCGGCGCGTGAGGTGGGATGTACGGTTCGGATTTTATCTCGTAATCAGATCGGAGGGCTGAGAGGAGAGAAGTGACGACGGACCAACCACCAATTGCTTCTTTTATAATAGTAAAGATTAACTTGTATATCAGTTGATGCATTTGCACGGTTTGAGGAGAACTGTGGCTTCATCGGTCTTTGAGGAGATATGTCGACAACAACGGGATCAACAGGATCGGGCTTGAGGCTTGAAGAATGAAGATGTGTCGTTCTATTGGATCTATTTTTTTTTGTTTAGAAATTGGACTGTGTAGTATGAGTAATCCTTTGAATTACTGAATCTCTGTGTTGACTGTTGTAGACTAGTGTTGCACCTGTGTTGTCTGTTTTTGTATGTACTAGGCCTTCAATTCAATAGTTCAATGCCGAACTGCCGTGCTGCGAGATGACTGATAGTGCAGTGGGCGAATTCTACTAGCAAAGTTTTTTTTTAAAAAAAAGAAATCTACGATGAAAATGAGCACGCACATCAAACAGATCGTATTGAAGGTCCAGCCCGCAGGCCGCACTAATGTTAACGAAATCGGTTTTTAAAATTGGAGATTATATGCCTAGAACAGTCCTTTTCTGCCTTCAGCTCAGCCAAAAATGTTCCGACTGCCTCGCTATGTATGTACTGTTGTTTGAGGTTTCGCGTGCTGTCTGCATTCGTTCAAAGAAGATTTGCGTGCTCTGTTTTGCATGGCATGGGCTCTGCCTAAAGGAGAGACTGTGTCCTGTGTGCACTCCCGTCTGCTTTACTCAGAGCAGGCCGATATTTCTTTGGCCCCGCTCAGAACCGCTGTGGGCGGTGGGCGACGGGCGACAAAAATACTGTAGCAGGTACTGTAGCTATAGTACCTGCTACAGTAAAAAAATTTCTTTTTTTAAAAAAATTTACTTATACTTTTTTTTTTGTTTTCAATTTTTTTATATTTTTTACATTTAATTATACTCAATAAACCAACTTAGCTACAATGTTTTTTCGATCAGCTACAGTATTTTTTCAGCAAAAGTCAAAAGCTATCGCTATTCCGATCACCCCCTTTATTCCTCATCGTATGATTGTATGGTCCGTTTTCATATCTACTGCTGTTTCTCAAACAGAGAAGGCAATTGCTTAGAAAAGTCAAAAGAAAGATGCAGCAAATAAAATTTATTATCAACATTCACGTTTTTTTTCTTCGGGTTATATTGATCCAACATGTAGTAAACAAATATCTTAGCATGTACAACAAAAGGAAAACAGTTGCAAAGCGTTTTAAGAAAATTACAATTTAGCGAGGTAAATCAGTCCACGAAACTAGTTCTTGCTCCATTGTATAGCATTGAGTGACATCAACCTGTGTTGACTCAACATACTGTGCAGGCGAAGTACCTTAGAACTGGACCGTAGTAATGGCTCAATTTCACTGTTCCTTTGTAACTCCGGCTTTTCCTTTGTTATCTTAGCACTTAGGAGCTGTAATCTTAACTCCACTTCTTTCATTGTAGGCCTTCTCCTCTTAACCTTAAGCACATCTCTTGCAAGTGAGGCCAATTCATCAACTTCTTCCTGCGCTTCCTCAATAACCTGCGAATCCACTATTTCCATTATACTTCCTTGTTGTACGTAGACTATGAAGGAAGTAATGGCACAAGTTCTGCTTTTCACAAAAACAATCGTGAAAGATTGGCTTCTTCCTTGCAAGGAGCTCAACAAGTACAACACCAAAACTATAAACATCACTCTTCTCAGTTAATTAACATGTATGGTAGTATTCAGGATCCAAGTACCCAAAAGTTTCTTGCACAATTGTGACCACATGGGCTTCATCAATGGGAATGGATCTGGAAGCACCAAAATCAGAAACATTTGCGGTAAAATTGCCAACATAGCACCAACCAACGAAGCCCAGTTTGTGACAATGGTTCAAGGGACATGCGGTTACCTGGACCCTGAATATATGCAAACATGCCGGTTGACAGACAAGAGCGATGTTTATAGCTTTGGTGTTGTCCTTCTGGAGATCCTAACTGGGCAGATGCCATTCAAACTTGAAGGTCCTGAGTGATAGCGGAGATAATTCACGCGTATTAGTTGTATAAAGCTCAAAGGTATACGATACAATATATAGCGTGACTGGTGACGCTTCGGAGCCAACACTGGGCTTGCATGCAACGCCATGCAAGGTAAGCGTAATCACGGATGCTTTGGAGCCAGCGCTGGGCTTGCATGCAGCGCCATGTAAGGCAAGCACAATCCCACCGTGACTGGTGATGCTTCGGGACCGGTGACGCACGTGTGAAGATTGCATGCAGCGCCATGCATGCGTGAAGACCGGCTGGGAGTCAAGCTCGCTAACACTGAGCTACAAAGAAGCTTGTCATCAAGTTTCCTATTGGCAATGAAGGAGAACGATCTTGATACCTTGTTGGACAGTCAAATAATAGGTCATGAGAGCGCGGAATTGCTTAGAGGGCTTGCTGAGCTAGCTAGGCAATGCTTGGATATGTGCGGTGACAACAGGCCCTCAATGAAATAGTTATTTGAGGAGCTTAGCAGACTAAGGGCAGTCCCAATGCATAGTTTCTATGTGTGATTTCTAAAGGAGAGAGAGAGCAATAACCATCTATCTAGACTTAACCACTCCAATGCTATAGTTTCTATAGTAATTTCTATAGAGAATAAAATTAATGACCATTTGCATGTAGCAGTAATTATAGAATGATTAGCTGTGATAATATGGTGTGTGGCCAAATTGTCAATCAAATACCAAGAAATGGCCTTGCATACAAATATCAAGATCAGTAAGAGTAGCATAACATATAATAGTTGCCCGCACAAGCAGGAAGAGAGCAAGAGGATGTCAGGGTTGGTTTAACTTTCAGTACAAAGTTCAAAGCAGTAAAATTTATGGACATGACGAAGCAAAATTCATGAACAAGCACCTATTCATAATAGGAAAAAGATCACAAATAGCATACGGATACTGAAAAAAGTATGGCCCGGTCTCAATTGACATCCGTGAGGCTTCATGGTGCCCCTTTGACAAGTTCTTGAAAAGAAGTTTAGCTTGCTGCTTGTAGAAGTCAGCATCCTTCTGGTCCCGCCCATCATCCAACCCTTCTGCTAGTGGAAGGCCATCAGTGACACGTGCTATCATTGTCAGCTTCACCATTTTTTCAAGAGTGCCAGAAACCGCTACAAACTATAGTAGATAACCTAAAGAGACACCTGCAAGGAAAAGCAAGGAATGGGAGCTTCAGTAGTAGACTAGTAGTCCAACTTCAACTGTTGCACACTTGGAATAAATTATACAATCCTAATGGAACGACTTGTTCATTGCACACCTTCGTACAAGTAATCACAACCTAGGTCCTGCTAGTTTAACTAACCAGTATTCCGCAGCAACTCAAACAATAGCATTGATCATAATGCATATGTGAGAAATACAATTACTCCATAATTTCAACCTACACAGTTTGCATCAGTGATATACCTGATGTGACAATATGGTGACAATATGGTGTGTGTGGCCAAATTGTGGTTGTAGAGCTATGTAAATTGTGTTCCCTTCTCAAATAAAGATGCGTCTACCGGACTTTTGCCATCCAAATTCATACATCAGAAGAAACAAAACAAGGTGAAAATGCAAAATACAATAAATATAGTGCATCGCTGATGGGTAGTGTGCCCATATGCCAGTCAATGAACAGATAATTTTTGCAAACCTATGAACAAGTCAATACTTGTGCAAGGTTCGCATGTCCATTTTGCAAATCTATGAACAAGTCGGTAACAATTGATCAAACTACTTGGCTATTGTCTCTATTCAATCCATTGACACGATTACAAGCGACAAAAAAATTTATAAATCAAAACTAGAAGAGAGGCTCAGCATTGCGGTTGCGGTCGGGCACTCGACCACTCACGCGCGGCGCGCGCCGCGATCCTGCCCGCTCGGCGTCGTTGCGGTCACCGCCTCCAGCGCCCTCGCCGTCTCTCGCAGCATCCCGCAACATCTCGCCGCCTCGCGCGGTGGGTCACTGCGCTCCCGCCTCCAGTCGTGGTCGCGCGGCTCTCCCAAGACGCGTTGCCCACCCCGGCTCGCTGCGTCCTCGCCAGCGCCCCGTCCCCTCGTCCCGCCCGCCCGGTGCCGTAGCCACCGCGAGAAGCTCCATGAGGAGGCGCGTCGGGGAGGGGAGGAGGCGTCGGCGGGGAGGGGAGGACCGAGGAGGGCGGCGGAGAGGCCAGGAGGGGAGGGGCGGCGGGGCCGGATCTGCGGAGGGGAGGATGGGGCGGATCATGCGGAGGAGGAGGGGCGGATCTGCGGAGGGAGGAGGGCGGCGGGGGAGGAGGGGGCGCGGGGGGAGGCGGCGGGAGAGGCCGGGAGGGGAGGCGGCGGGAGAGGCCGGAAGGGGGAGGCGGCGGGGAGAGGAGGAGGGCGGCGGGCGAGGGGAGGAGGCGCGCGGCGGCGCGCGAGCGAGCGGGAGCGGTCGGGGAAGCGTCGCGGTGGATTTTGGCGGTGGAGAGCGCGAGCGTCCCGGAGGAAGGCGATGGAAACGATGGAGTGTCGCGGCGCTAAAAATTCTGGTTTCTTGGTATTGGACTACGAGCGATTGCGTTTCTTCACCAGGAAACGATTTCCTTCTCTTTCTTCTTTAATTAATATGCCACCTCACCAATTTGCTGATATGGCAGACCTATTAATTACTAAGAAACTATCCTAATCACTGCATTGGGACTGCCCTAAGAAAGCTTTCGAAACATCCTTGGATACAGCGTGATACTGCGATAGAGAGCTTTCTTGGTGGGCCATCAACCAATATTTTTGAAGTAGACCAAAGCATGCAATACCCACGGAAGGTTGAAAAAAATTCCCATTAATCCAAGCAGTTCTTACTTTACACTACTACAGAAAGCCTAATAGTAGACGCTAAATCACAGACGGTTTGACAAAACCGTCTGTGAACAACATTAACACAGACGGTTTTAATTTGGACACCGTCTGTGTTGATGGCGTCAGAGAAAACGAGTATCACAGACCGTTCTTACCAATGATAAATCGCATGATATTTGATATCACTGCAGCGATTTTTATTAAAAACCGTCTGTGATAATCTAGAATTATCACAGACGGTTTTTTATTTAAAACCATCTGTGATAATCTTAGAATTATCACAGACGGTTTGTAATACAAAATCGTCTGTGATGTTGTCTGTCCAATGTTAATATATAACTACAGAACGGTTTATATTACACATTGTTTCTAATAACTTATAACCTACAGAACTACTGAGACAAGAGATCATAAATTAAAGGCAAATTTATTACAAAAGTCGCATATAAAGAGATTCCCAGATTCTAATCTTCAGGGCTTCGTACGCTTCTTCTTCGACTTTGGGAGTTGGATCAGCTGCTGTGTTCTTAAATGCCGTTAAGATTGTCCTTGCCCTCAGCACTTCCTCCTCCAGTCTGGGCAAATGATCAGTAGCATAGCCCATAATCTCGTAGAGGATTGCATTGTAAGTTTCCTCAGAATCTGCTATTTCTGCTTGATCGGCAATGCTATCCATCAGTCTGTCCAATGCCACAAGAGCTTCTTCCGCTCTGTACACATTGTTGAGAAGAACTAGGGTGAGGGCGAATTCCCTTTCTTGAGCGGTAGCGAGACGCCTCCATCGACGGCGGATGATCAGGTCGAGCTGACGGATGCAAGAAAGTTGGGGAAGGAGAGCAGGGCGTGTGCGGAGAAGCTGCTCTAGATGTAAATTGCTGGCCGCCTGTGTAAGGTTCCGGCCGAACAACTCTTGATGAACAAATGAGAGGAAGGAGATGATCACTGAAGCCATATTGCATGTACTGCATTGAGAATTAGGCCGGCGTGCATATTTAACCTTTAGAAGAGACGGTTCGTATACCAGTAATGATCGAGATGGTTCGTATGCCGAGACGCTTCGTATAACGAATATAGTCGCTACCGAGTCCCGATGGAGCTATCACAGATAGTTTTATTTTGGAGACCGTCTGTGCTAAGTATCACAGATGGTTCTTATCAACTAACCAAATGCGTGATAGTCGCTATCGCAGAGCGGTTCTTACTAATGAACCGCTCGTGATATCGGAATATCACGACGATTTTTAGTTAAAAATCGCTCGTGAAGCGTTGATATCACGAGCGGTTTTTAACTACAAACCGTGCGCGATAGTCAGTATCCTGACGGATTTTTTAAAAACCGATGCGTGATAATGCTGCTATGTATTTATTGCGCCGCTCAGACCGCATCTGTGTTCATTTCGATCCAGATCTAGCCCGGTGCTGCAGCTGGAGGCGGCAAGGCTTTCAGGCCATTTTTTTGTGGAATTAAGGAGCTGGCTTATTTGGCCGGAGAGCTTTGAAGATTCATTGAGTTCTTAGTTGCCCTAGATATGGTTAGTAATGAAATTTATTTTTGGTTGCAATATCAAAATAAGTTTGATCTAGCTAATTAATTTTCAGTGAACTGTTATATATATACTTTGAAGATCTAGCTAATTTAGATTTAGCTAGCCTCAATGCATGTGGTATATATGTAGTAATAATTAATTAAATTAATTTTAATACTACGTTGTTATATATGTGTATAATATAGGACCGAAAGTGGATGTATACGCAAAGCGTGTGAGTGAAGAGTACATTAATGGCGTGTGCCTTTTACAAGAGTCGCGAGGAGGATATGTTGAATAAGGGGGTGTAATATATGTATTATCCATGCACTGACTGCAAGAATTTAAAGATGTTTAAAAATCGAGAGCAGATTGAAGCGTACTTGATTCGGAGGGTTTTATAAAGGGGTATACGTGTTGGACCAGTCATGGCAAAGTCAATGATATGCCGCCAAATGACATCGCCGGTGAAGTCAATGATATGCCGCCGGATGACATCGCCGGTGAAGTCAATAATATGCTGCCGGATGATGATTGTGGTTCGGATTCGGATAGGCTGCACGATGACAATCTGGATCAGATGCTTCGTGATGTAGAAGAGAACTATGATGAGAGAGAGTATATTAAATTCCGAGGCTTGATGGAGGACTCAGAGAAACTTTTATTCACGTGCTGCAGGTCAAAGTACACGAAGTTGTTAACTGTGCTTGAACTGTTGAAATTGAAGGCAAGTAACAGTTGGTCCGACAAGAGTTTCACGGCGCTGCTAGGTCTTTTAGCGGACATACTTCCGGAGGGAAATGAGTTGCCTAAAACCACGTATAAAGCCAAGAAGGTTCTTTGTCCATTGAGAATGGAAGTAGAAAGAATACATGCATGTTCGAACGACTGTATCCTCTACCGTAAAGAGTATGCAAACATGCATGTCTGTCCGGTGTGCAACGCATCCCAATACAAACGTAACAATCAATCAGATGATGATGGCGAGGGAATAGAGGTGAAGAGAGGACCTCCTGGAAAGGTGGTATGATATCTTCCTATAATTCCCCGTTTGAAGCGGTTTTTTGCGAATCCAAAGGAGGCAAAACTGCTGCGATGGCACTCGGAGGAGCGCAAGAAGGATTGAATGCTGAGACACCTTACTGATTCCACCCAGTGGAGAAATATCGATAGGTGCTTTGCAGATTTCGGTGTAGAACCTCGGAATATAAGGTTTAGATTGAGTATAGATGGAATGAATTCTTTCAGTAGCATGAGCAGCCGACATAGCACTTGGTCCGTGACTCTTTGCATCTATAACCTTCCTCCTTGGTTGTGTATGAAGCGAAAGTATATTTTGCTGTCGATACTTATCCAAGGGCTAAAGCAACCTGGGAATAATATTGATGTGTACCTAGTGCCGTTGGTGGAAGATCTAAAAATCTTGTGGGGACGAAGAAGTGCAGTGTGGGATGCATACAAACGAGAGAACTTCACTTTGCGCTCCTTATTGTTCTGCACCATAAATGATTATCCTGCCCTTGCTAACTTGTCGAGCCAGAGTACAAAAGGTGCCAAAGTTTATACTCACTGCTTAGATGCTACCGAGAGTGTGTGGCTGAAACATTCACGTAAAACCGTGTATATGCGTCACCGCCGATTCCTTCGGAGGGCTCACCCATACCGCAAGATGAAGAAACAATTTGACGGAGAGAAGGAGGACGGTTCAGCTCCAAGGCATTTAAGCGGAAAAGAGACTTATAATATGGTTAATAATTTAGATGTTATCCTCGGAAAGGGACGTAAAGTGAGGGGTCGTGAGAAGAACATCTGGAAGAAGAGATCAATATTTTGGGACTTGCCTTATTGGGAGTACCTAGATGTTCGACACTGCATCGACATCATGCACGTAGAAAAGTATGTATGTGACAGCTTGATTGGTCTCTTACTAAACATTCGTGATAAAACAAAGGATGGCGTCAACGCACGGCTTGACTTGGCTGATATAGACATCAAGCGTGAGTTAGCACCGAGAACAACAGATAATGGACGAACGTACCTTCCCCCTGCGTGTTACACTCTGTCCAAAGCCGAGAAAACAGAACTGTGCCTATGCTTGCATGGTGTTAAAGTTCCATCTGGTTACTCCGGCAATGTGAAGAAATTTGTTTCGATGCAAGATTTGAAGTTAAATGGAATGAAGTCTCATGATTGTCATGTGTTGATGACACAGATGCTCCCTATTGCAATTCGGAATATTTTGCCGATCAAAGTCCGAGAGACAATCATGAGGCTATGTTATTTCTTTAACACAATTGCTCAGAAGGTCATCGATCCCGAAGGACTAGATGCTCTGCAGGATGAGGTGGTGATGACTCTATGTCATCTTGAGATGTATTTTTCTCCTTCATTTTTTGATATCATGGTCCATCTCATTGTTCACATTGTGTGGAGATAAAAATGTGCGGGCCTGTATTCCTACGTAGCCTGTACCCGTTTGAGAGGTTCATGGGAATTCTCAAGTCCTATGTACGGAATCGATCTTGGCCGGAGGGCAGCATCGTCGAAGGTTATGCAAACGAAGAGGTCATTGAGTTTTGTGTCGATTATATGGCTCAGATTCAATCGATAGGTGTGCCTCAATCTCGTCATGAGGGGAGGCTTAAGGGTATCGAAACTATAGGAAGGAAAGCAATCACTCCAGATATGAACGCGTATACGCAAGTCCATTCCACGGTCTTGCAACACATGACTGAAGTGGTCCCTTATGTCGACCACCACAAGGATGTGCTTCGGCAACAGAATCCGGAGCGGCCGGATGTTTGGATCATGAGACAACACAACAGTCGGTTTAACCAATGGTTGAAGGAGCAAATCTCTAGGAGCTCGTCAAGTGAGATGCTGACATGGTTGGCAAAAGGGCCAACATTTACAGTTGTGACATGGCAAGAATATGACATAAATGGGTACACATTCTACACACCGGCTCAAAATGTAAAGAACACTAACCAGAATAGCAGTGTCCGCATAGATTCGTTCAGTACTGATGGGGTGAGAAACTCGTACTATGGATTCATAGAAGAGATTTGGGAGCTCGACTACGTGGTTTTTAAGATCCCCTTATTTCGCTGTCGTTGGGTGTATCTCCCACAGGTGAAGGTTGACAAGTACGGTGTTACTACCGTGGACCTCCAACGTGTCGGGTACAAAGACGAACCATTCGTACTCGCCAACCAAATTATTCAAGTTTTCTATGTAACCGACCCGGCAAATAAGAAGCGCCATGTAGTTCTTCATGGAAAAAGGAGAATTGTCGGAGTAGAGAATGTAGTGATATATCACAGACGGTTTTTGTTTACAAACCGTCTGTGATATGTCTATATGACAGACGGTTTTTTCATACAAACCGTCTGCGATGATAGCTATCACTGACGATTTTTAGTTACAAACCGTCTGTGATATTTACTTCACAGACGGTTTTCGAACCGTCTGTAATAACCTTCGATTATCACTGACCCATAAATTCAGACGGTTCAGAAAACCGTCTGTGATGACGTTTTTGAACCATCTATGATGATGATTTCTGTAGTAGTGTTATCAAGTGAAGAAAACTGTGACAAACCTATACTTCAGCATGTTCATTGGTCCTTCAGCTTCTGCTCTTTTAGTTACCTGCGACATTTTTACATTTGTAACTTGTAAGATTATTCTCTTGGTAGAAGAATTTGGCTAGTTTAGCATGACTAAACGTACTATGTTACAAGTTGGGGTGCATTCAGTGCTAACCCATCTCTCCATGTAAACTTGTGCGAACCTTCCATAGAGTTTGATCTTAAAAGGTGTTGCTGGGTAAGCAATTTACTCTGGAGGTGTTTAAATACAAGAAATGGCATTTGCCCCCAGGAGGAGATGACTTCAACCGTTGTCCATTTTTTAATACCCATTTTGGCTAAACTACGTACCTAATTTGTCTGTCGTGTTTTGAAGACAAATTTGTAGAACCCCTGTTAAACTACGTACCTAATTTGAGCAAGGCGAGACTGATACAAACAAGGGCATTGTATTCAATTCAGTCAATACTGACAAGATTCAAGGCATGGATATATACATTTGAGTGATTGGAGATCTGCACCCCATAGCCCGGACAGGATCAGAGTCGGATAAGGGAATTGGGATCAAGGCAAACCGCCATTGTTGATTTCATAGGGAAATTTGGTCGGTAATGAAGCAGATTGGCGCACGCGGTGCGCTCCATCTTAGGGCTGTCATTTGGGTAGGGAGTGCGTAAAAGATCATCTATTTATTACTAAAAGTTGATGATATATCTTTCAAAGTTGTTAAGACAAAAAGAAATATGTTAAAAATTCTTATAAGAAAGCAAAACATCTAGCTCTTAATTTGGTGGAGCCAAATTATAATGACACAAATTAAAAAAAGAGTCCACATAAAGTACAATCTAAATTTATTCGTGACCACCACCCCGTACAATACCGCACAAACCCTAGCCTCCGTCCTCTGATCTCGTGCGGCTGGAGGAGGTTGTAGTGTTCTCACGTGTTGCTCCTCCATACCTGCCTAGCTATATGTAGATGTATTGGAGGAACTTCATCAAGCGAGGCAAAAAAGCATTGAGTACAGGGCGCAGTACGACCACATGCCAGCTTTCCAACCAACCCCAACGAATTAATGGAGACATCGAATTTTTCAAGATTTTGGAGATGTGGAATGGCACAATACATACGAGGAAACAGGGAAAGGGAGCATATATTCGCTTGCACACTCAGCTGGGAGGAACAAGAGCACATGTGCAGAATGTTTGGTGTTTGTCTAGCATGAGTCCAACTAATTTTTGAAGGAAGGATTTGGGAGTGGTCGAGTGGACACTGTATATGTCATCGCCTTTAGTATGATATTTAGATGGAATTAGTTGTCTTTCGCTTGACCCCTTGCCGTGCCGCAGAGTCACCCAACACGTCTAAGTTCACCTCCCCACAGACCCACCCTCACTGGCGCCGGACCCATATCGACATGCAAGACGTGATCTATGGCCTAAGTAGACGAAGATTGCGTGAAGCTTCCTGTTGGCGAGCTATACACATGAATGAATCCAACTTCTATATGCATAGATGCAACAAAGATCGAAGCTAAGTGTTATTTCCATCTTCATACATGATCAAAGGTCCAACATATATGATATGTAAGAGAAAATCAACAAGCAAGGAATTAGGGAAACCACATTCATGTGGAGATTTCTATATGCTTGCATGCATGTTTACTCAAATAAAAAGGAGAAACCGATCCTAATTGATCAGCTACATGTAAACATCGATGGTGATTCTAGAAAAAAAATCAAAGTTGTAAAACACACATTGTTGGTAAGTGTGCATGTAGAATAAATCTTGTCTAAGAATAATAAAATTAGCAAATTAAAAAAAGAGCCCATGTGAAGTATAATCCAAAATAACTAAAATTCGGGGAAGAAAACAAAAACTAGCTATTTGGTTTCCATATGAATTCCAAAGTAAATCCCCCCCCAAAAAAACTATATATATATATATATTATATACTAAAAGTCAATTGCATGAGTTTTACATTTGCTAAATAGGAGAAATAAGCTAGAAATAATAAAAAAATCCTTTCCTCGATTTAGTGGACTCGTATTATAGTTAGTAAATGATCATCAGTGGATGTCTTAGATAAAACAAAAATCTTATAAGACAAGATTACCCATTATAGATTCTAGATGAACCCAATAAATAAAAAAACCTAAATGACCCGTACTAAAATTCATGTATGAGAGGAAAAGAAGGATATTGACTTGAAAAATAAATGAGTAAAAGCCATGCATAAGGAAAATAAGAAAAAAGTGGCACTCGGCAAGAAAAAAAAGGAGAAACTAAAAAACAAGATCTATTCTAAATGCACACTTACCAACAATGTGTGTTTCACAACTTTTGATTTTTTTCTAGAATCACCATCGATGTGATAGATTCTAATTCAAAGTGAACTATATCAACCATTGGGTGTTATCTATCATACAATAAAAGTATAGCATGGTTGATTATATCAGCTAGCTGAAAAGAGAAAAATTGTAGAAATTCTCCCAAAATAAGAAGGAACATCTTGTCATTATTTTGGTGCACCTTAATTATGTGTAGCAATCCATAACAGATGAATGTTACCTGATAAATGAGAATAATTGCTAGAAATTCTAAAAAAAGTATCTAGCTTTTAATTAGGTGGACCCTTCTTATTATTAACAAATCATAACCAATAATTTTTTATCTATGAAAGTGCGCATGAAATTAATTTGTACTGTGATATACGTACATGTATAGTTAGGGAACTCTTGTATGAAATTAAAATGTGAGATGCTAGAGATAGAATTGAACTAAAGCGATCCACGCAAAGGAGCAAGCTTACCTATAATATCCCTTATAATTTCCATTCTTTTAATTGTATTAATATGGATACAACTATTGTCTCTATTATTGGAGATGCCAATTAAAAATTATAAAGAACAAGTATTTCATCTCAAAGATATTATCTATATTCTTTATTTTAACATATACTACTAGACATTAATATCATAAATAAAACCAATTATACAAATATGAAAATTAAATCGAATTGATAACATTCTAAAATTCTAAAATTTTAATTCTTTCATGTGATTTGCAACTCTTTATTTTTAAATATAGTTCCTTTATTATCATCACATATATATGTACCACTACACCAATTAAATCTACTCTAAAAATAACCAATTAAATATACTCTAAAAACAATGCCCACGTAGATGTAAGGGCTACCATGCTAGTTACCATTAAAAACTGATATGGGAGGGTGATAACTTACCATTAAAAACTGATATGGGGAGGGTGATAACCCGTTACCCATCACCTTACCCACACCCCATCCAAAAATAATTTTCTCTCCTCTATCCTCTCCCACCTCTCTCTTTCCTCCTATTGACCCAATCCCCTCTGTCTCTCTCCCTAGTGCCCCCTCACTCTACCTCTCTCATGCCTCACTCCACAATGCTGGTCACCGGTGACGACAGCAACAATTAATGGTCACCAGTGACAACAGCGTCGACCTACCTAGAGCCTCCGTCCCTTCGATCCGCCATTTCGTCATCCTGCCTTGCGCCACCGCCGCACTGCTGTCTCACCTCGAGTCTCCGCCTCTCCGATCTGTCGCATTGCGGTCCCGCTTTCAGCCACCACCGCACTGTGCACTGCTCCACCGTCCCACCCCGAGCCACTCCCGCTGTTGCGCTGCCTAGATATGCAACTACCTCCTCTCGCGCCTCCGCGGTTGCACGGGACTCGCTGCTGGCAGCCTCATGCTCGACGCCGGCCACTATGTGTAACATCCTGATTTTTGGAGATTTTTAAAACTTGGAATTTAAAAATTCATTTTAAGAATTTCTCTGAATTTTAATCAAGCTTAAAATGAATGTTCAAAATTTTAAAATAATTTAATATGATTAAATCAAACTTCAACATTTGCTGAAAATATTTTATTTGAGTTCCTTGGGTCACAAGAAATTTTCTGGTATTTTTTGAAATTAAATTAAGCTTCAAATGAATTTTAAAATTTTAAAATAATTTAATCTGAGTAAAATAAACATCAACATAAGTTGAAAATATTTTATTTGGATTCTTCAGGTCTCAAGGAATTTTTTGGTATTTGTGGTGAATTTTTGAGATTTATTTGCTATTTTCTAGAGCTTGTCATTTTGGAGTTCATTTGCTTATCATTTTGTGTGTTTCGTTTGTTTCAATCGTTTTCTCGCTCGTTAGATTCGGATTCCGGAGGAGCAGGATCGACGCCCGAAGACCAGGAGTACCTCACTGAGCATAACCAAGGCAAGTCGTGTCCTTTGATCATGTTGAACCCAGTTTGCAATCTATTATTTATTTATTTTATTTTAAGTTACATTACATCGCTACTTTCACTCAAACCTTGTATCTGGTAGTTATCGTCCCATTTGATTTTCATCCCTCCTTGATAATTTGGAACACCATGATACCCTTATCACCATAGGTTGGGAAACATACTAGTGATGCTAGATTATTTGTCACATGCGTCGGTACGATTAGATGCTTAGTCTTGCTTAAAGTTACGATCTGGTTTATCATCACATGTGAATTAAAAATTTGACTTAATGAAATATGAAACTGTGGTTGGTGCCACGTTTATTAAAATTTGTACCATGACGTTGGTGCGTCATCGGCGATGGTTATACAAATTGGTTTCCATTCGGGCGAGTGATCGTGCAGTAAAGGGGGAAGTGTTGGAGCACTTCGGGGGATGTGGTAGTCTCGCCCGTGTAATGTTAAGAACTTAACTTTGTGCGCCATTGATCTAAGCTTTACCGTGCAAACCACATGTCTAGTATGGGATGGACCTGGCTGACTAATTTGGGATGTTTCAACTTTAATCTTGCCATCGAGATGAACATGGTTGCTGATTTCCATGTGGCGCAAGGGGGGTGTGATGCGAAACCCTAGCGGGCGGATTAAGTTGTAACTGAACTTTGTAAAGGCCTTGTTGTGGTTACCTTAAGCTGAGGCTAATCACATCATGTGGGTACAGTTGTGCAACCTCTGCAGAGTGTAAAACTATTCGAATTGCCGTGTCCTCAGTCATGGACAATGCTCGGTGATTTCACACGAGGGGTAGTTATTTCTGAAAACTTGTGGTTGGAAGTGGACAGGTGTTCACTGTTGGTTCAGCTTATGGATGGGGGTCCATAAGCGGGTAGTTTAGCTTGTGGATGGGAGATCCGCAAGTGGTTTATGTCAATTCCTTAATTATTTATTTATTATTGTTTTACTTAAAGTTCGCTTTCAATCTATTTACTGTATTTACCTTTAAATGTCATTTATGCAAATTAAACTTTCAGCCATCCTTTGGTAAGCCTTGCATACTATATTGCATTCATTTGTTACAAATGACTTGCTGAGTACCAATGTACTCACGGGTTTATGCCCAATGTTGCTCAGTTGAGAAAGAGGAGTATCAGCAGGAGGTTCCAGAAGGAGAGTACTTCGACGACTTCACGGATTAGGCTTCGTTCTCCACTCGATAGCCTGTGGGCTTGTTGATTGGCCGGTACGCTATATTTTGGATTTCCGCTGCTAGTTTTGTTAAACCCTTCGGGTTAATTTATTGTAAGCTTGACCATAAGGTCGTATCTTTTGAGATTTATTGATATTTGAGCTTTTCCTTTATTTTATCGTGTATATAGTTGTGAGGACATCTATGTTTGACTGTGTGCACTAGCATGATCCTGGAACTAGTGCAGAATACACAGGGAGTCCGGATTTGCATATTCGGGTCTCGACAGAGATGGTATCAGAGCTATATCGACTGTTGGACGAAGCCTTAGGTAGAATGGTCGTCTTAGCTAGTTTCAAAAATTTATTTTCTAAATCAAGTCAACAAATGAATATTTAGAGATTCTCTATTCTTACCTTATTCTTAGGATTCTTAATCCTCACCTTCTCTGTGAATTTATTTTCAAAATTTAATTTGACTTCTCATCCCCACAAAATCTATACATTTTCCGAGTGTCCCAAAAATTAAGAGAAGGTTGTGCGGATTTCTTCGAGCTTTACGGTAAAGATTGGATGAAGCAAGCAGCCAAGATGTTTAAAGACAAGATTAAAGACTATCGTGAAGATTAGGAGCCATCAGATTAAAACCCTGTCATAGTTTTAGGATCGTGTAGACCGTTTTACTTTTTCTTGCTATTGTGTGTGATGTGAGCTGCAAATATTGCCCTTAAAAGCATTATATTGCAATCATGTCAACTTTTTATGGGAGTTATTTTCCCCGGTTTTGTTGTTAGCCTTTTCGGCTAAGTGTTTGTTTAGTTTAGGTTACCATTAGAAAATCCTCCTTAGACGAATTTACATCTCATCTATGCTATTTTCCCTCTCGTCTTTTAGACGAATTTACCTCTCATCTATGCTATTTTCCCTCTCGTCTTTAAACCAGGCAAAGGCAGTCAGCAGTTGTTTTTCTTTTCAGAGCAGCAGCAAGATGGTTGACACTAGGACCACAGCAGGCCGCAGCCAGGCAAACCAGGATCCAGAAAGCAGTACCGCACAGCCAGTTCCACCGACTTTGGACCCTGCTCTCAGTCAGTTTTTGGTGGCCCAAACACAGATGATGCAGACTATGATGCAGAACATGCAAGCCATGATGCAGCGACAGCATCAGGAGCTAGTACCACCACCAGCGCCTCGTCAGCAGTACAGCTATGCAGAGTTCATGAGGATGAGACCGCCCACCTACTCCAGTTCTTCAGAGCCTATGGAGGCTGACGATTGGATCCGTTCAGTTGAGAGGAAACTGAACTTGGCTCAGTGCACCCATAGGGAGAAGGTGTTGTATGCAGCACACCAGCTTGAGGGACCAGCAGCAGAGTGGTGGGAGAACTACTGTGCCGCTCATGAGGATCAGAACAGCATCACGTGGAAGGAGTTCGCCAAAGCCTTCCATAACGCCCACGTCTTGGATGGAGTGGTCGAAATGAAGAAAGATGAATTCCGTGAGTTGCAGTAGGGGAACATGTCAATGAGTGAATATCTCAATAGGTTCACTCAGCTAGCTCGCTACGCACCAGAGGACGTAGCCTCAGATTCAGCTCGTCAGAAAAGGTTCAAGAAGGGTCTAAACCCAGGATTGAAAGTACAGGTTGTAGGCAACGACTATGCCAGTTTTCAGCTGTTGGTGGATAAGGCTATACTGATTGAGGAATCCCGCCGCGAGTTGGGAGAATTTCACAAAAGGAAGATGAGCCAACAAGGAGTTCATTCATAGTAGTCACAGAGGACCAGATTCAATACATACCAGCCTGCACGAGTGCCTCAGCAGCAGCAGCAGCAATAGCAGCCAGTTTTCAAGACCCCAGCTTCAGTGACCCGTTATGAAAATTTGGGACCCCGCCCTATCAATGTCAGCAATCAACCTCAGAAGAGCGCAAACCCTGCAGGTTCAGCTAATTGTTACAATTGCAAAGAGCCAAGCCATTTTGCTCGCAGTTGCCCGCAGAAGCGTCAAGCCATCACACCAGTTCCGTTCAATCTGGAGAGTACGCCTACCAAGACCGTTCCTCCAGGAGCAAGCCGTGGCAGCCAGCAGTCCCAGAGCGTTGCAAGAGGAAGCCTGAACCACGTCAGCTCCGCCGTCGCACCCGGTAAACCCATCTCTCCTAGTTAGCCCGGATCTCGGGGTCGAGATCCCGTTTAAGGGGGTAAGGTTTGTAACATCCTGATTTTTGGGGATTTTTAAAACTTGGAATTTAAAAATTCATTTAAAGAATTTTTCTGAATTTTAATCAAGCTTAAAATGAATGTTCAAAATTTTAAAATAATTTAATATGATTAAATCAAACTTCAACATTTACTGAAAATATTTTATTTGAGTTCCTTGGGTCACAAGAAATTTTCTGGTATTTTTTGAAATTAAATTAAGCTTCAAATGAATTTTAGAATTTTAAAATGATTTAATCTGAGTAAAATAAACAACAACATAAGTTGGAAATATTTTATTTGGATTCTTCAGGTCTCAAGGAATTTTCTGGTATTTTTGGTGAGTTTTTGAGATTTATTTGCTATTTTCTAGAGCTTGTAGAAATTTATTTGAATTTCTGGTTCAAAAAGAAAAGGGGAAAACAATCTCGGCCACCCGATCTTCTCTCTTCTCCACGCGTCGGCCATCCGGCCCATCCCCGCGTGTGTGCCCGCCTTTGCCCGCCCGCCGCCTCAGTCGTCGGATCCCTACCCACGCCACGCGGCGCCATCCCAGCCGCCCAATCCTTGTGCACCCGCCCTCAGCGTCGTCCCGCGCCCCGCCGTTGGATCGCGCCCCCGCGCCACGCGTCGTGCTCCTAGTGCCCACACCAGCGCTCGCGCCTCGTCCCTCCTCGCCCGTCCGATCTCGCGCCGCGCCTCCTCAGCCGTCGGATCTGCCTGCGCGCTCGCAAACCCTAACCCTAACACGCGCCGTGCCTCGCCCGTCCGATCTCCCTCCCGCCGATCCGGACCGTCCAAACCTCTCGCCGCCAATGCCCGAGGCGTCTCCGGATCGAACTCGCCTCGGTTCGCCTGTTTTTATACGTGCGGCCGCCTCGGTTCATGTGCCTCACCCTCGCCCTCGCCGTCGCCTCCGCCGCCGCCTCCGCGCGCTTGCGCCGCCGTTCCCGGAGCCGTGCCACCGTCGCCCGTGCGTCTCCTTCCCCGCCCAACGTCGCCGGAGTCGTCGCCGCCCTCTCTTCCCCACCAGTGAGCCCCTCCGCCCCTCACCGCCACTGCATCACCCCGGTCGCCCGCGTCGCCTACCCGATCGCCGGCCACGCGTTGCCGATCCGCTCCCCGCGCCACGCATCCCCACCGTCCAACCCACGCCCGCGCCGCACACTCGCGCCCGCGCGATGCCTCGCTCGGCGCGTCAGCCACGCATCGCCAATCGGCCGACGCCCTGTCTTCGCACCGCCCCATCCTAGCCGCTCATCCAGATTTGAGCGAGCGGCCCGGATGCAGCCACGCGTCGTCGCCCTCGGCCGCCCGATCCCGCGCCGCACCGCCACGCACCCGAGCCGCCACGTCAGCCCTAGCCGATGTGGCATGCCACGTGGCTATGCCACGTCAGTGCCACATTAGCCCAGCCCCACCCCCCAGGTGCCACGTGGCACCCACGTCAGCTGCCACGTCACCCGTGCCATGTGGCAGCACCACCACCGCCGCCACGCCGCCTCGCCGCCCCGCGTCGGCGTCGTCGCCCCAGCAAGACTATTCGTGCGCCGAGTCCACGGTGGACTCGGTATTCCGTGCGCCCGGCCCACGGAACAGTGCATTTTCCGAATTTCCTGGTTTTCCACTTGAATTAATTTTCTGAGAGCCCGTTCTCCTCCGTCCTAGCTCCGATTGACCCCGTTCTTTTTTTCTAAATTCATCTAAAATCGAGCTCTAGCTTTTGGTTCTGGTGTCATGATTTTTGGAGTTCATTTGCTTATCATTTTATGTGTTTCTTTTGTTTCGATTGTTTTCTCTCTCATTAGATTCGGATTCCGGAGGAGCAGGATCGACGCCCGAAGACCAGGAGTACCTCACTGAGCATAACCAAGGCAAGTCGTGTCCTTTGATCATGTTGAACCCAGTTTGCAATCTATTATTTATTTATTTTGTTTTAAATTACATTGCATCGCTACTTTTATTCAAACCTTGTATCTGGTAGTTATCTCCCATTTTATTTTCATCCCTCCTTGATAATTTGGAACACCATGATACCCTTGTCACCATAGGTTGGGAAACATACTAGTGATGCTAGATTATTTGTCACGTGGGTTGGTACGATTAGATGCTTAGTTTTGCTTAAAGTTACGATCTGGTTTATCATCACATGTGAATTAAAACTTTGACTTAATGAAATATGAAACTGTGGTTGGTGCCACGTTTATTAAAATTTGTACCATGACGTTGGTGCATCATCGGTGATGGTTATACAAATTGGTTTCCACTCGGGCGAGTGATCGTTCAGTAAAGGGGGAAGTGTTGGAGCACTTCGGGGGATGTGGTAGTCTCGCCCGTATAATGTTAAGAACTTAACTTTGTGCGCCATTGATCTAAGCTTTACCGTGCAAACCACATGTCTAGTATGGGATGGACCTGGCTGACTAATTTGGGATGTTTCAACTTTAATCTTGCCATCGAGATGAACATGGTTGCTGATTTCCATGTGGCGCAAGGGGGGTGTGATGCGAAACCCTAGCGGGCGGATTAAGTTGTAACTGAACTTTGTAAAGGCCTTGTTGTGGTTACCTTAAGCTGAGGCTAATCACATCGTGTGGGTACAGTTGTGCAACCTCTGCAGAGTGTAAAACTATTCGAATTGCCGTGTCCTCGGTCATAGACAATGCTCGGTGATTTCACACGAGGGGTAGTTATTTCTGAAAACTTGTGGTTGGAAGTGGACAGGTGTTCACTGTTGGTTTAGCTTATGGATGGGGGGTCCATAAGCGGGTAGTTTAGCTTGTGGATGGGAGGTCCGCAAGTGGTTTATGTCAATTCCTTAATTATTTATTTATTATTGTTTTACTTAAAGTTCGCTTTCAATCTATTTACTGTATTTACCTTTAAATGTCATTTATGCAAATTAACCTTTCAGCCATCCTTTGGTAAGCCTTGCATACTATATTGCATTCATTTGTTACAAACGACTTGCTGAGTACCAATGTACTCACGGGTTTATGCCCAATGTTGCTCAGTTGAGGAAGAGAAGTATCGGCAGGAGGTTCCAGAAGGAGAGTACTTCGACGACTTCACGGATTAGGCTTCGTTCTCCACTCGATAGCCTGTGGGCTTGTCGATTGGCCGCTACGCTTTATTTTAGATTTCCGCTGCTAGTTTTGTTAAACCCTTCGGGTTAATTTATTGTAAGCTTGACCATAAGGTCGTACCTTTTGAGATTTATTAATATTTGAGCTTTTCCTTTATTTTATCGTGTATATAGTTGTGAGGACATCTATGTTTGACTGTGTGCACTAGCATGATCCTGGGACTAGTGCAGAATACACAGGGAGTCCAGATTTGCATATTCGGGTCTCGACACTATGCCACTCCACTGGCCCATCTCCTATGACGTCGCCATCTTGTTTGTCTTCTCCACCAAGAACCACTTTCTCGGCCCTTGTGTGTGGAGGGTGCAGTAGGTCACGGTCTCATCGACTGTAAATCCATCACGGAATCGCCGCCGACCAGTAGCCGACAATACCCTGAGCCACAATCTCACTTTTTCTCTGATCCTCTCTTACCCATTGTGTAGCTTTTACCCATTGGGCATACTCGGTTTTTATTGGGTATGGGCAATAAGAGCTCAAATGGAATTGGTATGGTATATTTGGGTATGGGCTGGGTAAACCGAAACCCTCCCAAGGATGCAGCATGAATGCCGAACACCAGATGCCCGAGCACTCCTCCCTCCTATTGTCTAAGCAACTGCCGACTTGCTGTGGATGCATGGCATGTTTCACATACGGCTGGGTCAACCCTGGGTGTTGCTTCCAACACCCGAGGTATAAAACAAAACGTAAACATCCTCTCAAGCCAATGCGAAGTTGTTGACATAACATAAGGTTCTTGATCTTATCTTCTGTGTTTAGACTTTAGATGCATTGCTGTTTCTCAAGTTAAGAAAATAAAATTCCAAGACAGAAAATGTAATCAACATCATTGATTCTCGTCTACAAAGTTTACTCATTAGTTTGTACTGAGATCCAATATTCAATAACTAGAAAATGAAGTGTTGTTGCACAAACCACAAGGAAAATAGTACATAAAGTGCGTTGTTAGAAAAAAAAAACAATTTAGCGAGGTAAATCCGTCCAAGAAACAAGTTCTTGCTCCATCGTATAGCATCGAGTGCCATCCTGAGTTGAATTAACAATAGTATCAGACTCCACGTACTGGTTCCAAGAAGTAGAGTTTGATTTGTATGGTAATAATGACTCAGATGTAATGCCCTCTTGTATCTCTTGTTGATTTTTCTTTGTTATCTTAGCTCTCAGGAGCTGTAGTTGTAGCTCCACATCTTTCATCGTTGGCCTCTCTTCTCCTCTAAGTCTTAAGCATATATCTGCAAGTGAGGCTATCTCGTCAATTTCTCTTTGATTTGCTTCCTCAATGACTTGAGCATCCACTATTTCTATTGTAGTTTTGTCTCGTAGCCTTTGAAGGAAGTAATGACACAAGTTCTGCTTTTCACCAAAGCAATTGAGAAAGATTGGCTTCTTCCTTGTTAGGAGCTCAACTAGTATCACGCCAAAACTGTAGACATCACTCTTCTCATTTAATTGTCCCGTATGGTAATATTCTGGATCCAAGTATCCAAATGTCCCTTGTACAATGGTGACAATATGGGTTTCATCAATGGAAACTGATCTCGAAGCACCAAAGTCTGAAACCTTGGTAGTGAAGTTGTCATTTAAGAGTATATTGGCAGATTTGACATCTCTATGAAATATCGGTATTGAAGCAGCAGAATGGAGATAGGCAAGAGCACTTGCAGCCTCAAGAGCAATCCTAATGCGGTCATCCCATGTCAACAAGCATTTGATACTCAAATCACTGTGAAGAAGGTCGTAAAGTGTACCATTGGAGATAAATTCATACACAAGCAAAGGTACCTCTGATTCAAGGCAACAACCAAAAAGCTTGACCACATTGCGATGAATGATTTGAGACAAGATGGCAACCTCACTGACAAATTGGTCTATCTCACTCTGCTCTATAATTTTGGATTTTTTTATGGCTACCACACGTTGATCTGCTAAAATGCCCTTATAAACCGTGCCATGTCCTCCGCGGCCAACAATGCGTGTTGAGTCAAAGTTATTTGTTGCCTTCTCTAGCTCCTCTAGAGAAAATATTTTTGTGCTATGTGCAACAATTTTGTCAGATGAGATCAATTGCTCTAGGAGTAGACCTTTATTTTTTTTGAAATACGCCCTCCGAACTTTCTTCTGTATGTGTGTTTTCCAGCGCCGAACTAACAAAATTGCACTTAGTATAAGAGCTAAAACTCCCAAACCACAGCCAAGTCCAATAGCAACAGCTGCATCAAGTAATTATGTGCAGCAATATCAGAGTTAAATTCTTTTCTTTTCTTTTTGACAACTAGTTTCTCAAAAAAATTAGACTTGATAGGAAAAGCGTGAGGTAAAGTACTGATTACATACCCAATAGAAGGTTATGTTGCTTACTGGAAGTACATTGCCTTTCTACAGGATCAAAAGATGTGCCATGAGGGCAAGCGGTGCAACTGTAGCCTCCTTGCCAATTGTGACATGTTCCATTACAAACGTTGGGTATCAAACACTCATTAGTATCTGCAAACAGTGTCTTCAAATGTGAGTTGAAGTAGATAATAACATCATACATGCAGTCTAATATGGTAGCCTTCAACTAGACGCTAATTTTCTCGTCGAAAGTTCAGTGGTAAATCTCCATATTTTGGCTACCTAATTAATTAAGAATTTTTTAGAAGTTCAGTTTGCCATGAAATTAAGAACGAAATGCGTATGATAGAGATAGAGTGGATCTACCATTGCAACCATTTTTGACATAAGGATTTCCTTCATAGCCAACGGAGCACTTGCAACGATAACCAATGATGAGATGTCCATGCGTCGCAGTATGACATTCACTGTGAGTGCTGACGCATGCATATGCTGTGTTTTTCTTTGCCATTTCACATGTTATATTGTTGATAGTCCACTTCCAAACTCCATTTTGTTCAGAGAAGTCAAAGTTTTCTAGTTCGTCAATTACATCTTCGAAAATTCCTCCTCCATCTTCGAAACGTATTGCGATCATCTTTGTATGAGCATCTCCAAGGTTTGATGACCTATCGACAAACAGGAGCGCATCACGTACTGAGATATTTGTCACTTGATATTGTGCGGGTGGTCGGCCAATAAGAGCTTGATTGTTTGTGCAATTCAGTTGAAATTTCCTATTTGCAGAACATCCTGGATCGAGCCCAAAGGGGAAAGGGATACTTGTATTGCCGCATGATCTAGAACAGCTCAGCTTGTCCTTAGTGGGGTCATACTCTGTTCCAGTTAAAAAATATTAAGGAGCAATTGTATATAATGATAAACAAAAGCTACTATAATGGGTCCTTTCAGCTTTCCCAGCTGGCCAGCAGTTGGATCGGCTTATAATAATTGTATAGACGTCAAATTTAAAAAACATTTATACATCCTAAACATTAGATATAGAGATTGATTTCTTTTGGATGGGTTGATAAAAAAGAATAAAACAACATCGGTCGTTTTACTAATGAATATGTGCGTTGTTATAAGAATATCAGTTACTACACTTATACATACAGGTAACGACTTTAAGAATTATAGCAAAAATTGACGGAGGTTAGCAGGAATGTTATGGGATCTGCAAATAAAATTTCGTCATGAAACTTGATGGTATGCAGGTGAAGCAATAGAAAAGCAAGCTGCAAATATTTCACAAGTAAATTTATTGAAGCAGATAAGGTAAAGATACCATTACGAGTTGTCTGCCTACCTTGGCTGCACCCACCGGCACCGATAAGGTAAGGATTTCCAGTGTCGAAACGGTCGGAGCAGGTACAATAGTAGCCTCCTTTTTCGATATCCTTGCATTGTTGGTTACTAGCGCACGCGTATCGCTTCTCATCCAGATGAGCCCTTGAACAATTTGGTCCGTCTGTAATAGCAACAGAAAGTCGGGCCCATGTAGCACCGATGGTGCTTGCGTTTATCTTATCAGAAAGGAGATCTGCCATGTTAAACTGATAACTAGGGTATGATATGAAAGCTTTAATAGAACTACTAGCATTTACAACGGGCTTTGCTCCGGGTTCTTCTTTCTGGATGATGGTAAATTTAATTGCCCGAAGGCTTCTCCTGAGTGGGATGCTGCAGCACCCCATGCCACCATCACCACAGTATCCTCCTCCTACTTCCTTCAGCATGATCGTCACGTTAGCACACGCACTTGCGCAATAACCCATGACGTCGCCAGTATCAGAGTCAAACATGTAGGCCTCTATTCCGCAACCGACGATCACCAGATCATTATAGGAGCTTAATTGAAGGATCCCCCCGGGGGCCTCCCACGACCTGCTGTAGGTGCCGAGTACACCGGGCGTGGTGGCGATGTTGAAGATGATAGGAGCAGTTACAGCATTTACACCATCATATGGACTTTGTCTAATAATCTGAGTGGTGGTGTTACCCAGATAGAGCTTGGCAGGATGGGTGGTGCGGTTGCAGGAAAGCTCGAAGCTTGGCCGGAAGCAGCCGAGCCCGATGCCGAAGGGGTACGAGATGTTGACACCCCCGCAGGATTTAGGGCAGTGCGCGATGTCGGCGCCAGAGGGAGGCGCTCCTGATGCCCACCGCATGGCGGCCGCCGCGGCTAGGTACATCAATACCAGCCGCAGCGAGCTCGCTTGGACATTCGTTGCAGCCATGTATAACAGAGCTTCGTGTGCTATGGGAATGCTTGTGTTGCACGGGAACAAACTTCGAGGTTGTTATATACTACTGGTGTAGTGTTCCACTTCCATATATTACGTAAACTTGTTATTGTGACTCTTGACTTAAGGTCTAGTCGACGCAACGCGGCGTTGACTCAGGTCTCCAGTCTTGTCCTAGTTAATGCACAAAATGAGGCTTTGATGATGGCACCGCACAAAATGGGGCTTTGATGATGGCACCACACAAGAATGTCTGGGAGGCTTTGATGATGGCACCGCACAAAATGGGGCTTTGATGATGGCACCACACAAGAATGTCTGGGAGGCTTAAATAGGTTGACGACGACTGTGCCATTCAAACGTACGAAAACATCATTCAAGAAATCAATGCATATTCAGCCCATTTCCAGCCCAGCAGCAACCCAAGCCCCCCCTTCTCTGTAGCAGGTGCGTGTGCCGCTCGCACACGTACCTCCTCTCTCCTCATCTGCTACACCAAAGTAGCACCTGCCGCCTTGAGCCTTGACCCTCTCTCCCCTACACCGCAAGGTAGTCACTTCGCCGTGCCAACGTCTCCCTCCGCATGGCTCCACATGCCGCACTCACGCTTTATCCATCTCCCTTTGTTGAGATTAGGTGACTCGTGTCCTAAAAGATTTCCAGATATGCGCTACAAAGATTCCTCCTTATCTTTGAAGGACGACTAGGAACTATATAAAACCTTGAGTTGTGGTCATATAGAACCTAAGAAGAAAGCAAGGGGAACTCACATAAAGCAAAAAAGCGCACGAGAGTATTAGAGGTTAAATTATTCTTTAACACTATACACTACTACAGAAAAACTATTAGTAGACGCCAAATCACATATGGTTTTGTGAAACCGTCTATACTGTACGCTATCGTAGATGATTTTAATTTGGAGACCATCTATGTTGTTGGTTGCGGGAAAAAGGAATATCACACACAGACAGTTCTTACCGATGAACCGTCTGTGATACTAGACTAAACTGTCTATGATAATCAGTATATCATAGACGGTTTTTAATTAAAACTGTCTGTGATACTCTGGAATTATCACAGACGATTTTTTTATGAAAAACCACCAGTGATATTCCAGTACCACAGATGGTTTTTGTTAAAAACTGTATGTGATAATCCGACTATATATTTATTAAGTATGTTAAATTTTAGAGCTTGATGGAGGACTCGGAGAAACCTTTGTTCACGTGTTGCAGGTTAAAGTACACTGTTGATTTGTGATCCAAATTCTATATATAAATTAGGCCAGCTTCTGGACGGAGCGTAGCGGAGGCCCATCGCCGGAGGCTTAGGGCCGGAGCGGAGCGGAGTCCCGGCCGCCCATTGCGCAAGGCCAGTGCACCGGGGGCGTGGACGCTCGAGGGGGCGTAAAGCCCCGCGGTATGGATCCTAGTCAAATTAGGGTTTCCTTGTTATATATATCATGTAAGCCGCCGGTTGGAAAAGATTATTAGAGTTGTAAATCCCCGGCGTTGTAACCTCACCCCGATATAGTGAAGATTATTGCTGGCTGGCGCCCGTGGTTTTTCCCCTCTCGCATTGGGAGGGTTTTCCACGTTAAATCTTGTGTCTCTCTGCGATTGATCTTGTTTACTTCGTCGTTTCTTCCGCCGTCGCGTGCAACATACACGAAGTTGTCAGCTATACTTGAACTGTTGAAATTGAAGGCAAGTAACGGTTGGTCCGACAAGAGTTTCACAGCGCTGCTAGGTCTTTTAACGGACGTGCTTCAAGAGGAAAATAAATTGCCTAAAACCACGTATGAAGCCAAAAAGGTTCTTTGTCCATTGGGAATGGAAATAGAAAGAATATATGCATATCCGAACGACTGTATCATCTACTGTAAAGAGTATGCAAATATGCATGTCTGTCCGGTGCGCAACGCATCCCAATACAAACGTAAAAATCAATCAGATGATGATGGCGAGGGAATAGAGGTGAAGAAAAGACATCCTGCAAAGGTGGCATGGTATATTTGATGCTGATATGCACGTGTCTTGTACTTTTCTGTTAAATATCTTATTCAACTAGAAAGAATTATTAAGTCACATGAAATATGGTCAGGTGAACTCATTTCAAACTATACTTAATGTTATCATTCATAACGATGAAATACTACCTCATGTTATTACATGGTGTATTCTTAGGTTTGTCAATGGCAAAGCAATGGAGAGGCAAAAGGAAGAGGATAACAATATTAGGTGCCAAACACATGATGGAAGAAAGCCCATGTAGTGGGAGAGCAAAAGGGAGGAGCCCAAGGACTTAAATTACAAGTTTTGGATAAGATTTTCAAGTCCAATTCGTACCTCCCACAAGCCTAACTGGATTCAAACTTGGATTCAATTCAGAATTCAATTCGGATTCAGTTCGGGATAGCATAACAGACAGTTACTAAAAATGATATAACTTTCACAAACGGAGTCTGATTCGGGTATTCATGTACTTGTTGGAAAGATAATTTCAAGGGCTATGCAATGGATCTAGTTCCACCTCTAAATTCGTCATGAATCAACTTCTATGACCAAAATAAGGTGACGGTAGTAAAATCCAGTTTCCTTTTTGTTAGAGTTTGAGTCTAAAACAATATAGAGTTGAGTTGTATTCAGTTTGGAGACAATATGGATGTCCTAAGGGGCTATATAAGCCATGTATTGGTAGCTTTTAGGGCTCAGACCACCTTTGAGAATAATCAATCTATTAAAGTTTGTTTGAGTTCATCATTGCTACCGAAATTCCATTGAGAAGTAGGAGTGTTCTTCAATAAAGATCGTTCAGCCTTTCTGCTGGGAATTGTGTGCACGATAGATCTTCGCTTGGTGGTCGACGAAATCGATGCGAGTGTTTTGGCGGATTAAAAAGTGTTCGTCCCTTGCACTGGCATTGGAGGATCATTGCGATTCATCAAGACTCCCGCGAGTATCTATCCTACGTCGAGAAGATCGGGCGACCCCGTATTATCTTGGTATCAGAGCGTATCATCTTGGTAGCAGAGCGTGGTTTACTCGGTAGGATACTTACCCTTGTTTTTATATTGATTTATTGCTCCTATAGTCCATTAAACCAAAAATTGCAACAAAAAATCTAAACACTAGTTTCACATATGTTATTTTTATGAGTTTTATTAAGTTTTGATCTATTAGAAATTTTATTTACGTGTTGATCATCGTGTCTTTTGCGTAACTTAATCTTTGCATACCAATTTTTTTGAAAATCCACTAGTTGGTTTTCAATTAGTATCCATAAAAGTAGATTCAATTTACTTTTTGAATTTATGTTCTTCCTGTCCACGTAAGATCTTTGCGCATCTTGAAAAAATATTATATCCGAACACATCTGGGTTTGCTTTTTCTTGTTTGATTCGGCCACAAGAAAACCTAGCTGCCACGAAGTTGTGTGCCGCAAAGAATCCTAGTCAAACACGTTCGAACCGTTCAAAGTTTGTTGTGATTTGAATTCCAAGCATCTGTTGAGGTTTTTACTTAAATTCTTTGAACTTTGAGACTAGTCTTTGATAATTCCTTTAGGGCTGTTCTAGAGTTCTCTACACATTACTGAACAACTTTGGACTTGCACAAAATTAAAAAACAATTAAACCTAGTTCGACCGTGAGTATAAAAAAAGAGAGAGAAAAAAGGAAAAGGCAGCCGATTAAAAGAGAGAGAGAAAAGCCACGGCTTGAGCAAAAAAAGGAAAGCATTGGCCGAATTTGGATAAGTTAATCTTAGTCCATAAATTCAGATTGTATATTTAATTTCTTTGAGCAATCTTGTGCCATTTTCATATTAGTGCAATTGGCTAGCATCTCTCCTAGTGTTTAATGCAAAATGAGCTAATATTTTCTGATTGTTTTTTTAGCTCATTCCTTTGTTTGCATTAAGTCATATTGATCATTGCGTGTGCGTTCATACACTTCACTTATATCTTTTGGATCAACATATAGGCAAGAGTTTTCTAACTTGGATTATTACTTAATTCAACAACATCATGAAATTCAGATTGTATAGGATAAATACGTCCTAACCAAACGCCACTAAATATCCATTGCCGTGCAATTGTGGGTCACTTTTAAATCCGCTTGATCATCATTTGCTATTGTAGCCACCACCAAATGTAAGTTTCTTTTGACCTCAATTCACTTTAGAATGGTAAGAACTTTACTTGGTGAGGAAAAAGTGAGATAGAGTGAACTCCACATATCATATAAATGTTGTGGTATTTGTGTGTTCTTTATACCACTAATCATGATAAGTGGAGACGATAATATAGGAGAGGAGCATATCCTGGTGAGTCATTTCCAATTGCAAGTTTTGAGGGAGACTTTGCGCAATGAGTTCGCTGCCACTTCTTCCACCTTGAAAGAGCAACTCAAGATGGATATGCAAGATCACTACATTAATTCAATCATCAAATGAAAGTATTACTCTCGAACATCATGAATGATATTGTGCGGGCACTTCATCCACAACAAGAAGAAGATAGCTTTAATTCTTTCTATGGCAGTGAAGATCATCGCATTGAATTCAATCATCAAATGGAAGTATATTTTGCTGTCGATACTTATCCAAGAGCCAAAATAACCTAGAAATGATATTGATGTGTACCTAGCACCATTGGTGGAAGATCTAAAAATACTGTGGAACGAAGGGTACAGGTATGGGATGCATATAAACGAGAAAACTTCACTTTGCGCTCCTTATTGTTCTGCACCATAAATGATTATCCCGCCCTTTCTAACCTGTCAGGCCAAAGTACAAAAGGTGCCAAAACTTGTACTCACTGTTTAGATGGTACCGTGAGTGTGTGGCTGAAACACTCACGTAAAACCGTGTACATGTGTCACCGTCGGTTCCTTCGAAGAGTTCACCCATACTGCAAAATGAAGAAACAAATTGACGGAGAGAAGGAGGATGATTCAGCTCTAAGGCATTTAAGTGGAAAAGAGATTTATAATATGGTTAAAGATTTAGATATTGTCCTCGAAAAGGGACGTAAATTAAGAGCTCATGAAAAGAACATCTAGAAAAGAGATCAATATTTTAGGACTTATCTTATTGGGAGTATCTAGATGTTCAACACTGCATCAATGTCATGCACGTAGAAAAGAATTTAGGTGACAGTTTGATTGGTCTCTTACTGAATATTCATGATAAAACAAAGGACGGCGTGAATGAACGGCTTGACTTGGCTGATATGGACATTAGGCCTGAGTTAGCACCGACAGAAACAGATAATGGATGAACGTACCTCATTCCTGCGTGTTACACTCTGTCCAAGGCCGAGAAAACAGAACCGTGCCAGTGCTTGCATGGTGTCAAAGTTCCGTCTGTTTACTCCGGCAACATGAAGAAACTTATTTCGATGCAAGATTTGAAGTTAAATGGCATGAAGTCACATGATTGTCATGTGCTGATGACACAGATGCTCTCTATTGCAATTAGAAATATTTTGCCGATCAAAGTCCGAGAGACAATCATGAGGTTATTTTATTTCTTTAACACAATTGCTCAAAAGGTCATCGATTCCAAAGGACTAGATACTCTGTAGGACAAGGTGGTGATGACTCTATGTCACCTTGAGATGTATTTTTCTCCTTCGTTTTACGATACCATGGTCCATCTCATTGTTCATGTTGTGTGGGAGATAAAAATATGTGGGCCCGTATTCCTACCTAGCATGTACCCATTTGAGAGGTTCATGGGAATTCTCAAGTTCTATGTACAGAATCGATCTCGGCTGGAGGGCAGCATCGTCGAAGGTTACGCAAGTGAAGAGGTCATTGAGTTTTGTGTGGATTATATGACTCAGATTCAACCAATAGGTATGCCTCAATCTCGTCATGAGGGGAGGCTCAAAGGTATCAAAACTATCGGAAGGAATGCAATCACTCCAGATATGGACGCGTATGCTCATGCCTATTTCATGGTCTTGCAACACATGACTGAAATAGCCTCTTATGTCGACCAGCACAAGGATGTGCTTCGGCAACAAAATTCGAAGCGTCCGGATGTTTGGATCAAGAGATAACACAACAGTCGGTTCAATTAATGATTGAAGAAGCAAATCGCTAAGAGCTTACCAAGTGAGATGTTGACATGGTTGGCAAACGGACCAACATTTACAGTTGTGACATAGCAAGGATATGACATAAATGGGTACATATTCTATACACAGGTTCAGGATGTAAAGAGCACTAACTAGAATAGCAGTGTCCGCATAAATGAGTTCAGTATCGATAAATTGAGAAACTCGAACTATGGGTTCATAGAAGAGATTTGGGAGCTCGACTACGTGGTTTTCAAGATCCCCTTATTTTGGTACCGTTGGGTGCATCTCCCACAGGTGAAGATTGACAAGTACGGTGTCACTACTGTGGACCTCCAACATATCGGGTACAAAGACGAATCATTCGTACTCGCCAACCAAGTTGTTTAAGTTTTCTATGTAACCGACCCGGTAAAGAAGAAGCGCCATGTAGTTCTTCATAGAAAAAAGAGAACTGTCAGAGTAGAGAATGTAGTAGATGAGAAAGAATACAATCAATTTGACGAGTTACCTCCTTTTGAAAATGGCAGAAGGGTCGACGACGAACAACGTGACGAAACTAGTTACATACGCATTGATCATCATGAAGGGATAATTTTTAAAGCAAATAAGTAAGTGGAATGAGAATGTGCGATATATATGTGGGAATTTGTATTTATGTATATAACAATGCATGTGTGTGATGTATATGTGAATTTGCATTTATGTATATAACAATGCATGCGTGATGTATTTGTGAATTTACATTTATGTATATGTGAAAATGTGTGATATATAGGTGAATTTTGAGAATAAGTCAGTAACATTCACGCATTTATGCATGTGTGAGGTCTTATTACAGTGGCCTGATGGTTGGTGTAGGTAATAACTCGCAAATGGCTTATTATAGACGGTTCTATTTCAGAACCGTCTGTGATATCGTTATCACAGACGGTTCTAAAATAGAACCGTTTGTGATAATAAATATCACATATATATCACAGACGGTTCTAGTTTGGAACCGTCTGTAATAATCTTCCTATATATACACTCAAACTAGAGTTTTGCGCGTACACTGCAGTTATTTGCTATACCAACCAGCACAGAGACTTAGTCGACGTGCTGTCCCGATCGAGCCCATCACCGTCGCCGTCCCCCGAGCCCATCCCCGCTGCCGTTCCCCGAGCCTGTCCCCCGAGCCCGTCACCACCGCCGTCCCCCTAGCCCATCGCCGACGCGCCTTCCTCGGGCCCGTCGCCAGCGCCCAACTCCTCCCCCGAGCCCGTCGTGGGCGCTTTCCTCCTCCTCTGTTCCCGGCGCGCCTTCCCGGAGCTGGCGGCCTCCTCCACACCCTAGCCCGGTGCCCTCCTCCTCCCCTAAGCCCGGCGCGCCTTCCCCGAGCCTAGCGGCCTCCTCCACCACCTAGCCCGGCACCCTCCTCCACCAAAGGTAAGCAAAAGGTGATGACTTTTGGGGATATAAGAGTATACATTAGATAAACCTGAAACAAATATAAAATGGTAAACTTAATTCAAACTGACGAACACTGTTTTGACTAAGAAAACTTTTCTTCTAGGGTGAAGTGCGAACAAAAAATAATAATCATGTGGTTCTAGTCAGCTGAAATCTGGAATAATCAACTATCATTATCTCTTGAGAATAATCAACTAAACACTTTTTGTTTTTGTTTATCCGTAACCCACTTTGTAGAGGTTTAAAACGTCCTATGCTATTGTAAACTGGTAACCCCGGTATGTACTGAACATATTTTGCTTGCAATGAAGAAGGGCCATATAAGCCTGTGGTCTAAAAAACACACAATTCAAACAAGTATTACATACAACATAAAAATAACTGAAAGAAAGAAATTTGTACAAGTCAATTGGGATTAAGTGAAACAATGCTGTTTATACAAGAAAATAGAAGTTTATTGAGAGACCATGTGGAGGTAACCCTATGTGTGTGATGAGTAATTGACACATGTTCTAAAAGTTTGAGTTTGTTTCGGGTATTTTGTGCTATCTACTGGTGCTAATGTTTAATTATAATATTTTGTGCGGTGCTATGTGATGTGTTTTCTTGTCTGTGATGACTGTAGGACTTTGATGCAGAAGTCGTGGCGAGACACATGGTGACCGGACTAGGCACAGGCGGTGCTGAGGTCGGAGCGGTCAGGATGTGTCAAAGACGGTGAGGTTTCAAGGCGGTTGCGCGAAGCTTGGACGGCAAGAAATGAGGAAGCTTCCAAGAAGGTGCAAGAGTGACATTTTGGTAAAGGCACAAGGCTGCACAAAAGGAAGCGGATTGGGTTAGGAGAGAATGGGTAAAGTGTTGAGTTGTTGAGAGCTAATGGATAAAGTGTTGAGTTGTTGAGAGCTAATGGGTAAAGTGCTGAAATTAGTTGAGAGCTAATGGGTAAAGTGTGTTGTTAACCCATTAGAGGAGGCTATAAATAGAGAGAGTGTTCTCTAGTGGAGTGTGTGCTTTTAGGGTTTCATTTCTATGTGAAAATCTGGTTGTTGGTTTTAGATTGTTGTCTCTATGGGTGTATGTGTTGCCCTGGATATGAGATAACAAAACATCTTGTAATCATTCATCTCTTTGTCTCAATATGAAGATTTGTAACAACCCATCTATTTATTTCAAAATATTTGATTTAATTTAAAATAAAATATTTACTTTTGATTTCTTAAATTTTAAAAAAAAATTTAATTGCCTGATTTTCTGCTTTAAAAAAGGTTATTTTTATGAAAAGAAATTTAAGTAAAAAAAAGTAAAAGTAAAAATAAAAATAAAAATATATAAAGTAAAACAATAATTAATTTGGTTTAAAACAAAAATCAAAGTTATTTGGTCGCTTGAATTTTTAAAATTTTAGTTGACCTGATTTTCAGCTAAATAAAAGAGCCTTTCTCTTAAACAAAAAATATTTTATAAAGAAAAAATATTTAAATTTTAGTTGGAAATATTTTTATAAGTTCAAAATAGTTTTAGAAACTTTTATGAATTTTTCTAAGATTTTTAAGCTTTATTTGTTATTTATTGTATTATTTTAAAACTAGAAAAGAAAAATATTTTTAAAAATTAAAATAAACGTCAAAAAACTTGAAAATTATTTTTTAAATCTTTTCATGTTCCAAGGATTCCAAAAAAAATTTTGAAATTTTTTTTGAATTTTTCCTTTCCTTTTTTCTTTTTTTCCCTTTCTCTCTCCCTATTCTTTCTTCCACCTTTGGACGAGACCGTGCGTACAGGAGACGCCATGGCTGTTTTCTAAAGCTTTCTTCAAACCTTTATATCTCTTGATTTTCTTAACGGTTTTTAGCGAAATAAATTGCAATCAATTCCTCTCATCAAGCTCTTTCATTCCCCCACCGTTTCCCCTCTCATTGATGACCATTTTTGCGGGATTTAACTCATGCCATTTAAAGACATGGATGATTGATCTCCCTCCTTAGACCTCCTTAGCTCCTATAAAAGGGAGCCCCGTGAGCCTCTCCTCATCCTCACTCAACCCCGAAAATCTCAAGTCCCCTCTCCCATTCGTTTGGCCGCAATCGAAGTTTTATTTATGTGTACCAAGCGTCATTCTTTGGTCTTTTGTGCCTCGTCCGGTGGAGCGACGCTACGTTTGACCACACCGTTGGCTTCGCCTCGTCGCGTTCTACGCGGTGCTCACCTCGCCTTTGCCTGAACTTTGCCGGAGCATCGTCGGCATCGTGGGCCAAATCGGGTCCGCATTCCTCGCGTCGCCACCAGCCGACCGTGCATGCCCGACAAAAACCAAGGTGAGCATCACGATCCCCACGCTCTACTTTTCGATTCGCCGCAACTCTCGCATGTTAATTCCTCTCCGTTTGCCCGGAACACCGATGTTAGCCTGTAGGCTGCATAAAGTCTTGTCCACCGCGTTTCTGCGACGTTGAGTTCATCTCAACGCGTTCTATGCCATGCTCCCCTCCGTTTGTCCAAAAGCATTCCGTAAATTTTCGCGTCCGACACCTCGCCATGGCCGTAAATGGCACTTCATGTCCCCGTCTGTCCGGGAATGCTTTCAACAATCCGTTCATGTCAAAACGTGCCAAACCATCCCAGGAGGCTATGTTTCAGACGGTTTTGGATTCGTCGCATCGAGCGCGAAGATATTGAGTTTTTCGCTTTTCGGTACCGGGGTCGTTCAAATGACGATTGCGTCGCCTCTGGTGAGCTTTCAGCTTAGCCGATATTTTTCCTAGCCTCACCTCGCCACGTTCTAGGTCATGCTCACCTTGCTTCTCCATGTTTTATTCTTGAAAATTATTCTTCTCTCCACACCCTATGCCGTTGTCGTTGTCCGCGTCGTTACCGTGCTCCGTTTGACGTGCCGTCACTTCCTACATGTGCCTCGGGTCATTAGCAACCCATTGACTTCATCTCCCGTGCCTTTTCTCGCCGACGACACGGCCGAAAACAGTGAACAGAGCTGCTGTCCAATACTGTTCACGCGGGAATATCCTGATTTTTCTTTTTCCAGAATTTTCTGATCCGCCGATCTTCCAATTGCTCGTTCTCCTCCGTCCGAACTTTGAATCAAGTGATTCAAGTTTCTAAATTCATCTAAATTCATAATCTATATTTTAGTATATATTTTATAATTTTTGGATTTTTTCGACCGCCCTTGGTTGAGTCTCCTCACCGCCGGAACACCGTCGCCACCGCCGCCCGAGTTGCGCCTCTGCTTCACCTCGTCGCCAACCACCTTCCAACCACTTGTGGTAATGCACAAGAGCACGAATGTACTTCTCGCAATTCCCTCTCGCTTTTCTTCACCTCGCCACCCCTCCACCAAGCAATACCACCACCAGAGTGTCTCTTCCGCCGACGCCGACGCCACTACCGCCAAATCTTCGACGGGACCGCGCACACTTCCTTCACCCTTTTTCCCGATCCAGAGTATGACTGGAGTACCCCGCCGCTGGTAACCTTCCTCAGGCCTGCGCAAACCTTCGACGCCCCTTCTCCAAGCAAACCGTCGTCGGAGAGTATCTGCCGTCGATAATCGTGTCTCGCCTTCGCTACACCCTCGCCGCCAGCCAACTCTATGTAACCCAAACCTTATGCCATGGTGAAACTGGACTCATACTCTTTTCCCTCTTTTGTACATCTCACCGGTCTTCGCCGCTATTGGATTACTCGGATCTTGTCACGTGAAGTCGTCCGACTTCTCCCAGCTCTCTGATTCTTAGACTCCAACATTCGAAGGCTCATAAGACTCCGATGTCCGGAGGCTCTTTAGACTCTGCCATCCGGAGGATCTTTAGACTCCGCCATCCGGAGGATCTTTAGACTCCGCTGTTCGGAGGTTTCTTAGACTCCGACTGCTCAGAGCCTTCGACTTCGACTTCGACCTTCAAACCTAAAGACTTCGACCTTCGAAGACTTTGATTTTGACCCTGACCCTCAGAAACTTTGACTCCAGCCTTCGACCTTGAAGACTTTGACTTTAGCCTTCGATTTCGAAGCCTTTGACTTCGACCTTCGTCTTCGAACCTACCATAGCTGTTGGACCATTTTAACCTCCGCGCCCTTCGACCTCTCTGAGCCCTCCAATCTCTCTGACCACTCAAAGTCGTTCGATCTCTCCAAGCCGTCTGATTCTTTTGACCACTCTGCATAATCCAATTATTTCAACCACTGTATAGTCCAACCCGATCTTCGACTTCGACTGCACCCGTACTTGTAGTCTTTGTCTTCAACTTAGACCATCTTCAACCTTTGATTCGACTATACCTTCGATCATGGCTTCGACCATACATAAATATTGTAGCTTCCGACCACTTCTCCTTCACAAAGAAAAGAATTCCAATAATTTCTTCTATTCATTTCTTTGGAATTCAAGCTACCAAAAGCCGTTCTCCTTCGTACTAACTCCGATTGGACCCATTCAAATTCCTAAATTCATATTCTATCTCTCAGTATTTATTTCATAATTATTTTTGGATTTTATTTGAGTTTAGTTTGTTCTGGCTTTTCGCGTGTAGACTACGACTATTCCGGAGAGTATAACTTTGGCGAATCTCAGCAAACTTAGAGCAAGGCAAGTTACACCTTTGATCATGTTGCTCCCAGTAATTTAAATTATTTATGTTGTTTATAAACTTATTATGCATGTGTACTTTTATTCAAATCTAGTTTAAATTCGATTTAAATTCTAGTTATACCCAAATCCTTTGTGTATGGCCAAATTTGATATTGAACTTCCTTATACCTTGTCACCTTAGATGAAAACCTAGTTAGTACAATAGTATTGACTAGAAATTTTATAGAATTGCTTAGTCATACTTAGAATAATTTAAGTGGGAATATTGGTTTCACTTCAGAACAATGATTTTCTAAAATGTATTCTTGACTTCGGTGAGTCATATGAATGTTTCAAAGGAAAATATAAAAACCTGGTTTGGACTTAGGCTAATGGTTAGGTGGTGGGTGCTGGTATGCATTGTTGTTCGGTGATACAATGTTGATTGTCAGGCACAAGTGATTTGTGGAATGAGCCTAAGTCAAGTTAAGGACTGGTCTGTGAGCTACTGTTGCAAAGCCATATCGTACTATCACAAGACTGGTATGGGACATTCCTGGCTAACTAATTTGTGAGCTCCCAACTTTGGTCTCGCTATAGGTTGAATGTGAGCATGGCGTAGGCCTTGAGAAGTCTCACACGACACAAGTGGGGGCTCCAACTTGTGGATTCAAGTTGTGGTGAAACCTTAGTGGCGGCGTGACCAGGTTGAAGGCTTAGCATTGTAAAGGCTTTGTTATGATTTTCTCAGTCGCACGCCTACGGAAGCGTGTAATGGCCGACAATATGAGATAATCATATCTTGTGGGTAAAGCTGTACATCCTCTGCAGAGTGTATAACCTATCCTAGATAGCCGTGCCCACGGTTATGAGCAAGTTGGGTAAAGTTTTTCATGGATTAGTCTTTGGTTTTTAAAATAATTTCTGAAAAAGGCTTATGGATGGATGGATGGAATCTATGACCAGGTAGGATACCTGTGAATAAGTTGGTGTTTGGTCGGAGCCTGCACTAACAAAATGAATCCATAAGAGATTTTTAAAAGCATATGGATAGATGGAATCCATGTGAAACCTTTTGAAAAGATGGACCAGGTGAGATACCTGTGACTAGGTTAGTGTTTGGTCAGAGCCTGCACTAACGATATTATTTTGTTAAATTATTATTTCTATTTACTGTATAAAATTCAGCTTTTGCACTTATGCTATTGTATTTAAATTCGGTACTGTTTTTCGCACAAATAAACTTAATAAGCCTTCCTTTGTTATCCCTATGCATGCATTCACTCTGTTAAAACTCCTAGTGTAACTTGCGTAAGTACTTTATGTGCTCACCTTACTAAAATCTGTTGCCAGAGGATGACGTCAACAACTTCGGTGAGGATGGTGACGACTAGGTCATGGTCTTACATCATTCGCCTGTAAGGAGGCGAGGATGAAATGCGCGATTCATTGGTTTTCTTCTGCTGTTTATATTTATTTTTGGTTTATGAACCATTGATGTAACTTTTGGCCATCAGGCCCATAATTAGTTAATGAATAAATATCATTGTGCATGATATGAATCTTTGTTATCCACTGTGTGCACTAGCTTGATCCTGGACTAGTGTGATTTACACAGAGGATCCAGGAGTCGTTGCTCTGGGGTCCGACAAGATTTTTGTGTGAGATGCTCTGATTTTCTTATTTTCTTTGAGCTGTGCTTTTGGTTCTTTTGCTTCTCCTTCCTTTCTTTTGTTTCCTTATTTTTTGAGTTGAATCTTGGTTCTAGTAGCTGCAAAATGGTTTGCTCCGAACTAGGAACTTTCTCAAAGCCAGTTGGCTAGCTATTCCTGAGAGCATAAATATTTTAGTTGTGGTTTTCCTGCAGTTTTCTTTCTTCTGTTTTGCTGCTATTCAGTCTCCTGTGACGCTGCTGTTTTGTTCTTTGTTTAGCCTGTTGCCTATTCGATTCCTGTTCCTTCAAAGCAGCAGCTTATTCTGTTCGGTTCCTGCTTGCATTTTCTGTTCTGTTCCTGTTCTGGTCTGCCAAGCAGGCTCTTTGGCCAACAGCATGTGTTAGGTTTCTGTTCTGTACCTTAGCGTCCTCTTTTTCTAGCAGTCTGCCTTCTTTGATAGTAGCAGAAGATTATATTTGTCTTACCTTTTTATCTTGTGTAGACTACAGTCTGGTTAGCTGCTTTCTTTTTGCATTTAATCTCTACTCTTTGTTCCCTTTTTCAGTTTCAGTCTGCAAGGTTTGTTTACGGCAGCTTGAGTATTTTCTGTTGAGTTTATTTGTAAATGTTTATGCCGAGTAAGAGATTAGAAATTTCAGTCTACTTTTTCTTGCTTTGGGTTCTCTGTTCAGCGATCAAGTCTTGTGTTCGGTTTCTTGATTTGGCTTGGCTAGCTTTGTCATGCTGTTTTCTTTCTTTAATCGTTGTGCAACATTTGGTCCCCTGTTTTAATCCAGTCTGCATTCCTCTTTTTGGCAACAAGTAAACTTTCAACCAGCAGTCTGTTACCCCTTTTCAGGTTTCCAGTCGCCTCTTTATTTACTACTTTCTCAACTTAGTTTACAGCACACTTAATGCTTTAAGTTTCCTTGATGAGTTTCACTGTTTTAGCCGAGTAAAACATCTGAGAAACAGATTTGAGGATATCAAGCCTTCGGGTAGTGGGTCTCTCTCTTTCTGATATATCTATCTCGGCATTTCTAGCAAGTCTCAGATTTTTGTTGCGTCAGTTTTAAATCTTGTCCGAGCTTTCTAAATTTTCCGTGAGTAAATACTTTCTGACTTCATAGCTAGTATAGCTATCGGAGAAGAAAAAGGAGAAATCGTGTGCATACGTAGGGGCGATTTCAAAAGCACCAATCACCCCTCTCTGTTGCCATTTCCGATCCTTCAATTGGTATCAGAGCCGATTAGCTCTTCCTCATAGATCTTAACCGGTCTCTAGAGCCATGGCAATAGACAAGTACTTGACCAAGCCCCCGATCTTCGATGGGATCGACTATCCCTTCAGGAAGAGTCGGATGGAGACCTATATCCAGGCTCAAGGCTACGCCAACTGGCGGAAGGTCAAGACCCGGTATATTGTTCTTGTCGATGAGAACATCAATGTGGCAAACAAGCCCGATGTTGAGGCGAATACTAAGGCAAGGAACATCATAATTCAGGGTCTGAGCAGAAGCAAGTTCGATCGCATCTCTCATCTCACATCGGCCTTCGACATCTGGGTGACCCTCGACGCATACCATGAGGGCACCACCCTGATTAAGACGGTTCGACAGGACCAGTTCAAGCGAGATTACAACAAGTTTGAAATGCTCGCTAGTGAGTCCTTGGATGAGTGTTTTTCGAGATTTCACAAGATTCTGAGCAACCTCCGAGCGGTCGGTCTCACATACCCCGACTCAGACAATGCTCGTCAGATGCTTTCTGCTCTTGACTTGCGTGTTTGGGAGATGAAGGTGACCACGATTAAAGACATGACCGACCTCTCGACTCTAACTCTTAACACGTTGTACTCACGCCTCAGGACTCACGAGATTGACATAGTCTCTCGAAAGTTGAAGTCGCAGTCGATGGCCTTAGTCACCGATCCCAGCTCTGCTTCTGGATCTTCCGACTTTACTTCTGGATTTTCTCTTGCTGCTCTATGTGAAATTTTTGATGATCAACTAGAGCAGCTTCCAGAAAACCAACTCGCTCTCTTAGCCAAAAAGTTTTTCCACGCGTACAAGAGAGTGAGGGATCGGAAGAGGAGTGGCCCGATGATTTGCTTCGAGTGTGGTGGCCCCAACCATATTTGGGCAAATTGCCCAAAGTTGGAGAAGGGCAAGAACGACTATGGAGGCGTGAGCAAGAACGACTACATCGACAAGAACTGCAACAAGAAGCCCTCAGCTCACGCTCAAGGCAAGAAGAAGTTCCGCAACCTTGGCAACACCAAGAAGCTCTTCCACCGTGTCCTCACCGCCTTCGACGACATCGACTTCAACGACATGGAGGGGTGGAGTGATGACAACGACAAGGATGATCAAGATCTCAAGGACGGCGACAACTACATCGGCATGTGCTTCATGGCCAACGAGACCAACGTCAGTGACAGCGAGCTCTACAGCGACTCCCATGAGGTATGTCCCTCCTACGACCAGCTCAATGATGCATTTCTTAAGCTTGGAAAGTTTTATGCTAGATTTAGAGCTACGGTTGTGGATCTTGAGAAGGAAGTAGAGAGCTTGTCACAGGAGCTTACTTCACTTATATTTGCTCCCTCTTATGACGAATGTGATGTATGTTCTTCTTTGCTTGGACATATGGAGAAGTTAAGGACCTCTCATGATAATTTGATTTCTGAGCTTGACATGGTTAAGGTGGAGAATGTTAGCCTGCTTGCTGAATTAGAAATGAGTAGGGTAGTTGCTCTTTCATCTACTGCTGTTCAGACTATTTCTTGCACCTCATGTAAGGATAAGGAGAATACTTTTAGAGGTATTTATACTATGCTTTTTGATCTGCCTGAAACATGTGAAAACTGCAATAATCTGAAAATGAACTTAAAGAAGGCAGATCACAAAATTGCTGAATTGCATACTTCTTTGCTTGAGCCTATTGCTTCATGTTTAAATTATCTTAAATTAACAGCTAAACTTGAATCTATCTCTAAGCAATTTCAAGAAATAGTTGATCATAACAAGAAAATAGCTCAATATGCATCTAAGGAGCCTGTTAGCTCACCATGCAATAATTGTGAAAAACTAAAATTTGAACTCGTTGTTTTGAATGATAAATGTGTGAAACAAACTAAGGATCTACTAGAGAAGTCACAATCTTGTTGTAATGTGTGTGCTGGTGTAGGGGAGAAGCCCGAGGATAAGGTGGATATGCTTAGCAACGTGAACCAAATGGCTAGCAGTAGGACTGTCCCTTTTGAGTCGGCTGTACGTGCACAAGCCATTCACTCTTTTGCTATTGGTTCTTCTTCTACTCCCTTACTTTCTGCTATCTCTTCTTCTCCCTGCTCTTCTTGCATCTCTCTCTTTCGGGAGTGTTAGTACCTTATGAACACTCTTGAGAGGTTTGTAGGAGGCAAGAAGAAGCTAAATCTTATTCTAGACCAGTCTAAGATTTGCAAATTTAATCAAGGTCTAGGATATGATTTTCTTGAGGATGTTAGGAAGCATCCACCTGCCATGCTCAGACCCATAGCCGCAGGTGTGATCGAGGTTAAGCCTAAGACCAAGAAAGTTCAATTCAAATCAGTAGGCTTTGTCCAAGGAATTTCTGATAGCAAGGTGATTCCACCTGTTGCTTTGGCCTCTCAGAAGGCGAAGCCTCATCATACTACTTCTACCTCTCAGAAGGTGAAGTATCATTGCACCTTCTGTCAGAATGATGGACACTTGATCAAGTGATGCTTCAGGCACGTCAAGATCGCGCGTAGAGACCGTGTTGAGGCTCTTAGGCATATTCAGGGTCAGCCCTAGACCTTGAGTGCACCTAAGACCAACACGAGATCTAGGTTTACTTCTGTTGGTGGTGTTGGGCAACATCAAGGACTTGGATTTTCTGAGTTTTCTGGCTTTCGTCCTCGATATGCCTCTAGTTGTGACTTCCGCCGTTCTGAGGGTAGATCTCTTTTCCCCCGTCGGGATGGCTACCCATGGCGTGATCAACATGTTGCTGGTGCTCCGACTAGTTCTTCCGTAATAGTCGAATGCAGCAACAGCTTCAGGTCTGCACATAGACCTTCTGCTTCGTTGTGCGACAGAGAGCGTATGGTAGATAGAGGTCAGTCATGTGTGGCTACTTCTTCTGCTCGACATGTGACTCAGTATTGGATGCCGAAATCGCTTTTGATTTATCCCAGTACTGAGCCTTCACTCTCTGCTTAACTCAGGTTCGTCGGGCTGGGAAGAGAGAGGTTTGGCTTGTAGACTCCGGGCGTTCTGACATATGACCGGAGACTCCCGTTGGTTCTCTTCCCTAGCCTGTGCTCCAGGTGATGAGATGATCACCTTCAGAGACGCTTCGTCTGGGCGCGTCATCGCCAAAGGTACAGTGCGCGTTAATGAGTCTTTTATTTTAAAAGATGTTGCCTTGGTTAGTAAGCTGCAATATAATTTACTTTCTGTTTCTTAGCTTACCGGTGACGATTTTGAGGTGAGCTTTAAGAAAAATAATTGTAAAATTCTTGATTTTTCGGGGAATCTAGTTTGCTGGAGTTCTAGATATGGAAGGATTTTTCATGCTGATTTTGTTGAGTCTTCTGGTGATCCTCTCAGGTGTTTAGTTGCTTCTGAGTCCCATGACCTCACTTTCTGGCATAGGAGACTTGGTCATATTGGATTCGATCACTTGACATAAGTTAGCGGCCACGACCTCATTCGTGGTTTGCCTAAACTCAAGATGGTCAAAGATCTAGTTTGCTCTCCTTGCCGGTACGACAAGATGGTTGCCGCTTCTAATCCTCCAGTCACTATGACTACGACCGATGCACCGGGATAGCTGCTCCACATAGACACAGTTGGACCAGTTAGAGTGCAGTCAGCAGGAGGGAATTGGTATGTTCTTGTCGTGGTCGATGACTTCTCGAGGTACTCTTGGGTGTTTTTCTTAGCCTCGAAAAATGAAACATTTACACATTTCTGAGGACTTTCTAGTAGGATTTCTGTTGAGCTCTCGGGTGCTTTACGAGCGATCCACAGTGACAATGGCACGGAGTTCAAGAATTCCTACTTTAAGAGTTTTTGCGATGAGACAGGTGTAGAGCATCAGTTCTCTTCTCCATACGTCCCTCAGCAAAATGGCGTTGTGGAGAGGAAGAACCGTACTCTGGTCGAGATGGCCAGGACAATGCTTAATGAGTACTCTACACCTAGGAAGTTTTGGGCTGAAGCCATAGCCACTGCGTGCCATGTTTCGAATAGAGTCTTTTTGAGGGCACACTTGCATCGCACTTCCTATGAGTTGAGATATGGGCGAAAGCCCAGTGTCTCACATTTTCATGTGTTTGGTTGCAAGTGTTTCATTCTGAAGTCTAGGAACCTAGATAAGTTCGAGTCATGATCTTGTGATAGGATTTTTTTTTGGGTTACTCGACTTCTTCGCGGGCATATAGGGTCTGGAACTGCGAGTCCAGTAAAATGGTAGAGACCTGTGAGGTGACCTTCGATTAGGCTAGTCCAGGAACTAGGCCCAATATCTCAAGTTCTTTAGAGCAGTCCGAGACTATCTTTGTGGATGATGAGGAAGATGAAGATGAGAGTTGTCTACCCGATTCAGTTCCTCCTCCCCTTGAGGTGCCTGCTTCTTCCACTACACCTCAAGGAGATCAGGCTATTCCTTCCACATCTTCTGGAGCTGGTGGCTCTGTTGCTACCTCGTCAGCTCATGAGGTAGAGGCCACTTCTCCTTCTTCTCATCATGGTCCTCCCCATAAAATCCGATAACATCATCCTTCAGAGAAGATAATTGGAGATTTTTTTGAGCGTGTCACACGCTTAAAATCTGGCATGTTTAACTTCTGTCTCCACTCTGCCTTTGTTGCCATCTTTGAGCCCAAAGATATTAGTCATGCTCTATCTGATGAGTCTTGGGTCAATGTCGTGCATGAGGAGTTGAAAAATTTCGAGAGAAACAAGGTCTGGTACCTTGTTGAGCCCCCTCGAGGTCACAATGTCATTGGGACTAAGTGGGTGTTCAAGAACAAGCAGAGTGAGGATGGGGTAGTCATTCGAAACAAGGCTAGACTGGTAGCTCAGGGCTTCTCTCAGGTTGAGGGTCTAGATTTTGAGGAGACCTTTGCCCCTGTAGCTAGACTTGAGACCATTAGAATCCTGCTTACTTTCGCAGCTTCTAAGGGTTTCAAGTTTTACCAGATGGATGTTAAAAGTGTCTTCCTCAATAGGTTTATTGAGGAAGAGGTCTATGTGAGACAGCCTCCAGGTTTCGAGAATCCCAAATACCCTAACCATGTTTACAAGCTTTACAAAGCTTTGTATGGACTTAAGCAGGCCGGACATACACTTCTCTATGTGTCTATGTGCTCGATTTCAGGCTTCTCCTCGCGTATCTCACCGCCAGGCGGTGAAGCGCATTCTTCGGTACCTTCGAGCTACCATTGACTATGGTATTTGGTACTCTTCCTCTTCTTGTCTTTCTCTTAGAGCCTACTCGGACGCAGACTTTGCTGACTATAGGATAGATAGGAAGAGCACCTCTGACACCTGCCAATTCATTGGTACTTCTCTTGTTTCTTGGTCTTCTAGGAATTAGTCCGGTATTGCACAGTCCACCACAGAGGCCGAGTACGTTGCTGCCGCTAGTTGCTGCAGTCAAGTGCTTTGGATGGTCTCAACCTTGCGGGACTTTGGGTTAGCCATAGACAGTGTTCCATTCTTTTGTGATAACACTTTTGCTATTAACATTGCTAAAAACCTAGTGTAGCATTCTCGAACCAAGTATATTGATATTCGATATCACTTCCTTAGAGACTATGTGGAGAAGGGTGACATAGTGCTCCAATTTATGGAGAGTGACCACCAGTTGGCCGATATCTTTACCAAGCCTTTGGATAGCTCTAGGTTTTCAGCCTTGCGGGGAAAGCTTGGGGTGGTTTGTCCTTATGGACTATTGTGAGGGGGAGCTTTGTGCTTCGTGTTTTATTTTGTATATTATGCTCTTACTCCTTTCTGTTGCATTGCATTTGAGTGCATTTGGGATAGTCCTTCCAGCATAGATTAGAGTGGTTCTCTCATCTAATTGCTTAGATCTCTTCCTCTCATCTTGTGATTCTAGGATGCTGCTTATTAGCTGTCTCTCTTCTCACTAGGTTGAGTTCACTCACTTCTTTTAGGTCTAGCGAGGGTTGGACCACCCTTGGGTAGACAGGGAACGTATTTACTCCCTAGTGTGTTAGAAGACCAGTTGATAGTCCTAGTGTCATATGGGGTAGATGAGAGTCAGTCTGAGCCATAGTATCCTCTATGTCTTGTCTATGCTTTAAGGACTGCCTTTTCTGTTTTTCTTTACCAGCTTCTCGTTTTTATTTCTTTGGTTCAGGGAGAGTTCATTTGGGAACTTCTAGATCTTAATATTGACATAACTCAACTTGAACTAAAATTGCATCTCATGTTGAGAGGGAGCTGGATTTTCTTGTATTTCAGCATTCTGCATTGTAATATAACTACATGGAGCCTTGATTATTATCCTTATATGACTTGAAATAATTGCTTTACATATTGCCATGATCTGTGCTCATTTGCTAGATTTATCATGACTTTATATGTGTAGTCTAGTCATTGCCATGATAGGTTGACTAAAAATGCTCAACTTGAATTAAAATCTTGTCATATTAGCTCTTGAGACTAGCCTGTCTTTAGTTATCCCTTTATGATTCATGCCATATCAAATAGGCTAAGTTGAGTCTTGAATCTTTATTGAGCTTTAGATTGAGCTATGCTAGTTCCTTTATGAAGCATGAATTATCATTAAATCCTTGGTCTAAGAACTAAAATCAGCAAAAGCAAAAAGAACTCTTTTATGCGAAAAAACTGATCTCACCAACTCTTTCTCATGAGACTGCTTGCCATTGCACTAGACATGAACTCGGGGGGAGTTTTGGATGACCAATATCACTTCCTTAAGCTTATTGCTTAGGGGTGGTCGCATAAGGCTTGAGATCTAGCATATGGTTAAGAAATTAAAAAAATATGTGAAAATGGTTAAAGCTTAGGAGGCAGTTGTGGATGACTCCTAGTCCAGGACTTGCTTTGCTAAGATAAAGCCAAAAATGATTTTTCGAAAATGTCAAGTGTGCTAAATTTGCTTATTTACAAAAAGACCAAGTACTTGAACAAATGATTCATTCTTCAACTTATAGCACTCTAAACTAGTTCAATACTAGCTTCTTGGTTCCACTTAGATTATTTGACATGGCTTGCATCATCCTTGGATACCTTTAGCTAGACTATAATTTTAGTTAACTTGACATGGTAAGAAATTGGCTAATTCTCAGATTATGACTTATTTGGTTTAACTAGTCTATACATGAATTGTTATGATCTTAATAGCATCCTTATGTGTTATGACTTGGTGTAATACTCTTAAAGTCATTTTGGATAATACTCATGGCTCCGAATGCTTAAAATGAAAAACATACAGTCATTTCATTCTCTCTTGAGCATCTTGATGATTTTATTGCCAAAAGGGGGAGAATATTGGAGAAAAAACCTTCTGGAGTTTTGCAAAAAAATTTACTCTTTGAAATTCTGCTCCAGATTTCTCATTTGTCGACATGGTCTTGAGTTTTTTCTTGTTTCTATTTTAGACCATGTATGACTCTTTTCACAAACTCAACTTTATGCTTTTTCTGAGTTTGTCAATATACTCATCAAGGGGGAGATTGAGAGACCATGTATAGGTAACCCCATGTGTGTGATGAGTAATTGACATGTGTTCTGAAAGTTTGAGTTTGTTTCGGGCATTTTGTGCTATCTACCGGTGCTAATGTTTAATTATAATATTTTATGCGGTGCTATGTGATGTGTTTTCTTATTTGTGATGGCTGCAGGACTTTGAGGTAGAAGTCGTGCGAGACACGTGATGACCGGACTAGGCACAGGCGGTGCTAAGGTTGGAGTGGTCAGGATGTGTCAAAGACGGCGAGGTCTCAAGGTGGTTGCGCGAAGCTTGGACGGCAAAAAATGAGGAAGCTTCCAGGAAGGTGCAGGAGTGGCATTTTGGTAAATGCACAAGGCTGCATAAAAGGAAGCGGATTGGATTAGGAGAGAATGGGTAAAGTGTTGAGTTGTTGAGAGCTAATGGGTAAAGTGCTGAAATTAGTTGAGAGCTAATGGGTAAAGTGTGTTGTTAACCCATTAGTGGAGGCTATAAATAGAGAGAGTGTTCTCTAGTGGAGTGTGTGCTTTTAGGGTTTCATTTCTATGTGAAAATCTGGTTGTTGGTTTTGGATTGTTGTCTCTACGGGTGTATGTGTTGCCCAGGACATGAGATAACAAAACCTCTTGTAATCATTCATCTCTTTGTCTCAATATGAAGATTTTTTTGTGAGATGCTCTGATTTTCTGGTTTTCTTTGAGCTGTGCTTTTGGTTCTTTTGCTTCTCCTTCCTTTCTTTTGTTTCCTTATTTTTCGAGTTGAATCTTGGTTCTAGTAGCTGCAAAATGGTTTGCTCCGAACTAGGAACTTTCTCAAAGCCAGTTGGCTAGCTATTCCTGAGAGCATAAATATTTTAGTTGTTGTTTTCCTGCAGTTTTCTTTCTTCTGTTTTGCTGCTATTCAGTCTCCTGTGACGCTGCTGTTTTGTTCTTTGTTTAGCCTGTTGCCTATTCGATTCTTGTCCCTTCAGAGCAGTAGCTTGTTCATTGCCTCGCCGCATTTTACATTCGGTTCTGCTCGCTGCATTTTCTATTCTGCTCTGTTGCTCGTCCGCCAGCGAGCTCTTTGGCCAACAGCATGTGTTAGGTTTCTGTTATGTACCTCAGCGTCCTGTTTTTCTATCACTCTGCCTTCTTTGATAGTAGCAGAAGATTATATTTGTCTTACCTTTTTATCTTGTGCAGACTTCAGTCTGGTTAGCTGCTTTCTTTTTGCATTTAATCTCTACTCTTTGTTCCCTTTTTCAGTTTCAGTCTGCAAGGTTTGTTTACGGCAGCTTGAGTATTTTCTGTTGAGTTTATTTGTAGATGTTTATGCCGAGTAAGAGATTAGAAATTCCAGTCTACTTTTTTTTGCTTTCGGTTCTCTGTTCAGCAGTCAGTGCTGTGTTCAGTTTGCAGTTTGGCCAGCTGCTGTCTGCTGATTTCTTTCTTTAATCGTTGGACAGCATTTGGTCCCCTGTTTTAATCCAGTCTGCAATCCTCTTTTCAGCAGCAAGTAAACTTTCGGCCAGCAGTCTGTTACCCCTTTTCAGGTTTCCAGTCCCCTGTTTATTTACTACTTTCTCAACTCAGTTTACAGCACAGTTAATGCTTTAAGTTTCCTTGATGAGTTTCACTGTTTTAGCCGAGTAAAACATCTGAGAAACAGATTTGAGGATATCAAGCCTTCGGGTAGTGGGTCTCTCTCTTTCTAATATATCTATCTCGGCATTTCTAGCAAGTCTCAGATTTTTGTTGCGTCAGTTTTAAATCTTGTCCGAGCTTTCTAAATTTCCCGTGAGTAAATACTTTCTGACTTCATAGCTAGTATAGCTATCGGAGAAGAAAAAGGAGAAATCGTGTGGATACGTGGGGGCGATTTTAAAAGCACCATTCACCCCGTCTCTGTTGTCATTTTTGATATCTATGACTAAACAGAAAAGGTGATCAACCTTCATTTAGTGATTGACTTCAAAAATGAAGTGCCAAGGTTCCTGATTGTGCAAATTTATCCTTGCCTTGTACTCAACTTGAAGAGCCACAATATGTAATGAATATGGTGGAGCTCAGCGGAACGACCATTGTAATGAATACATCTTCTCAACTTCGGCCCACCAGATGGAGTCATCCGATGCGACGGCCATGGCAGTAGCGGCAGTGGTGGCGATGCGTCAGGTGGTCCTTAGGCAGCGCCGTTAAGATGAGATGGTGGGTGGTTACATGGATATAGGCTGTGGATACAAGCTACAGGGTTGAGTACACATGGGGATAGACACTGACTGTTTCAAAATGAGTAAATTACCCTTCTAGAAAAGGGACTAGTGGAAAAAATATCTTGTAATCTGAGCCTCTCATTTGCTTTAAAAGTCGTGCAATTTTTTAGTGGGAGAGCATGGAAGCACTTCTCAAAAACTTGTTTGGTAAGACCATGTAAACTTCGTCACTAACATCTCCTTTGTTTACTGAAAATCTAAACACTTCGGTGAAATGGCTCACAGGAAAATAAAAGGGACAACTAATAATCTTACTGTCTTGAATATATAGTTGATTCATAAATACATATACTTATGAATATATGTACTTTTATGTAATTTGATGTCATTTTCATATTGATATATTTCTATATATATATATATGTATGCTACATTGCACTTTTCATATATGAGAAGGCCAACATGTCATCCGCGCATTCTTCAATATCATCACCGGATGCATCTGCTCCAAAATCAATACGCCAAAGGAAGAGGACTATCGAAAGAGCCTGAGGACCGATTTACCATCACAGAGTTCGATGGATCTGGGACCCCTCTCCTTCCTCGCCGAGCAATGTGCGCATTTTGAAGAATGATCGGAATAATTGCACGAGAACAAATTGAGATCACATTCAATTCGTGGAAGACTGTGAGTGAGACTCGGAAACGTGAGCCGCTGACAGAGATTTTTGCATCATTCGAGATCCTAGAAGAACACCATAACTCTGTGCTACGACATGTCTTGCTAGCGGCGTGCAAAGCATAGAAGAACTTCAAGAGCGTGCTTATCAAGTAATTTGTGGAGAAGGATCTAACACCCTTTCATAAGTGCCCATTCCTGGAACTATAATGGGAAGAGTTTAAGGCGATGAAGACAACCGAAGATTTTAGAAGTGCAAGTGCAGTGCACAAGGCCCTCTAGGCAAAAAACACACACCCCCACACACTTGGCAGGAGGACGAACGGGCAATCCTGCGGAACACCGTCCCGCTATTTGCCATAATCCCGGATGAGCGCGCTCAAAACTGGATTAGAGCGAGGTCATCTACCACGTCATCGGGGGACATCTCTTTGTGGGAATCCTGCAGACCAGGAAGTGTCCCACCGCCTGGTAAAATATCGAACTACATAGCTTGTAATTACTCCACAACTTTGTAGGAAGTGAAATGACATGTCGGCCTCTTGCAGGATGCACTGAGTGTAGAATCTTCCCAAGGATCCTTCCAAGCAAGTAGGGAAGGAGATATACTCTCCGCGGCCTTGGGAAACAAGGAGCACTCGGGTCGTATGAGAGGCATTGGTCTTTATGTTCCTTGAAAATATGGTTTCTCAGATAACTCCGAATTGTATCGGAGTTGGAAAAGAACCAAAGCGGAGCGTGAGGCATGGCTACAAAAGGAGATCAAGGCATCTCTTAGAGAGGAGTTGGCTGATTATGTCAAAGATGAGATGCAAAGATTTACAGAAAATCAGTAGGCCGCCGCCGCCACTCCAGTGCTAGCCAGCCCCCCAACCATCGGAGTAGTTGCGCGTCCAATCCTACAACGGAAAACGAGGCCAGATTTCTTATGGACAATATCCTGATAATAATTATTATCTCTGAAATGCTTGATCCGTTGATAGGCCTATTGGAGTAGCTAATTTTGTATCGTTATGTAGGAGCCTACGAAGTGCAAGCTCCAAGTGAGATATGCTTCCATTCCCATGTGTGTTGCTTGGGGCCAGGTATATCCGTCTGCTCATGGAGTCATGGTGCACCGTGCACCTTTAGCATCAGGCTTCGGAAAAGGTCATATGGATGGTGTGCATTGTCCCGCTATCGAAGCCCCCCAACAACGAGCTTGTGACTCTAGGGCAAACCATTGGAACATTCATTGAGTGACCCAAAAGCGACATCTGCAGGTCCACAAGAGCAATCTGAACTAGAGCTACATGCAGTGGTGCCATCACCACAAGGTTTATCTCTACCACTGCTACCTGCACCGGTGTCATGTCCATGGGTGCTATTCCTGGTGCAGCAACTTGCACCGGTGCTACCTTTACAGTCGACTACCATGAAATCAACCTACAGCCGAGACAGTAGGGGCAAATCATTGAAGACTGATGATGATATCCCATACCTACCACTGGCCCGCAAATTCATGCTAGGCAAGCCACTGATCATCCCAGAAGAGCGTCTCCTGAGGCTAGGACTTAGTTGCCAGAAATTACACTCTTGGTATATGGAACAGGCCAATAAGCCACAGGGAGAACGACCCTCAGGTATCACTGTCAAATTCAGGCCGGATCATTTACAGCACGACATTCATGATTGTGTCTTCACGGTGACCTTTGAGGATTTATTTGATCTTTTCACACTCAATGCTCTCGATGCCTCACTTATTTGATGCTGGACACTGTAAGTGTGTACAATCATAATCTCCGTTCATGTCATACCGATAAATGTCATATATAATTTGTTGCTTTCGTGTGTATATATATAGACACATGGTGACTGAAGCTAGATCATCCAAATTATTGGTTGGTTTCCTGGACCCACACTTGGTCGCTATGCATAATATCATCGAGGATGCATCCTTTGTCGAGAGATACATTACAACAGCATTGCTGGCTCAATGCGATAAGGAATATGTACTTATGCCCTACAATCAGGGGTTCCACTGGATTTTAATAGTAATTATATCAAAATGGAACAAGGCAATATACCTTGATTCTCTAAGTAAGAATAAAACCGACTACACAGTTATTAGCCAATTAATCGATAGGTAAGTACATTTTCTCTATACATAACTATATTGTACTCTTTCTTTCCTTCCGAATGACCAAGGTTAACTTTTTTGAATCACGTAGGTCGTTCGCCATGTACGTTGCAGAGGCACGTCGCTCAACGGAAGGGGCCAACGGCATGAAACATGTTTGAAAATTTGCGATATTCGGTAGTACACATTAATTAATCCTATGCAATAGTTGGTAGTAATGCCTCTTGAATTAACACATTCTATTTTTTGCAGTGCTACTAGCAGCCGCCAGGCAACATGTGTGTATTCTACGTTTGCTGCCATATGAAACTACTCCTCGATTCCTCGAAGATCACCAATCCTAAGGTTTGTCAATCTTTCCATAATTATTTCATACTTATCAGGTTATATATATATATACACATTGATATTCTAATCGATAAACTGCACCCATCCCCACAACTGCATTACAACAGCTCGACCTTGCACGAATTCGAGGATAGTACACGTTCTTTTTGGTGGTTAAAGTCATAAAATCAGATGGAGAGTTTTACAATGTAGAATGATTTTTTATTGCTCTATCACTCTAGAATCGAAGTCTCGCGAAAGGAATAGATCCATAATCAACGAACTTGTTAGGCTGCATAAGCAATACTTGGATGGCAATCAGTATCCAAGTATTGCTTGTGCAGCTTGACAAGTTCATTGATTATGGATCTGTTCCTTTTGCGAGACCTCAATTCCGAAGTGCTAGAGCAATACAAATGTAATGTTACCTTCTAAGTGCAAATGCAATGTAGATCTTTTGTAATTGTGTATTTGTTAATGGATATTTTATTTCATTTCAATTAATTGATTTGCGAAATGGACATTTTATGTTTGTGAAATGAATTGAGATGTGAATTAGATGTTTTATGTTTGTAAAATGAATTGAGATGTGAATCGGATGTATACATGTACATGTTGATCTGCTTGTTTCAGAGGGCATGGCTAGCATTTCCTGAGGCTAGCCAATAAACAGAAATAGATTTAGGGGTAGAAAAGAATATCACAGACAGTTTTTAACTAAAAACTATCTGTGATTCCTTGCCATCACAGACGGTTCTATATACGGTTCTACATATAGAACCGTCTGTAATACTTTCCTATCACAAACCGTTCTATATATAGAATCGTCTATGATATGTGAGTATCACAAATAGTTTTTGGTTAGAACCGTCTGTGACAGTGTTTTTCACAGACGGTTCTATTTACAAACCGTCTGTATTGTATTTATCACAGACGGCTCACAAACCTTCTGTGATAACCTTCGATTATCACTGACCCATAAATTCAGATGGTTTAGAAAACCGTCTATGATGACATTTTTGAACCATCTGTGATGTACATTTCTGTAGTAGTGATATTATTGTATAGAACAAAGATCCAATAATCCTAAAAGGTTCGAGAACGTTATGAAAGAGCAACAATCCTTTTTACTCTTTTGATGTTGTACTTAAGGAATTTGTGATCCACTTCACCAAATCTTTCTCTTTGTTGTGATTGTTTCGGTGTTATTATATTGGTTTTCTTTATGGTATTTATTTATTTTGTTTTTGATACCATACACGCTAATATCGTATCTCACAATATCTAATCTAATCTAAAGCTGTATCACCCTGAAATTGGAAAGTGACACAACATTTCAAAAGCCGGCAACCATCTTAATTAGCCTTAAAATCAAATTGATTAACTTCCTTAACTGGGCATTATGGGCTGATTAATGGGGCACATTCCTTTCTCCTTGCAACATTTCAAGCAGAAGGTTGGTTCCTTCTCTCTACCATCTTTCTCTCTCTCTCTCTTCCATTCGTATGGCGTAGCACGACCGGCAGCCGCATAGCACAGTGGCGTGCAGGCGTAGAGCGATAGCTGTGGACTAGGACGGAGGCACAACATGCTGGCATGGGCCAAAGGCGTGGCGCGGTAGGCAGTTCGGTCGTAGGCGCGGTGCGGCCAGGCGGAGGCGTGGCCAGGCATGGAGCGGCTAGGCGGCCATTAATATTTCTGTTCCGCATACCACATCTTCCATGATTATCACCACTACCATTGAGTACATTTATCATATTACTAATGCTTTCCTAGTTATAGACTTATATATTGTATTCATGCTATGATACTTTTAGTTTACCTTTGTTTTACTTGTTTTTATGATTATTAGCATACTCGGTTATTAGTGTTATAGAATTCATACTTTTATTTAGTGTTTTAGAACTCATGTTTAAATCATTAATAGGGGTAGCATATGAACAAGTCTTAGACCTAGGTTTAAAACACTAGCAATATTTAATATTAAGGTTGCCATGTTTATTTTTTTCTGATTTCATGATGCATTACTCGTATGATTTCCTATGTGAGCTATGACTGATACATATAATATATGTTAATTTGACTAACAATCATTTATCACATAATAAAACTTGAATTGTTGTCAACCCTTGTGTGTCCTATATTATTGTAGCTCTTTTAGAGTAATTCCTAGACTGCTATCATCATGATATCATTTCACAGCACCATTTCTCAGAATATAATGCTTCTCTATTTCAAACTTAGCGAATCTTTCCACTTATCATATCCTTATCTTAGCCTCTCCACTTAGCGAATCTTTCCACTTATCATATCCTTATCTTAGCCTCTCCATAGTTCCTTTAAATTCATACCATAGAATTTGTTAACAGTATAGAAGCTACCTGGCCTAGGGTTAATCACATATTGGAAAGATTTCTACCCACCTAGTAATGTACAAGGGGTCGTATACTCTCGTTACTCAGGGTATTACACCCCGTCTACGGTTATACAGTCGTGGATAATGATGTGTCTGGCTATTCTTATATAATCGGGTATGTGGGAAGTAATCATCGGTGCCAATATCATAATTTACTTAATAAAAATTATCTTTAATTCACTTTTCCTGTTACCACTATCTCTGACCGGTACCAGTTCTCCCTATAACACTATTACCTTGCACTTAATCTGTGTTAATTACTTGATATAATTACTTGACCTTTACTCACTTTTCCTGCGATCGTTGTTGGGTACTTGCTAAGATTCCCAAATCTTACGCTTGCTCTTTCTATTCTCAGGTAAAAAATCAGTGGAGTGATTGCAATATACATGGGTGAGAGCACTTGAGTTTTCAGCACAATGACTTGCCATTATTTATTTTATCTATATACTTTTTTGGTTGAAGTGGACCAGTCCTATGTTTCAATCATTTACCTATAACTTTCACTGGTTCTTTAATAAAGTACTAATAAAGTTTTAATTCCTTTGTGATTTCTATTATTACTTTTACTTATTCTTTACTTTGGCAATGATGTTTTATTGTAGTATGTCATATTATTATGTGAGGTACTACAATAGTTGAGCACATCCTCTTCATGTCACCCTCCTTTTAAAAACCCTTATTCTGTTGTAGATGCGTATTAAGTACATCGGGTGTGGTGGTGATGTTGAAGATGGTAAAAGCGTTACACACCATCTGGATATTGTATAATTGATTCAGTGTAACCCGGATAGAGCTTTGAGGGATATATGAGATGTCGATGCACCCGCAGGATATGGGGCAGTGCACGATATCGGGCCTGTTCGGCTGGGCACAAGCCGGCCGACTTTTGGCTTCTGCTACAGTACCTAACTTTTAAACGAAGTATTTTTTCAAGATGTGGTCTACAAGTTAATTGTAGTACACGTTAAAAGTCTAATATCTGTACCATCAAAAATCGCAAACGAGTATCTCTTTCTCCACAATCTCTATCGCAAACAGCCAAAAAGCCATCAGCTGCAGCCTAAAGCCATCAGCCGAACCAAAAAGAATAAGCCTATCGTCGTCACAGGGAGGTGCTCCTGATAGCCACCGCATGACGGCAACCGCGGCTAGGTACACCAATACTAGCCGCAACATGCTCGCTCGGATATTAGTTGCAGCCATATATAACAGAGCTTCCTGTGCTATGGGAATGCTTGTATCGCATGGGACAAACTTTCAAGTTGATATATGTAGCAATATTGCATAGTATTACTTGTTACCTGTTTGGCCCCTTTTAGTTGCTGCCCCACTCCTTGCTAGTACGCATTGCCTCTATTGTCCAGTCGCGAGACTCCAAAGTTAGTGTAAACTTGTAGTCGACGAGACATGCCTTGGGGAATTTAGCGTAATTATCCTACAATTGGGGCACTAATCGATGCAGGCATGTCTCCACGGAAATGATGTTCCACTCAGACTTACACAATACTCCATAGCCACCAAATCTCTGTCTTCCTGCTGGCCGCAATCTATTATCAAAGTACTTGACAAAGCAATCGATCCGAACATAAATAACATATACTTGACTCTTAATTAGCAAAATATATGCATGGACCAACACCATGACTAACCTTGCATGTAGGGGTGCAATTGGAGCGGATACGGACGGATATCGCTCATCTTGTATCATATTCCGTATTTTTTTCTCGGAATCGGAGTCGGACACGGATAATATCGGATACCCATTTTTCCATTCCGTATTCGTTCCGTAAGGCTTCGGACGGTCGGTCGGACGAAAATTATCTACTTCTTTACATAGGACATTGGACAGTAGGGTATGATCTTATGAACATAGAGAGATTAATCACCAAGATATCAAAATAAGAGCACTCAGTATTCTTTGCATGTTTAGGTGTGATAATATATCTATATGTTATCTTGTTCCTAAGTGAAGTCACAACAGATTTTCTCATATCACTTGACATACGGATATATACGGATAGATATCTCTCATCCCGTATCTTATTCCATATTTTTTTCTCAGAGTTGGAGTCGAACACGGATAGTGTCGGATACCTATTTACCTCTTTCATATTCGCTCCATGAGTCTTCGATCGGCCAGTCGGACGGAAATTATGCACTCCATTTGCACCCCTACTTGCATGGATACACTATGACTAATACATGCATGAACTCCTACCATGACTAATACCACCAAAACCAACAACTCAGCACACTTCAATAGGGGCCGGTCTGACCGCGGCCACCCAGTCGGTTAGACCGCCCTACACCCACCAGTCATACTGTGATTACAACATCGGTATTACTGCACTAGATCTCATACCAAAAACCTCCTCTGAAAAATAGCTATCGCCAACAAAATGCCCATACTACCGCTTTTTGGTTAGACCACCACCACGGTAGGTCAGACCACAACCCATACGCCGGTAGGACCGCCAACTACAACCGATACTACCGAGCCAGTCAGGCCGCCAAAGCACGGCTGGTATGACCGTAGTTGCACAGTGATCATACTGCCACCCTAGGTCGCCATCACTATCCATCTCTCTGTTATCTGGTGACAATGAAGAGCAGATCAGGCAAGCAGAGACTCCCCTATGGCTCTTCTGGTCACCGCCTACTCGCTGTGAGGAGGAGGACGGCCATTGGATCTGGGGAAAAGGAGCGGAGGAGGGACTCTATGCCACTAGCTCTGTGCCAGTGTTTGGCCACCCGTGCCGTCAGCCATCGCCACCCTTCACCCACCGCTCGGTCAGGTAAGAGAGATCATTGAGAGATAGAGGGGCTCATGGAGAAGAGAATGATGAGAGAGAGAGATTGGGAGAATTTTTGTTGAAACAAGCATGAAATCTGTTCGGCTCTTTGCAAAATTGTTTAATTTGTGCAAACTTTTGTAAAAGTTGTGGATATTCTATGAAACTTTCTTAAAATTCTTCTGAAACTTTGTTATAACCTGATAAAACTTTTGCTTGAAATATTCTAAAATATGTGTGGAACTTTGCTTGAAACCTTCTAAAACTTGCATAAAGCTTTCTTGATTATTTTGAAACTTCATGAATTTTCATCAAACTGCAATTGAAACTTGCTTGAAGCTTTCTATACCTTCGGTTCTATGAAACTACTTTAAATTTGGTTTGAAACTTTATTGTAACTTGACAAAAATTCTGCTTGAAACATTTTAAAACTCATATAGAACTTTGCTTGAAATCTTCTGAAACTTGCACAAAACTTGCTCAATTTTTTTTAAACTTCATGAAACTACTATTGAAACTTGCTTGAAGCCTCCTATACTATCAGTTCTATGGAACTTCCTTAAATTTTTTCTGAAACTTTGTTGTAACTCGATGAAATTTTTGCTTGAGACTTTCTATAATTCACGTGGAACTTTTTTGCTTGAAACCTTTTGAAACTTGTGCGGAACTTGCTTGATTTTTTGAAATTTCATGAAACTACTATATCATTGAAAATGTATTCCAACAGTATAGCGTGGGCTAGCAGCACTCTTAATCCAAGCAGCTCTTACTTTATCAGGTAAAAAATTGTTGTGACAACTGTTCTCCATTTTTATACCCATTTAGGCTAAACTACCAAAGTTGTCTATCCAGCTTTGAAGATAATTTGTAGATGCCCTGTTGAACTTTACGACATAACTAAGCAAGGTGAGGCGGGATCGGAGTCGGATAAGGTAATGGGGATCAAGACAAGCCTCCATCGTTGATTTCATAGGGGAATTTGTTGGTAACAAAGCGTATTGGCACACACTGTGAGCTCCCTCTTAGGGAATGTACAATAGTTAGAGACAACCTTATCTCTAACATGTGCCACGACATTTTTTGAGATACTTCTCCAATAGATTGTCTCTTGCACACGACCATGCCTCCTGGGCCCCGACACTTCGCCATCTGTGCCACCACGCCTCTCTGCATCAAAGGTCAGTTCCTCACTTCCTCTCTCTGTCTCTCAGTTCGTAGATCCAGAATCCAGATTAGATAGATCTGTGTTCTATGAAATCTAGTGTCCACCATGACAACTAATATCCATGCATACTAATTACTAGTTAGGCTCATTCTTTCCTTTTTGAAGATAATCCTTCCATGTGCATCTATTGTAGCGATGTGTCAGGTTCATGACACGATGTGTATAATTAGTAATTTCTACCTAATGTGCCAAAAAAGGATTAAGAATTAAACATCAGTATCTATTGAGAAATATAGAAATTATTGATCAAGTGAAGGAGAACCACTAATCTAGACTAGTCTGTTTGTTTTGTTGACTTTTATATCTCTGGATGTTGGATTCAGAATGAAGAACACTAATTTTTGGTAGTTTTATGCTATTGGTAGAAAAATAGTTGGAAGAACTTATTCTTATACATAGGGCTTGGATTTCTTGTCTCTATTGCGTATATTTATCCTGACAATTGTAAGATTAGTTAGATTCAATACTATAGAAAAGCTCATCACAGAAGGTTCAAAAACGTCACCATAGACGGTTTTCTGAACTGTCTGTGCTTATCGGTCAGTAATACTCTAAGGGCATTACAGACGGTTCTTAACTAGAACCGTCTATGATAACAGTTATCACAGACGGTTCTTACTATCAACCGTTCTGCTTTGTTTGTTATTTGTTCAAGGATAAAACTAATTATGCTAGTGGAGATAGTTTTGTGAATGGGGGATTTAGAAATTGGAACCATAAAAATAGATTTGAGAAATATGTTGGAGCAATTACTAGTGCCCACAATGAAGCTCAAGAGAAATATGATTTATTCATTAAACCTAAAACATCAATTGAGGAGTCTTTTGCTTCAAACTCAAAACAATAAAAGGCTATGTACAAATCTCGCTTGACTTACTCACTTAAGTACTTGAGGTTTCTTTTGCGCCATGGGTTGGTTTGTTGTGGACATGATGAAAGTGAAGACTCACACAATAAAGGGAATTTTCTTGAGCATTTAAATTGGCTAGCAGAAAATTTTGAAGAAGTTAACAAGGTCGTTCTAAAAAGTCCTCCAAAGAATAGTCAAATGACAATGCCTGCGATACAGAAAGATTTCATCAACTCTTGTGCCAAAGAAACTACTAGGCTTATCAGAGATGACTCTAGTAATGATTATTTTGCAAGTCATACTGATGAATCCAATGATGTGTACTAACAATAACAATTGGCTCTTTACTTGCGCTATGTTGGCAAACAAGCAGGGAGGGTAATTGAGAGGTTTCTTGGTGTTATTCATGCTGAAAACACTACTGCTTTGACACTTACAATATTAATTGAGTCTTTGCTTATGGATCATTCATTGAGCTTGCTTATGGTCCATTGGAAGGGATATGATGGGGCTAGTAACATGAAGGGTCAAGTGAATGGTCTAAAGAAACTAATTATGAATGAGTCTCCTTTTGCATATTATGTTCATTGCTTTGCCCATCAACTTCAATTAACTTTTGTTGCTACTGCTAAGAAGAATGGTGATTATGTTTGGTTCTTTCAACAACTTACATATTTGTTGAGTGCTTTCAGTATGTCATGTAAAAAGATCCAGATGCTTCGAGTAGCTCAAGCTCAATAGATTATGGAAGCATTAGAATTGGGTGACATTGAAACCAGTCGAGGTTTGAATTAAGAGATGAGCTTGGGTAGGCTAGGTGATACTTGTTAGGGATCTCACTATAAAACTATTATGAAAGTTATCTCTTTGTATCCTTTAATCTGGTGAGTTCTTATAAAGATTGGAGAAGATCACACTTTAAGTACGGAGGCTATACATGCCCAAACTATGTTGACATCATTTGAGTTTATTTTCATGGCACACTTGTTGCTAACCAAATTTAGGAACATAGATGACTTAAACAATGCTTTGCAAAAGAGAGATCAAGATGTTGTTAATGATATTGATCTCATTTATTTGACAAAAACTTAATTGCAGTTATTGCGAGAGGATGATGAGTGAGATTCTTTTCTTAAAGGTGTCACTTCTTTTTGTGTGAAGCATGTCATCAAAGTTGCTTAAATGGATGGTTTTTATAAGCCAGTTGCAAGATTCAAAATGTTCTTTAAAAAAGTCAAGAATCTCCATTGCTTTCATGTTGAAATGTTCTTAAGTGTTATTGACAGGCAGTTTCGAGAGCTTAACAACAGGTTTGATGAGGTAAACACATATTTGCTTCTTTGCATGGTGTTATTCAATCTTACTAATTCATTCGCTGCTTATGACAAGGATAATTTGGTTAGGCTTGCTCAGTTTTATCTTAAGGATTTCTCTAGCAAACAATTGATGTATCTTCCATTTCAATTTGCACATTTCATTACTAATATGCATAGAGATGAAAGGTTTAGAAAAGTGAACAACCTTTCTGAGCTCTCCATTATGCTTGTCCAAACAAAGAAGAATCTCAATTATACAATTGTTTATAAGTTTGTCAAATTGGTGCTAATTCTTTCCAGAGCAATTGCTAGTGTTGAGAGAGTGTTTTCTTCAATGAATTATATGAAGAGTAAGCTAAGAAATAGAATGGAAGAGCAATACTTGAATGACTGTTTGGTACATTTTTAGAGCTAGAATTTTTTCTTCAAGTTAAGGATGATGACATTATATTACGTTTCTAAAGCATGAAGCATCGTCGAGTTAATTTGTAATTTTATCCCATTATTTTGTAATTTTTTTATATTATTTGAGATGTTATCTCTAGTATGAACAATTGTACTTTAACTATTGCGATTGTAAAGTGTGGACATTTATGTTTTCCACTAAACAATATTTTCATAATTACGACCACCTATCCTAAAATTCCTGGATCCATCATTGGCCTCTTTGATCTGCCACGTTGTTGTCATACCTCAAGCCACAGCCGCATTGCCGTCCCGCCCCGAGTCACCACCTCTTTGATCCACCGTGTTTCACTCCTACCTTGAGTCGTCATCCACCCTGAGCCGCCACCACATCGTCAATTGCTCCGCCTTGAGCCATTGTCCCAATCTGAGCCACTCCCAAACAAGCTCATGCCGTTCAGGAGGATTTGGGCATACCCAGTTTTTATTGGCTATGGGCAATATAAGCACAAATGGAGTGGGTATGGGTATGTTTTGGGTAAACCCAAACCCTCCCGAATGGCACCCCTAGGTTTGATCGGCAAGGGTGCGGCATGGATGCCAGACGCCCGAGCACTCCTCCCTCCTGCTGTCTGAGAAACCGACGACTCGGCGTCGAGGCATGGCACGTTTGACTTATGGCTGGGTCCACTCTGCTTGTTGTTTCCAACGTGCGAGGTACACAAGGAAACGTAACCTCATCTCGAGCCTATGCGAAGTTGCTGACATAACATAAGTTTCCTGATCTTATCTTCTATGTTTAGACTTTGGATCCATTGCTGTTTTTGAAGTAAAGAAAATAAAATTCCAAGAAAGAAAATGTAATCAACATCATTGATTCTCGTCTACAAAGTTTACTCTATCAGTTTGTACTAAGATCCAAAATTCAATAAGTAGAAAATGAAGTGTTGTTGCTCAAACATCAAACAAAATAGTACAGAAAAAATACAATTCAGCGAGGTAAATCTTTCCAAGAAACAAGTTCTTGCTCCATCGTATAGCATCGAGTGCCATCCTGAGTTGAATTAACGATAGTGTCAGACTCCACGTATTGGTTTCGAGAAGTAGAGTTTGATTTGTACGGTAATAATGGCTCAGATTTAATGCCCTCTTGTATCTCTTGTTGATTTTTTCTTCGTAATCTTAGCTCTCATGAGCTGCAGTCTTAGCTCCACATCTTTCATCGTCGGCCTCTCTTCTCCTCTAAGTCTTAAGCATATATCTGCAAGTGAGGCTATCTCGTCAATTTCTCTTAGATTTGCTTCCTCAATGACTTGAGCATCCACTATTTCTATTTTAGTTTTGTCTCGTAGCCTTTGAAGGAAGTAATGACACAAGTTCTGCTTTTCACCAAAGCAATTGAGAAAGATTGGCTTCTTCCTTGTTAGGAGCTCAACTAGTATCACGCCAAAACTATAAACATCACTCTTCTCATTTAATTGTCCCGTATGGTAATATTCTGGATCCAAGTATCCAAATGTCCCTTGTACAATGGTGACGATGTGGGTTTCATGAATGGAAATTGATCTTGAAGCACCAAAGTCTGAAACCTTGGTAGTGAAGTTGTCATTTAACAATATATTGGCAGATTTGACATCTCTATGAAAGATCGGTATTGAAGCAGCAGAATGGAGATAGGCAAGAGCACTTGCAGCCTCAAGAGCAATCCTAATACGGTCATCCCATGTTAACAAGCATTTGATACTCAAATCACTGTGAAGAAGGTCGTAAAGTGTACCATTGGAGATAAATTCATACACAAGCAAAGGTACCTCTGATTCAAGGCAGCAACCAAAAAGCTTGACCATATTGCGATGAATGATTTGAGACAAGATGGCAACCTCATTGACAAATTGGTCTATCTCACTCTGCTCTACAATTTTGGATTTTTTTATGGCTACCACACGTTGATCTGCTAAAATGCCCTTATAAACCGTGCCATGTCCTCCGCGGCCAACAATGCGTGTTGAGTCAAAGTTATTTGTTGCCTTCTCTAGCTCCTCGAAAGAAAATATTTTTGTGCTATGTGCAACGATTTCATCAGATGTGATCAATTGCTCTAGGAGTAGACCTTTATTTTTTTTTGAAATACGCCCTCCGAACTTTCTTTTGGATGTGTTGTTTCCAGTGCCGAACTAATACAATTGCACTTAGTATAAGAGCTAAAACTCCCAAACCGCAGCCAAGTCCAATAGCAACAGCTGCATCAAGTAATTATGTGCAGTAATATCAGATTAAATTCTTCTCTTTTCTTTTTCAAAGCCAGTTTCTCAAAAAAAAATAGACTTGACAGGAAAAGAGTGAGGTAAAGTATTGATTACATACCCAAAAGAAGTTTATGTTGCTTACTGGAAGTACATTGCCTTTCTACAGGATCAAAAGATGTGCCATGAGGGCAAGCGGTACAACTGTAGCCTCCTTCCCAATTGTGGCATGCTCCATTACAAACGTTGGGTATCAAACACTCATTAGTATCTGCAAACAGTGTCTTCAAACGTGAGTTGAAGTAGATTATAATATCATACATGCAGTCTAATATGGTAGCCTTCAACTAGACGCTAGTTTTCTCGTCGAAAGTTCAGTGGTAAATCTCCATATTTTGGCTACCTAATTAATTAAGAATTTTTGAGAAGTTCAATTTGCCATGAAATTGAGAACGAAATGCGTTTGATAGAGATAGAGTGGGTCTACCATTGCAACCATTTTTGACATACGGATTTCCTTCATAGCCAGCGGAGCACTTGCAACGATAACCAATGACGAGATGTCCATGCGTCGCAGCAAGACATTCACTGTGCGTGCTGACGCATGCATATGCAGGGCTTTTCTTTGCCCTTTCGCATGTCATATTGTTGATAGCCCACTTCCAAACTCCAGTTTGTTCATATAAGTCAAAGTCTTCTTCTTCCAGATCATCATATTCATAGAAGTCATCATTTAAGGGCATTGCGACCATCTTTGTATGAGCATCTCCAAGGTTTGATGGCCTATCGACAGACAGGAGCGCATCACGTACTGAGATATTTGTCACTTGATATTGTACGAGTGGTCTTCCAATAAGAGCTTGATTGTTTGTGCAATTCAGTTGAAATTTCCTATTTGCAGAACATCCTGGTTCGAGCCCAAAGGGGAAAGGGATACTTGTATTGCCACATGATCTAGAACAGCTCAGCTTGTCCTTAGTGGGGTCATACTCTGTACCAGTTAAGAAATATCAAGAAACAATTCTATATGATGATAAACAATAGCTACTATAATAGGTCCTTTCAGCTTTCCCAGCAGGCCAGCAGTAGGATCCGTGGATCGGCTCAGAACAATTGTGTAGACATATGTAGAAATTAAGAAGTCATTTATACATGATTAGATATAGAGAATGATTTATCTTGGATAAGTTGATAAAAAGAATAAAACAGCATCGGTCGTTTTACTAACTAATATGTGCGCGTTCTTATAAGTACATGAGTTACTACACTTATCCAAGTATACTGTATACATACAGGTAACAACCTTAATAATTGTAGCAAAAATTGATGGAGGTTAGGTGAAATGTTGTGGGATCTGCAAATAAAATTTCGTCATGAAACTTGATGGTATGCAGGTGAATCAATAGAAAAGCAAGCTGCAAATATTTCACAAGTAAATTTATTGAAGCAGACACCATTACGAGTTGTCTACTTACCTTGGCTGCACCCACCGATAAGGTAAGGATTTCCAACGAAGAAATCGTTGTAGCAGGTACAATAGTAGCCTCCGTTTTCGACATCGTTGCATTGTTGGTTACTGTCGCACGCGTATCGCTTCTCATCCAGCTGAGCCCTTGAGCAATTTGATCCGTCTGTAATAGCAACAGAAAGGAGGGCCGAGGTAGCACCGATGGTGCTTGCGTTTATCTTATCAGAAAGGAGATCTGCTATGTTAAACTGATAATCATTGGATGATATGAAAGCTTTGATAGTACTACTAGCATTTACAACGGGCTTTGCTCCGGTTTCTTCTTTCTGGATGATGGTAAATTTAATTGCCCGAAGGCTTCTCCTGAATGGGATGTTGCAGCACCCCATGCCAAAAGAGCAGTCTCCTCTCTCTGCTTCCTTTTGCATGATCGTCGCATCAGCACACACACTTGCGCAATAACCCATGACGTCGCCAGTATCAGGGTCAAACATGTAGGCCTCTATTCCGCAACCGACGATCACCAGACAATTATTATCCGGGTCAAATTGAAGGATGCCCCCGGGGGCCTCCCACGACCTGTTGTAGGTGCCGAGTACACCGGGCGTGGTGGCGATGTTGAAGATGATAGGAGCAGTTACAGCATTTACACCATCATATGGACTTTGTCTAATAATCTGAGTGGTGGTGTTACCCAGATAGAGCTTGGCAGGATCGGTGGTGCGGTTGCAGGAAAGCTCGAAGCCTGGCCGGAAGCAGCCGAGCCCGATGCCGAAGGGGTACGAGAAGTCGACACCCCCGCAGGATTTAGGGCAGTGCGCGATATCGGCGTCAGAGGGAGGCGCTCCTGACGCCCACCGCATGGCGGCCGCCGCGGCTAGGTACATCAATACCAGCCGCAGCATGGTCGCTTGGACATTCGTTGCAGCCATGCATAAGAGAGCTTCGTGTGCACGGGGACAAACTTTCAGGTTGTTATATACTACTGGTGTAGTGTTCCACTTCCATATATCGTATAGTGGTAAACTTGTTATTGTGACTCTTGACTTAGGTCTAGTTCGACGCAACGCGGCGTTGACTCAGGTCTCCAGTCTTGTCCTAGTTAATGCACAAAATGGGGCTTTGATGATGGCACCACACAAGAATGTCTGGGAGGCTTTGATGATGGCACCGCACAAAATGGGGCTTTGATGATGGCACCACGCAAGAATGTCTGGGAGGCTTAATTAAATAGGTTGACGACGACTGTGCCATTCAAACGTACGAAAAATCATTCAAGAAATCAATGCATATTCAGCCCATTTCCAGCCCAGCACCAACCCAAGCCCTCCCCTTCTTTGTAGCAGGTGCGTGTGCCGCTCGCACACGTACCTCCTCTCTCCCCCTCTGCTACACCAAAGTAGCACCTGCCGCCTTGAGCCTTGACCCTCTCTCCGCTACACCGCAAGGTAGTCACTTCGCCGTGCCAACATCTCCCTCCGCTTGGCTCCACATGCCGCACTCACGCTTTATCCATCTCCCTTTGTTGAGATTAGGTGACTCGTGTCCTAAAAGATTTCGAGATATGCGCTACAAAGATTCCTCCTTATCTTTCAAGGATGACTAGGAACTATATAGAACCTTAGTTGTGGTCATATAGAACCTAAGCCATCGAGCCAAGAAGCAAGCAAGGGGAACTCACACAAAGCAAAAAAGTGCACGAGAATATTAGAGGTTAATTTATTCTTTTAAACTAGATTATTGTATAGAACAAAGATCCAATAATCCTAAAAGGTTCGAGAACGTTACGAAAGAGCAACAATCCTTTTTACTCTTTTGATGTTGTATTTAAGGGATTTGTGATCCATTTCACCAAATCTCTCTTTGTCATGATTGTTTCGGTGTTATTATATTGGTTTTCTTTATGGTATTTATTTACTTTGTTTTTGATACCATACATGCTAATGTCGTATCCCACAATATCTAATCCAATCTAAAGGTTGTTGTACATAAGAAGGGTATTTAAACCCCAAAAGCTGTAGCACCTTGAAATTGGAAAGTGACATAACATTTCAAAAGCCGGCAACCATCTTAATTAGCCTTAAAATCAAATTGATTAACTTCCTTAACTGGGATTATGGGCTGATTAAAGGGGCACATTCCTTTCCCCTTGCGTTTCCTCCATCCCCTCAAGCAGAAGGTTGGTTCCTTCTCTCTACCATCTCTCTCTCTCTCTCTTCCATTCGTATGGCGCAGCACGGCCGGCAGCCGCATAGCACGGTGGCGTGCAGGCGCAAAGCGATAGCCGTGGACTAGGACGGAGGCACGGCATGCTGGCATGGGCCGAAGGCGTGGCACATCTGTGATCTCACTGCCACATTCTGAATTGAGAAACTATCTTATGCAAAGCTAAGTTATAAGCAAACATGCACGGATTTAAAATCTTGGAAGCACAAACTCATCCAGTCATGCTCTACTTGTGGGAGCATCATCATCCGTTGCTGATTGTACCTCTTGTAGGGACTCGTAGAGTACCAAAGGATTTTTCAGTCAGATACTCATTTTTGAGATCTTTGTTAAGATGATGGCATAGAAAGAAAGTAGCCTTGGCCTTCTCTTCCGCTGGAGGCATGATCCCTTAATCATTTTTTTTAATCTTTTTTCAAGAGGTACTACACTCGCACTTGATACTTTAGAAGCTAAATAGAAGTCAACATCAAGGACCCAGGTTAGGTAGTTGCTCCCATCAACTGCCAGTTCATCAAACTTCCTTTTTGCGACTTTAGTCATGTTGCCTACAACCTTGTAAAGAAACCAAAAATAATTACCCAAGGTAATCCATTGGCACATCATGTACCATATAGTCAAAACATGTGTTACAACAATATATTAAATTTCTAGTAATTTCCAAAATTTTCTATTAATTTTATTTGTATGGAGAAAATATGTACACCATTAAAACAATAAAAAACAATTTCTGGTAATTAAATGAAGCCTAGAAGGACAAAATTAATAAAAACAAAACCTTTTGAGGTTTAATTTATAATTTTCCACCATGTGGAAGCTCTCCAATTTTATTCCAAAAGTTCCAAGGTCTATTTGCAAATTTTCCTTCCCAAAGGACCATTTTAACTAAACCAAGGGCCTATGCATAACCATAAACCATGAGGGTTTTTCTACAAATTTCCCACAGCCGAACTGGATCCCATCTCGGTTCAGACTATACTGGGCTGAACTTGGTCCAAGGGCAAATCTAGTGTGGCCGGCGTGGGGTGCCAAGCCCATGTGGCCCCATTTGGCCTATGGTGCTAGGGTTAACCCTAGGACCCATGCGGCGGTGGTGGCATACGCTCATAGCATAGCACGATCCTGTCCCAGTTGAGGGTGGTACGTGGACGCAGTGGTGGCAGCATGTGGGGGCTCCCCGTCTTCCGTGAATGGGGTGATGGTAGGAGTAGCGGTTTTTCCCGCCTAGCGCATGGCCAGTGCAACGACAACGCATGGTGGCAACCCTGGTCCCCTCCCCTTGCATGTAGTAAGAGGAGGCTGTGGAGTTGCGCCATTGCCCTACTCTGTCCGTGCCAAAGAAGATGGCAGCGACAGTGGATTTGCTAGTCGAGGACGCGAAGGTGGTGATAGCGACATGGAGCCCTATTGGTTTGATGGCGGAGCCGTAGATATGGCAAAGTTATCCGATCAATCAGTGTGGCCGTGGAGGTGGTGACGATAGTGCTTGCCTGATTAACGACAGTGAGATTGCAGAGGCGACAATGACGGCGCCTTGATTTGCCAGGAAACCATAGATGCGGTGATGGCACGGTCTCTGTCTCTCCACCTGACATGGCCGTGGTGGCAGCAATATGGTGGGAAGCAAGGAAAGTGGTGGCCATGGCGTAGAGGTGCCATGGTCATCGTGGTGTTTGGTTGGATATCGTGAAGGTGATGACAAGTGCGAACACGGGGCCATCACGGTTGATGTTAGCGCCGAGGTGAGGACGATGGCCAGCATTGACAATGAGGAGGCGGCAGCAACACCCTCAACAACCAGTACGGAGACGACGATGTCAGGTTCCCAAGGCCTTTGTGCGAGCAAAGGTGGCACTCAACCCGGTACTGATTGATGGCGCACCGTAGAGGTGGCACCTAGTCCGGTTGGTGATGGCACGGTGGCACGTGTGTGGAGGTGTGTGCCCATCACCCAATGATGAAATGAGAGGCATTGTGCACGTGGAGATGTGTGGCCAGTGAACCATTGGTGATTGCGTCGGCGGCATGTACGCCCGTCGGCATGGTGATGTGGCGGCATGCACAAGGTGGTGTGCACTCACTTGTTGGGTCAACAGCGTGGTGAAGCATGCGGAGGAGTGCGCTAGTCAAACCAACACGGAGAGAAAGAGTGCGATAGTGAGGGAGAGAGATGCAAAAACAAATCTACTAAAACCACCACAAACAATTGACGAGGTAGATCAGAGCATCATACCATAAAGTCTTAGAGTGTTATCATGATGATAACCTGTTGTAATATCGAGGTCACGTTGCCAACGATCAAGCACCTAAACATGAACAAAAGTAGATGAACAAAGGATATAGTTCCCAGAGCCTATTAACTTTATTAATCTTGCTGGTAGGTGGGGTGTGCTCCAGCCCCTTATATAGGGAGGGTCCCGCTTCATCATACGGTAAGCAACATAGGACTAAACTATGGTAATAACCTAATAGGCCTACGGTCCATTATGAACCGGTTTAGGGTAAATGTTCACATAATTAAGCCCCTGTTACAACACTTAGCAATCATCTGCAAGTGGAGCGCCTAGAGCGATCATCGATAAGACCATCCAACCAGTTTTTCTTCTTTTCACTTTCTTAATAATCTCGGCAGTCATCTGCAAGTGAGGCAGCCTAAAGCGACGTCCCGTTCGCTCTCTGCTTTCTATTTTTCCCTAGAAGATATTTCATAGTCCACATGCCTCTTGATGCCATACATCAATTGATGGTGTTAGCTTGTTACGGTTTTTTTTATTTTGGGAGGTTTCTTTCAGATTTACCATTATTACCTCTTGAACATGGGGTCCACATGTCATGCAGTTGATTGGCAACATGCAAATGCAAATGCAAAATGAAGTGTAATAATCCTTATGATGCCACAAAACACTAGTGAAAACTAAAAGGGGTAGGCTTTCTACGGTGCTTCGGAGTCACGATAGCCGTTCATCATGTAAAATCTCATGATTTACAGTTAAAAGTATTTTTAGAAAAGTACAGAAAATATATGCTAGGTATTAACTTAAAAAACTGGTGGGAGGCTAGCTAGGTAATTTTATTAGCTTATCAAATTAGAAAGAGAAGGATAAAGTAGTAGAACTGTGGATTCATCCAGTCGCTTCGAACCCTGATGCCCAGCAGCTCGACATTACAATCATCTAATTGCGGCGGCAAAGACCAAGGGATGAACTTCTTATAGACTATGTACCTAAATATAAAACTAAGTAACTAAGCAATATTTACATAATTTTCCCACCACCTACTTTGTTATTTGGCACACTTTTTTTCAGACTATTGACTATTGTGGTGGTAGCAAAAAATTGAAGACAAAGAAAACCAACGGATTTTCGATCTAGTATGGATGGATGAGGGGAAGGGGGGCTAATAGAGGAGCAAAATGGGGAGGAGTGTGGATGAGGGCTGTGTAACATCCTGTTTTTCTGAGATTTTTTAAAGCCTGAATTTTAAAAAGGAATTTTCTGGAATTTTCTGAAAGTAATTGAAGCTTCAAATGAATTTTTAAAGTTTTAAATAATTTAATATGATTAAAATAAACATTAACATAAGTGGGAAATATTTTATTTGTGTTTCTCAGGTCTCAAGGAATTTTCTGGTATTTTTGGTGAATTTTTGGGATTTATTTGCTATTTTCTAGAGCTTTTAGAAGTTCATTTGAATTTCTGGAAAAAGAAAAGAAAATAAAATCCCCCGCCACCCTCACCGCCCGATCTCCCTCTCTCCTCCTCCGCGCCGCCGATCCGCGCCGCCGCTTCGCCGTATTCTTTCCCGCGCACCAAAGACGCCCGCGCCGATCCCACTCCGCGCCACGCGCCCGCGCATCATCGCTGGCGCTTGGCGGCACCGCCACGCCGCCGCCGCGCGCGCCGCCACGCCCTCGGCCGCCCGACGCGCGCGCCGCGCGATCGCAGCCGCTCGCTCCGCGCCCGCGCGAACCTAACCCTAACCCTAATCGCGCTCGCCGTCCGATCTTGCCACGTGGCGCATCTCTAGCCGTCTTAACCCGTCCGCGTCGCGACCGCCGCCCGAATCGATCGAACTCCTCGGTTCGGCGTGTTAAACCCACCGTTCATCCTCGGTTCGTGTGCCGACACCCGAGCTCCCGCCGCCGCTCCTCGCCCGCCTCGCGCCGCGCGCCGCGAGCCGCTCCGCCGCCGCCGAAGCTGCGTCTCCGCCGTCGCCGAGGTCGCCGGAGCACTAGCCGCCGCCGCGTCGCCGCCGGTGAGCCTCCGCGCCGTTCGCGCCCGTCGCCTCCGTCGCCCGCCGCCCCTCGCCTCGCCGCGCCTCGCGCGTCTGCGACCAGCGCGCCGCGACGACCGTCGCCTCGCGCGCGCACCCACCACGCGCCGCCGATCCGCTCCTCGCGCCGCCACGCGTCACCCGCCGGCCGTGATCGCCCTCGCGCCGCGCGCTGCGCGCCGCCGACGACCGCGCGGCGAGCCGCCACGCGTCGCCGATCCGCCCGTCGCCGCGCCGCGCGCGCAATCTCCGCCGCCCGCTCGGTCGAGCCGAGGCTCGTCAGATCCGCCGCGTGCGCGTCCCGCCGTCGCGGACCGCGCCGAGCCGCTACCGGCCTAGCCACGTGGCAGCACCGCGCGTGCCACGTCAGCCTAGTCCACGTGGCATGACACGTGGCATGCCACGTCGGCGCCACGTCGGCCCCGAAGCCGTCCCGAGCCACGTGGCAGCCACGTCAGCCGCCACATCAGCCGGGTGACACGTGGCAGCATATGCGCGCGCCACGTCAGCAGCCCCGCCGCGTCAGCACCCTCTCCCCGCCATCATTACGTGGACCGAGTCCACGGTGGACTCGGAATTTCGTGGACCGGGTCCACAAAGACGATAACTTTTCTGATTTTCCCGAATTAATTTTAGAATTAATTTTCCGGGAGCCCGTTCTCCTCCGTCCTAGCTCCGATTGACCGCGTTCTTTTTTCTAAATTCATCTAAAATCGAGCTCTAGCTGTTGGTTCTGGTTTTGTGAATTTTGGAGTTCATTTGCTTATCATTTTATGTGTTTCTTTGTTTTGGTCGTTTTCTCTCGTTAGATTCGGATTAGGAGGAGCAAGTTTAGCGCCAGAAGACCAGAGTACCCACGAGCATAACGAAGGCAAGTCGCGTCCTTTGATCATGTTGAACCCAAATTTTGCAATCTATTATTTAATTATTTTGTTTTAAATTACATTGCATTGCTATTTTTATTTAAACCTTTGCACAGGTAGTTATCGTCCCAATTGAATTTATACCTCCTTGATATTTTGGAATACCATAATGCCATTGTCACCATAGGTGGGAAATTTATTAGTGATGCTAGTTTATTTATCACATGGGTTGGTACGATTAGATTGCTTAGCGGTTTATATTTACGATTGACCTCATCGCACATGTTAAATTATTAATTTGAATTAATGACATATGGGCGTGGTTGGTGCCACGTGTATTAAAATTTGTGCCACGTCATTGGTGTGACGTTGGCTTGGTTATACAAATTGGTTTTGCACTCGGCGAGTGATCGTGCAAGAAAGGGAAATGCTGATTGTACTTTGGGGATGTGGTAGTCTCGCGGGTAATGTTAAGGACTTAACTTTGTGCGCCATTGATCCGAGCTTAATCGTGCAAACCACATGTCTATTATGGGATGGACTGGCTGATTAATTTGTAATATTTCAATTCAATTACGCCATTGTGATGGACATGGTTGCCGATTTCCATGTGGCGCAAGGGGGTGTGATCACGGAACCCTAGCGGGCGTAGGATTGTATTGAGATAGAGCATTGTAAAGGCCTTGTTGTGATTTCCTTAGGCCTAGGCTAATCACATCGTGTGGGTACAGTTGTGCAACCTCTGCAGAGTGTAAAACTATTCGAATAGCCGCGTCCTCGGTCATGGACAGTGCTCGGGGATTTCACACGAGGGTTAGTGTTTCATTTATAACTTGGTGGTTTATGTTGGGAGTGGACAGGTAGTTCACTGTTGGTTTAACTTGTGAATTGGTGTTCACAAGTGGTTCATGTTTATTCCTTTGATTATCTATTATTACTGTTTTCAGTTAACTTTCGCTTTCAAGTTATTTAATATATTTCATCAATAAATGCCTTTATTCAAATTAACCTTTCAGCCTTCCTTTGGTAAGCCTTGCATATTATATTACATTTATTGTTGCAAACGACTTGCTGAGTACCAATGTACTCACGGCTTTACGCCTATGTTGCTCAGTTGAGGGAGAGGAGTACTATCAGCAGGAGGTTCCAGAAGGAGAGTTCTACGACGACTTCACGGATTAGGCTTCGTTCTCCACTCGATAGCCTGTGGCTTGTCGATTGGTCGCTACGCTTTATTTTGGATTTTCGCTGCTATTTTGTTAAGCCCTTCCGGCTAGAGATATTGTAAGCTTGGCCATAAGGTCGTACCTTTGATATTTTATCGATATTCGAGTTTTCCTTTATTATTGTCGTGTGTATGACTGTGATGACATCTATGTTTGACTGTGTGCACTAGCGTGATCCTGGACTAGTGCAGTTTACACAGAGAGACCGAATTTGCATATTCGGGTCTCGACAGAGATGGTATCAGAGCCATATCGATCAGAGACGAAGCCCTAGTTAAATTGGTCGATAGCCCAAAATTTATTTTCTAAATCAAACCAACTAAATTTGATATTTAGTAATATCTCTATCTTCTTACCTCATTCTTAAGGATTCTTGTCTCTCGCCCCAACTCTTGCAAAATTGGTTTTCCTAAAATTATAAACTGATCTTTCCTTTATAAATGCATTAGATGTCCCAAACTTCCTACAACCCGACAGAGGATGGAGGTCACTTATACGCTGTTACATTGCGGAGCCTCGGATTTAAGAGATCGCCTGCGTCTACCTCACCAAGGATGAGAAGCAAAAGGTCAACGATCGGAGCATCTCCAGCTATACTTCACCACCCGAGTGCGGCAGCGGGTGCTACATCACGATTTCAAGAACACCGTGCGGTGGGAGATGTCGACAAGGAGTTGCGCACAAAGCCATCCGTCGACTTTGCAAGCTATACAAGATCAACATGGCCGACTCGTCCGGAAGTTCAAGGAGCGATGCGGAGCCACCTCGAGACTACGAGCGATGCGGGAGGAGCCCCGACCGCAGCCGCAAGACCTCTACCGTCGCCTACACCGCCGAGCCCGAGGAGAGACGTCAGATCACCGGAGATCGTCGCGCCTACCTCGGTCAGTTCCTCCAGCCCCGATCGAGAGAGCGATGCGCGCCGATCCGCAACTCATGGGTTGTCTGGCGATTCGAGGACGATAGCAATGTACCTTATTTGTCAGGACCCGAGTGGGAGCCTTCAGAGTAGATAGTGCGAGTAGACACGTTGGATTTTATTTGCAGTTGTGTGTGATGTGAGCTGCAAATATTGCCTTAAAAGCATTATATTGCGATCATGTCAATCTTTTAATGGAGTTTATTTTTGTTCAGTTTCTTTGTTAGCCTTTTGGCTAAGTGTTTGTTTAGGTTAGGTCTCCATTAAGCAAAACCCTCTTAGACGCATTTACCTCTTATCTATGCTTTTCCCTCTCGTCTTTTACCTTTGGTCAGTCAGCAGTTGTTTTCTTTTCAGAGCAAGATGGTTGATACCAGGAACTCCTCCGGCCTGTCAAGGCGAACCAGACCAGAGAGCGGTCTTTGCGCAGCCAGTGCCACCTACCTTGGATCCTGCCCTCAGTCAGTTTTTGATGGCCCAAACTCAGATGATGCAGACCATGATGCAGGGTATGCAGACTATGATGCTGGCGACGACACGAGAGCGCATACCACCACCGGCACCTCGTCGGCGGACCGGCTATGCAGAGTTTATGAGGACGAGACCGCTGTTTTCTCCAGTTCATCGAGGCGTTTGGAGGCCGACGATTGGGTCCGTTCGGTTGAGAAGAAACTCGAACTTGGCTCAATGCACCGGCAGGAGAAGGTTTTGTATGCAAGACATCGGCTTGAGGACCAGCAGAGTGGTGGGAGAACTCTTCGTGCCGCCCATGAGAACGAACAACATCACTGGAAGGAATTCGCCAAGGCTTTCCATACCGCTCATGTCATGGATGGAGTGGTCGAGATGAAGAAGGATGAGTTTCGGGAGTTCCAAAGAGAGGAACACGTCGGTGAGTGAATATCTCAATAAATTCACTCGGTTGGCTCGCCACGCGCAGAGGATGTAGCGACGATGCAGCTCGCTGAAGAGGTTCAAGAAAGGCTTGAACCCAGCTTTGAAGGTGCAAGTCATAGGCGCCACTATGCCGATTTTCAGCAATTGGTGGATAAGGCCATTCTCATCGAGGAGAGTCGCGCGAGCTCGAGGAGTCTCGAAGAGGAGGTTGATCCGGCGAGGGATCACATCACACCGATCCCGAGGCCTCGTTTTGGTTCCTACCGGCTGCGCACGAGTGCACACAGCAGCAGCAGCAGTAGTCTTCGTGATTTGGACCCTAGCTCGGACACCGCGCGATTTGATCGGGACGGCGCCCCGGTGGTTCCATGGACAGCAGCAACAGAAGAGCAATAATTGGCGGATCCGTCACTTGCTTCAAGTGTCATGAGGTGGGACACTATGCTAGCAAGTGCCCTCAGAGGCAGGCCCCGACGCCAGTTCGCTTTGACTTGGGAGCCACACCCGGTCGTACCCCTACCCTGGGAGCAGGACGAGGAGCACCCCGGCCTCAGGACAGGCCAGCAGGACGCCGGTGGTGAGAGGTCAGGTGAACCACGTCACCGCAGAGGATGCCCAGGCAGCACCAGACGTTGTGATCGGTACGTTTCTCGTACATTCAGTTCCTGCCACCGTTTTATTTGATTCTGGAGCTTCGCATTCGTTTGTTTCTCGGAGTTTTGCTTTAAAGCAATAATTGAAAACTGTTGCTCTTGGATCTGTTCTTTTAATCCAATCCCCCGGATCCGAGTTGAGATCCAACCTAGGTTGTCCAGGAGTTAGGATAACCATTCAGGGAGTTGAGTTCAGGGCCGATCTGATTTTGTTGGATATGCAGTCCCTAGATGTAATCTTGGGAATGGATTGGCTTCAGAAGCAACAGGCAGTGTTAGACTGTGGGAGCAGAGCAGTGACCTTAACCAATTCAGACGGAGTTAAGGTTCGATTCGCAGCCAGTGAGTGTCACCAGAGCTACCATGATTTGCGAGCAAGGTAATCCGGTTGGAGGGTGTACGCTTGTCGAGAGTACCCGACGTGTTTCCAGATGATCTTCCAGGTATGCCACCAGAGAGGGAGGTTGAATTTCTGATTGAGCTTGTGCTAGGTACCGCTCCGATTTCCAAGAGACCCTATCGGATGCCAACCAATGACTTAGCAGAGTTGAAGAAGCAAATTCAGGAGCTTCTGGATAAGGGCTACATCAGACCGAGTTCGTCCCCGTGGGGAGCGCTAGTGTTGTTCGTCAAGAAAAATGATGGTAGTCAGCGCATGTGTGTGGACTACAGAGCACTTAATGAGGTCACCGTCAAAAATAAGTACCCTCTGCCCAGGATTGATGACCTGTTTGACCAGCTTAAGGGAGCAGGAGTGTTCTCCAAGATTGATTTGAGATCAGGATATCATCAGATGAGGATACGTAAGGAGGACATACCCAAGACAGCCTTCTCGACTCGTTATGGTCTATACGAGTTCACAGTGATGTCATTTGGTTTGACTAATGCTCTAGCATATTTCATGTATTTGATGAATAAGGTGTTTATGGAATATTTGGACAAGTTTGTCGTTGTGTTCATTGACGACATTTTGATATATTCCAAGACTGAGGAGGAACATCAGGAGCACTTGAGATTGGCATTGCAGAGTGTAACATCCCAAAATTTTGTCCCTTTATTAAAATTTAATCTGGAGTTTAATTGGATTTTCTGGAGTTATGTTAAAATCCTGATTTGAGAAAAATTTTAAACTTTATTGTGTAAAAGTCAAAATTGAATTTATTTGCATTCCTAAAAGCTTAAACCAATGTATTTCAGCTTCCTTAAGTCAAATATGAGATTATATTCTTTTTTCTGGATTTTAGAAGGAATTAAAACCCTCCCTACAAAATCAAATTGTACCTTTGCAAAATATACTTGTTAAAATGAGTGGGACATATTTTTATTAAGTCTATAATAGCTCGAGATAGTTCCCGAATTTTTGGATTTTTCAAAATTTATTTGGTATTTTTACGAGTTTTCTAAAGCTTAATAGCATTTCGGAAAATCAAAAAGAAAGGAAATTCAAAAAACCCTCCCGCCGCTGTGTCAACCATCGGCGTCCCCTCCGCCCGCGGAATCCCCTCGGCCGTCCGATCTAACTTAAACCCTCTCCCGCTTTCCTCCTCCTCGCGTGCGGCAGCGTGTCGCGATCGGACCCGTCCACTCCCGCGCCGGATTTAATCCTCGCGCCGCACCCACTTACCGCTTCACCGCTCCTCTCCGCTCCTGCGCCACGTGGTGTTATCAAGCCGCCCTCATTGCCGTATCTCATCTCGCCGCCTTCCCACTTAAGCACCGTCGGCCCGATCTAACCTTTGTCGGATCGGATCTCGGCCGTCCCCCTTCACTTACCCTTCGCAAGGCGCCGGCGTCCCGATCTCTCCCCGTGCCACCGTCAAGCATCTGACCGTCCCCCTCGCTCTTTCCTTTTCTTTCTCTCTCGCTGACGTGCGGGCCCCACTCGTCAGACCCTTCGTCCCCGCCGCTTTCCTTTCTTCTCCGCGCGATCCCGCCCGCTGCCGCCATGAATACCAAAACGAAGCTTTTAAAGCCGGTTTCCTTCCGTTATTGCCCGCGCCCGACGACAAATAGCCATTGCACCTCCACGCGTCCATTACGGGCATAATCACGCGTAATTGCGGCCGTTACCACCGTCGCGTTAAACCACCGAGCCGCTGCAACTCCGGCGAGATAGGCGCGACCGTTACCTCTCCCCACCTATAAAAGGGCCTCCCGAGGTCCTCTACCCACACCGCCACCCCGAGCCTCCAGAGCGCATAATCCGATCCAGGGCCCCTCGCGCCGATTTCCCTCCGCGGCTCAAGCAACTCCGGCAAGCAATCGCGCCGCCTCGAGCTTCCCGCTCCTCGCCGGTGCCTCCCGACCTTCTTGGTGCCCAGGCGAACACCGGCGACCACCTCCCGAGCACGTGCACCACGGAGCCGCTCGCCGCCAAAGCCTTCTCCGACCGCCGCCTCTCCGCGGTTTCCCTCTCCAGCCATCCTCGGCCTCCGCGCAAGGTACCGACGCCTCCCACGTTCTCCTCGGCGTTTTGGTACCCTCGGCGCCGCCGCCACCGGAACTCGGCGACCATCGGGCCCCGAAGCGCCGCGGCCGCCAGCGTCGGCCGTCGGGCCAGGCCGGCGGCGGCGTGGCAGCAGTGGCGGCGGTCGGCGCCACGCCGGCGCCACCGCACGCCCCTCGCCACCTCGCGCGCGCCGCCACGCCGGCATAAAGCCGTGACGCGGCAGCCACGCGGCGACCACGCGGCAGCCCGCGGCGCCACGCCGCCGCCACGCCTCCCGCGCGCCGCCACCTCACCCTTCCTCGGGTCCATGGACTCGGTCCATGACACCCGGCCCCACTGTCGACCTCCGCCTCGAATATTTTAATCCTAGGGCTGACGTCATAATCTATAATTTCCTTTAGAAAATAATTCGCGCTGACGTCATAAATCCTTTTCGGTTTAAAAATAAATCCAGGAAATACCCTTTTTCTTTTATTTTGAATTCAAAACTTTGGAAGGCTATAACTTTTGCATTTTAACTCCAAATTGACCCATTCAAATTTCTAAATTTTTCTAAAATCATGATCTATCCATTTCTGGAATAATTTTGAAATTTTGAAACTTATTTAAATTTGATTTGAATATATTTTGTAATTCCAAGTTTTAAATTCAAATTAAAACTCCCAATTTCTTTTAAAAAGCCTCATCTTCTTTTAAAAATTGTTGACCCACATCCAAAAATTCAGAATTCTGTCTCCCAAATTATTTGATAATTTTTGGAAGTTATTTGGATTCCATTTGGATTTTGTTTTGAAATTGCTTTGAATTGATTTCGTTAGATATTGACGATTCGGAGAGTTTGAATTCGATTTAATCGCAGCAGACTTCGATCAAGGCAAGTTACACCTTTGACCATGTTGAACCTAATATTTTAAATTATTTATATTGTTTTACTGTATATGCATGCGTATCTTTATTCAAATGTATTTCAAATTTGATTTGAATTTTAGTTATATCCACGATCCTTCGTATATAGCCAATTTGAGTCTTGAGTTCATATACCTTGTCACCCTAGATGAAAGCTAGTTGGTACCATAGTATTGACTAGAAAATTGTATAGAAATGCTTAGCCTGGCTTAGTATAATTTTTGGTGGGATCAATCTTTCACATGAAATGACGGACTTTGAAATTCAATATCTTGACTTCGGTGAGTCAAGGATGGTTTTTACGGAAATTATTTAAAAATGAAAATAGAAAACATGTTTTGGACTTAGGCTAATGGTTAGGTGGTGGGTACCAGGTATGCCTCGTGTTTGGTGACACTGGTTGATTATCGTACGGGGTATGTGGTTGAGCCTAAATCAGCTTAAGGACCGTTTTCGTGAATTATTTCTGAAGTCACTGCACTACCACAAGTCCGGTATGGGACGGACACGGCTAAGTAATTTGTGAAGTTCCAACTATAGTCTCGCTATAGGTTGAATGTGTGCGCGTAAGGGTGTGGAAAGTCTCACATGGCACGAGAGGGGCTCCAACTCGTGGATTCGAGTTGTGGTGAAACCTTAGTGGCGCGCGATTATGTTGGCTATGAATCATCGAACGACCTTGTCATGAACTCTCGCCGCACACCTAAGGCAAGTGTGTTGATCGCGTGGCTCAAGTGAGAGGGAATGTCTTGTGGGTAAAGTTGTACACCTCTGCAGAGTAACAAACTATCGGATAGCCGTGTCCACGGTCATGGACATCTTGAGTAGAGTCTTCCGCAGATTAGACTTGAATTTTCATAAAACTTGGTTTTGGCAAACAAGCGTTGGATTTGGTAATGGTCGGGTGGATTCCGTGGATAGGTTAGTGTGGGTTGGAGCCTACACTAACGATATTACTGTTAAAAACAATGTTTTATATACTGTATTTAAATTCAGCTTTTCGTACTTACGTTATTGTATTTAAATTCAAGTATTGCTTTCCGCACATTACCCTATTAAGCTTCTTTTGAAATCCCTTATGCATGCATCAAATCATTATAATTCTGGTGTAACTTGCGTAAGCATTTACTTGCTTACCTTGGGAGTACTTTCGTACTCACCTTGCTAAATCTGTTGCCGGACTTCGAGGGCGACTACGGCGGTGAGGACTACTTGTAGTAGGATGCGTCTTACGATCATTCGCTCGTGGGAGGTTTGGATGGGTACTCTTGCCACCTTTACTTTATTTCCATTTGCTTTGTTTACTTTGTTGGCCCAAAGTGCCTTATTGTAAGACTTGGCCTTGAGCCGTAATTTTCGTTTAATAATATCTCGTGGTTATTTTTGCATGATATACATTCTTGTGAAACCTGTGTGCACTAGCTTTTCACAGGATAGTGCGATTTACAGAGGAGCTCGGAGTTGTTGTTCGGGTCCCGACAGAAATGGTATCGAGCAACAATGACTCTAAGACGTGACCTTGGCAGAGACCAGCTTTAAGGATATATTTTAATAAGAAATGCGCTTTTAAATTATCTCTCCTCTTCTCAAATCTCTTTACAAAACCGATTACTAACTCCTCTCCCTTCCAAATTTTAGATGGAGCAACCCACCCGCGTCTCCCACGGAACCCTTGCGGGACTCTTCGCGACGATGCAGTACAACCTCATGCAAGAGCTCAACTTCCGCTTACCCTCTCTACCGAGGATACGTTGGCATGTATGGAGGCGAGAACGCTGGAGAGTGGAAGTGAAGATCTTCAAGGATTTTTGAGCACACGGAGCCATTTACGTGTTCGGCGCACCTACCTCGGGCCACCTTCTTCGATGGAGTTCGAGGATGCAGCCGAGAGGCCATTCGCCAGCTGCGGAACATCTACGCTCGAGACTTGCTGCGCACCGACTTCCGCTACTTCCCCATGAAGACTCCCTTGTGGGCTGCCAGCGACTTCTCATCTACAGAGTATGAGAGCAACCCCGCCTCATCGGCGGTGGAGTACACCAAGTCCATGGACCACATGTACCGGACCACCACTGGGCAGCTGCACACCGCCTGCAGAAGCTCGCGCCGCCGAAGAGGAACTTGCCGAGCTCGTGCGAGAAGATGCGAGTTCCACCGATTCGGACCTTTCCGAGGAGACTCGGCGCATGCTAGTGTGTAGACAACCCGAGTCTTAGAACGCTATCCGTGAGCTGTAGACCTTTGTAAACGGCCACGAAGACTATTTTAATAAAATAAAAAGTTTTATTTGGCTCTTATCTAGGTTTTCCTTGCTCTTGTGTGTTGTTTTGTTGGGATTGTTACTAGAACCTTTCCTTTAGTTCTCTCTCTAAATCTGAAAGTCTCAATAGATGGTGAACACAAGAAGAAACCCCAACATGGACAACGCCAACCCCGAGCACAAGGAAGCGATCGCTCAATTCCACCACCCGCGTGTGGCAGGACTGAGATTGAGCACGATTGATGGCCAATCAAACCCAGTTGATCCAGCTCTTAGCTCAGACGATCAACAACCCTCAGGCTCATCATCAACCTGCCCAAGTGCCTCCCAATCGTCTCTCTGAGTTCCTGAGGATCAAGCCCCCCACCTTCGCCGCGATCTTCGAACCGATGGGCGCCGACGGCGGCTCGGTCGATTGGCAAGAAGCTGGACGTGCGCATGCAGCGATCGGGAGCGAGTCTTGTTCGCCTCCCATCGGTGAACGGACCCGCATCTCAATGGTGGGACACTTTCACGCTTCACCGCCAACCGCAGACGGTGGCGTGGATCGAGTTCGAGCAAAGCTTTCGCAAAGCTCATATCCCCACTGGCACCATGGCATTGAAGAAGAAGGAGTTCAGATCTCTGCGCCAAGGAAGTCGATCGCCAGCGAGTGCGCATGCAGTTTAACCAAGCGCCCGCTATGCGCGGAGGATGTGGCTTCAGATGAAGCCAAGCAAGAAAGGTTCATGGAGGGCACGAATGACAACATATCGGTACAAGCGATATCGGGTGACTATCTTGACTTCCACCGGCTAGTCGGTAAGGCCATCCGCCGGAGAGGCAACACATGGAAATGGAGACCGGAAGAAAAGGATGGCGGACGGAGGAACAACTCTGGAAGTTCTTTCAAGAATCGCAGTACTCCTCCTCACTCAAACAAGTTCAGACCCCAGGGCAGCAACTTCAAGAACCAGTCCAGCAGGTTCAAGTCCTCAACCAGCCGCCCGCCGTTTCAAGCCAACCGCAGCCGGTTCCCAAGCAACGCACCCGATAACGGTGGCGAGCACGTAAGAGCGTCCGCCGTCGGCGGATTGACTCGCTACTATCGCAAGGAACCGGGCACTTTGCCAAGGCATGCCTAAGAAGATTCAAGCGGCGGCAACCGAGAGCCTGCGGAAGTCGAGCCGGGGCGTGAAGCGCGAGACCTTCACCAAAGGCGAGTGAACCACGTGGCAACGGAAGAGGCCCGAGCTGCACGGATGTCGTCTTTGGGTATGTTCCTTGTCAATTCGATGCCCGGCATCGGTTCTTTCGATTAGAAGCATCGCATTCCTTTGTGTCAAAAACTTTTGTGGATAAGCATGGGTTGGGCGAGGTAACCCTTAGCAACCCTATGATAGTTCACTCCTGAGCGAGAAATGAGAGCGAGGACTTTGTGCCCCAAAGTGGAATTGCTCATAGATGGGACCCGATT